>OX424561.1:27925289-28525289 GCA_949152475.1 Terebella lapidaria | reverse complement strand
TACGGTCTGAATCTTTTGACTATAACCATCATGATTATTCATTCTTGAATAATTATTTATCATTGATTGCAAAACCTATTAATTGTTTAGGCCTTGATGTTATTGTCTTTAATACTACTCATTGTTAGCACAAAATAGCAAATTCTTTGTCATTTGTTCTTTGTCATTTGTGTCTGTTTGACTCTGTTGGAAACAAAATGTTAGAGTGTTCATGCCTAGTGTGTTTTAGTATACAACCTGTACATGATTTAAATCATGTATAAATAAACTTTCATTTTGTGTATGACAAGCATATATAATTCAAACATGTATGAGGATTTTTCTTCGGCCTGTCAAACAGGATTCTGAATATATCAGCCACTTTGTTGTGGTTATTTTCGTGTCGCTTGTGAAAATTGTGTACAATGTGGTTTCCCAGTAAAATATCATACTTTAAAATGTGTTTTTGTCCTTATTGTTGACCCCCCCCCCCCCCCACACACACACACAATATAGATATATATTGTAGAATCTATCTATATTTATATTTATTCACAGTAAAACTTATCAAACCTAGCACTTATAAACTGAAGAAGACAGTATTTTATTTGAAATTGTGTTCAAACCAAATTTCTTGATTATTTTTTTGCCTCTTTTATACTTATCCCATCAGGTGTACAGTAGAAACAACTACATTTAACACACTGTCTGCCCCTGATGATGCCAGTGTGTCTTTGGATAACTTATTTGGTCGGGCTTTGTATCTATTGCAAAATGTTGTATTTTACATTTGTTATTGGCATCATCAAATTTGATTGTGTGGGTGGTAATAGATTGATACTTACAATTCTACTTGCAAAGAAATGCAAATGAAGAACACAGGATGTTGTATATTGAAAATCTCGGTGATTCGTTATGATGCCACGTTTTGATCGTGTGGCTGCACGCGATCGACCCGCCACCTCGTGAATGAATTGAGAACAAATCTTGACAGCTGGCATTTTGTTCATCATTTTGGATTGATGGCTCTCACCGAAAGACAAGAACACGTCAAAAACAGGGTAAAAAAATAAAAATATATTGTTTCGGTTCAACAAAAAGCTTCAAATACGATGCATTGCATTGGATTACAACGTTTTAAGTCTACTCAAACATTTGGGCGATAATAGAAGAATTTTGTATAGTTCTGTGTCTGTGGAATTTGGCAATAGATCTAGATCTACGTTAGAGTTGGGCCTATCACTGTAATCTAAACTCAAGTTGATTCATCAGTGAAACGCGCTTTTTGGCCGTAGTTTTGTTTTAAATAATCGGATCAACTTGAAACTTTGTGTGTCTCACTTGGGTATCATGCCCGGGTTTGTACTGAAATATATACATATTTCATATGTGAACGAAGCTTAGAGTCTTCTCCATTCAAATGCATTGAGATATATTTGCTATATGAAAGTTTGGCTAGGATGTACAATAACGTGGGCAATTTTATTACCAACTAGTTTCCCGTACTTAGGATCCGGAATGACATTTGGTTATGATAGAAAAGTGTTCTTTATTACACACTAGATATTCTTTTTATCTGTATTCATCATCTTGTGCCACTGATAAACTGGTCCTTGTCATTGATTATCATAGAGAAACAGGATTGCCCACTAAATTGTACATGTGCTCCGAAAGAAAATACGAAGAAAATACACATTGATAGGAAGTCCTCCTTCAACATTGGTTTAGATTGCCAACTTTTTCAATTTTTGAGATAGAAGTCTGAAATTTGGTGAAAAATTAAGGCATGATACGCAGCTGCCTTCGAAACCAGTCAATATTTTTTTGAAAATTATATTTCATATTAAACATGCTAAACTAACTGAATGAAACATACTCACATCAAATGTAATGAAAATAACCAGTCCTCAGGGAAATTTTGCTCATTTGAACGGGCGGTTCTCGCGTACATATAGGAACTGTATCCATCACACGCAGATGTAAACAAAGCATAGAAGTGTGACATAGAATGACAATTCCACGCACATCATGGTATATCACTGATTATTTTCTCACAACTACACTATATATGCACATACGAACTGGGAATTGTACTTGATGTGGACTTTTAAGCGCTATTTGAGCATTTGTTTTCATTCGGGTTTGATGGATATACTTTGTTTGTTTATTTACAAAACTGGTAGAATATGGGCACTAAAACGGATTAAAAGACAACTCGGACAGACTGTAATCGTCAAAATCATTGAGCACACCTTTTGTTTTATATATTGCATTAGATGTGTTTAACAAAAAAAATTGGTTTTGAAAAAAATATTGCATACATTGGAAGGCAGCAGCTTTAAGACACACAAAATTTCAAGTACAAAATCTCCAGAAATCCTGTACACGCCTCTGGGAATGAATGCCATTTATTTGTGGATAATGGCAAAGTACATTGCCTGCGTACAGGGTTGAAAATCGGCCTGTAATCCGATAGCGAATGTGCCATAGCATATTCCCTGCCTTTGGTAGATTGGAATACGCTCACCAGAGTTATAACTGACCTGAAATGTGTAAATTGGCCTCTACAGACGAAATACTTGTTAATAGAGCTTATATGTTTGTATTATGAACATATAGAAATTCATATACAGCACATCAGATGGTGACATTGAAGTTCACATGACCTTGGTTTTTAAAACTCAAGGTCATATGCCACCTGTCCTGCAGTGCTTAAACCAAAGTTATCCGGTAACCCATCTTAACCCTTGGGCTAATTTTTATCTAGAGGGACCACTGTATTGTAGAATATTATATCTATGTATGTATGTGTAATATGGCGAATGCTTTTGTTGTACTTCCATACTCATCTCAACAGGCATATTTTCTGCGCGTGTGAAAGATTCAGATGTGGGGTTCTTGCACCTTGCTTTGCTTCAACAGTGAGTACATACATGTGCATGTATTTCCTTAATAAATTGCACTATAATTGCATTTACTGCTTCGCTATTGATCTGTATTGATTTACATGATATTGTTGTTCAGTTGCTATCTGAATTTTGATGAACTCTGTATAATAAAATAATGTGTGATTTTCGTGTATCATCTTTTCACGAAAAGAGGCATAGATGCAAGTAATTGAGTCTCAGAAATGTAGCATTGAAATAGTTTACTGGTATCAAGTATATGCCTACAAATAATCATTCATTAGTAAAGTTTCAATAACATGAATGATTTTACATTCTTCAGCATCCCAAACCTGAGAGCAGGTCACCTGTGACTGGTTCCAGAAAGATGAAACTGAATCATGGAGCGGTGGCTTATGCCATGACGTCATTCGCCGCAAGTCTCATGAACACCGTCTTCCAGTTCTACTACGTGAAAATCTACCTGAATCGTTTCCACGTCTCAGAGTCATGGTTCCAAATTGCTCAAGTAATCTTCATGGTATGGAACGCGATAAACGACCCACTCTTCGGCTATTTCCAGGACAACTTCTCCTTTTCCTGGGTGAAGACACGAAGACACTCGATTCTCTATGGCGCCCCGTGGTTTGCTTTCTCTTTTCTCCTGACGTGGTTCCCTTGGGACCCCAGCGGGGAAAGCGCATGGATCAGTGGCTTCCAGCTGCTCTTCGTCTTGTGTTTCTACGATGCCCTCTTCACCTTTGTCCTCTTGGCCCAGTGCGCTCTATTCACGGAAATGTCACCGAGCCACGAAGACAGGCTCCAACTGATTCAATATTCGCAAGTTGCTTCGTTGATGGCTTCGGGGGCGGTGCTCTTCTGTGGAACGTTGTCGAACAACTTGGAAAACTTCCGCATGTTCCAGTTGGCTTGCACGTTGATAGCCATTGTGAGTTTCCTATCAATGTATTACACAGGTAGAAATGCGCACACAAAGTTTGACTTGGCGAGCGATGCCGAGAAAGCGACGAAATCATCTGCACAAGAAACGGCAAAAAAAGAGGGGGTGGTTTTACAGACTTTGGCCATACTCAAGAACAGGAATTTCTTGGCGTTTGTGTGGATGAACTTCTGCCAGTTGTTCGCTAACACGTTCAGTGACAATTTTGCCAGTATTCTCTGCGATCGACTGATTCCCGATGACTTCCTCTCTCCGGGGATGAGAAGTGTCTTCTACGGCAGCCTCTATATCATTCCACCAGTGAGTACTCGTGAGCAAACAGAGATAATTGGTCACAGTCATGTCATGACATGCACACCTCATAGGGTATGTGTGCTTAAATGATCAAACATAATACGTGTAATAATATTATGTGCATGTATAATTTCAAAATTCCAGCATTCCTTAGGTCTTTATGCATAAAACTACACATCCATAAAAACATGATTGATGTCATTCTCTCTATGTGCAGATTTGTCTGTACTAGCAAAATTCAAGTGAAAAACATCATACTCTTGTCTAAGTAATCAAAAATAACACTATTTAAAATTATTGTGTATTCTCTTTTGCCAGATGGCTGTCATTCTCGGTGCTTCAGTCATTTCAAATTTCGGGTATTACCGCATCATCAAAACATCTTTCCTGTTGACCATCACCATTTCCCTGATCCTGCTCGCTACTGGACCCACGCCTCTCATGATTATTGTCTACTTCCTTGTCTTGAGGTCAGTGCACTCTCTGACTGCGATGCACACGCTCTGATGTATACATGCATGGTTTTGCAGACTAAGTCGACCGTAATGAGTTTACATATATTGTGGTAATGTGATTTGCAAAATTTGAGACTGATATGTAATAAAGCAATGATAATAAGTTTATAAGCAATACATTCAGTGTGCACCAAATATTTGTGTGAAAAGAAAATAAGCATTTCACGCTAGCATTCAAATTACATGAAACCCGATGTATCATGTAATTGGTTCAAACAATTTCGAAGAATACTAAATGACCCATTATATTTCCTCACAGGGTAATTCAGCCAGGAGTTTTCAAATTGTTCAATCTCTGTCTGTCCGATGTGATAGATGATGACCATGTTAGACACAACAGGAGGTATGTGTCTAGATATTGTTTGTAGAGTGCATTTTAATGAACAAAAATATATAACAAATATTCCTATATTATGGTAAAAAAAAGTTGTATGAAAAACTTCCTATACATGTAGGAAGAAATAGATACTGATGAACGTGAGATAGGCATGTTACTTATTCACATGTAAATGTACTTTCACTGAATTCCAATCCAGCCCGAATAAAAAAAATATATATATGCACATGGGTTACTTTTATGGTCTTGGGGTCAGATAATTCAACGATAGGGAACACTGAAATGCATACATTTCTAACTGGGTCATTGATTTTGTTGCAGTTACCCGCTGTCAGCAATGGTATACGGCACCAATGCACTGATCACAAAGCCGGCGATATCCTTCGCCCCGATGATAACGGTTCACGTTCTCAATCGCTATGGTTACAGCAGGAGCGTCAAATCCTCCCTTGCGGACAACCCTGATCTTGATCGGACCATGTTTCACCTCATGGTTTTCGTTCCAATTGTCTTGTCGCTTTTGCAGATCGTGATATGGTCGTTCTACACGATTCGAGATTCTCACTCGAAACAAAAAACGCCAATATACGAAGCTGAAATGTAGGTCACAACAACTCATAAGTTTGTCAAGTTATCTATTGACTGTGATAATTTGATTGTATGTATAATAAAGCCCAATAACTTATTTTTTCTGACGTTATTGAGATGCATATATATTCCGAGGTTATTATATTGGTGAAGGTATTGGCTGTTGTTCTCTGGTCTGACATGTGATGCGATATGTACACCACACTTTAATTTAGTGGCAATATTTGCATCTGATTGTATCTTGCATGCATTTCTCGTTATGAAGCTTTGGAATTTCAACTATATATTTACATACATAATTATTTTTGAGTAAAATTATTTCTTGCATTCATATTTGGCTGTAATGTGGTAAAGGTTCCACGTAATAATGCTTGAAATGTTTGATATTATATCTGGAACTCTGCATTCCATGAAAATTCACAAAGGCAGCAATATTGTGTCGTACGGTGGTTTATTTCTGCCACAATTATATTATTTCTGTTAATGAAAATCCAACATAAATATTGTAATTTCACACGGAGCCAAAAGTTTTTGTATGCGTAGCAAATGTTTCATTAGTGGAGCAAACATTTTCTACACGAATAAAGTCCTTTACTACGTGGAGCAAATGTTTCCTTCATGAAGCAAACGTTTTCTACACAAAGCAAATAGTTTCCTAGTGGAGCAAATATTTCCTTTGCAAAGCAAACTTTTTCTACACAAAGCAAATAGTTTACTACGTGGAGCAAGTGATTCCTTCATGAAGCAAACGTTTTCTACACGAAGAAAATAGATTAATACGTGGAGCAAATGTTTCCTTCGCAAAGTAAGCGTTTTTTAACACGTAGCAAATAGTTTATTACGCGTAGTAAATGTCCTTTTAGTTTTCTTTTTTTTTCAGAGACGGAACTATTCAGTTTATGTACATGTATAAAAGGTTTCCTAGGTGTAACAAATATTGGTTTCGCGTAGCAAACTATTTGCTACTTGTAGAAAACGTTTGCTTCATGAAGGGAACAGTTCCTTTGTAGAGCAAACCATTTGCTTCGTGTAGGAAAGGTTTGCTATGTGAAGAGAATATTTACTCCAAGTAGGTATCTGTTTGTTTCGTGTAGAGAACGTTTCGTTCGTGATAATCGTGAAGAAAACATTTGTTACATGGAAGAAACATATCCTTCATGTATCAAACTATTATTTTGCTTTGTGTGTAATTACAATATTTGTTTTAAATCTTTTCGGAACAAAAGCAATATAATTGTGGTAGAAATAAGCCACCGTATGTCTGTCAAATTATCACATTATCCTGGTAGTACTGTAAACATTACAGGAATTTATTTTTGTAGTTTTGTATGTCACTATTTACAAATACTACTCTTTACAGTTTATATGGTCTTACCATACACATTACTTTGATTTTCCAATTTTGTTCTTTACCACGATAATGTGTGAAATAAATCCACTGTGAAAATAAAGTCGTACAAGATAATTGGAATATCGAGAAGTAACTGTATACGTTATGATAGGTTAATCTGTGTACGTTATGATACTTTACGTTATGTACTACATAATCATAACGTGTCGTCAAGCATTTTAATGCATTCTGTATCAACTGAGGGAGAATACCTGTACCGGGAGCATATTTACTTGTATCACCATGTTGGATATATTTGAAAACTGTTTTGTTCTTTCATGAAAGTCCAGCCATTGGTTCCGCTGTGAAGTACGCACAACCTCCAGTCCTCCAGACATAAATTCTTGTGATTCTCATGATGGTCTTTGTTGACATATTTTTTTATAGATATTTCCAAAATATATATAGCAATATGCAAATCGATTGTGTAGTTTTGGTAACGGTATTGATTCATGTGTACAGTATAAATGAAATATGTTATTTTCATGTATACATATATTTTTATCTCTTATATTGTACTTTATTATGGAATACAACTAATTGATTCAAATTTGTCTTTGCTATATCTTCACACAACATATTTGAGTGAGGTTTCACGATGAATGAGGTTTCAAATGGGATACATTTATGTTATAAACCCAGTAATTACTGTTCGTCACAATATTACCATCAAACAACAATGCAAAGGAAATGGGCCTAACAAAATTCTCCAAAAACCAGAAAAATATTTCCCCACGCAACGCAAAGAATAAAACATCAAAAGTCACATAATCTTCCTTTGCTACTTTTCTTCCTCAAATCTGTTTTGATAACCTCGGAAAAGCAACACTACAATTCGGCAACGATCACAGAATAATAAACACGGAAACACGTGAACCGCCGCGCCCCGTTGCCACGTGCGGCCCTGGGCAATTGATTTTGGTTCCCCGTGATAAACCACATACTTCAGTATGTCAACCTTCTGTTTATTTTATACATCACCAATCTAAACTACTACATGCTCCTTTTCGATCCTTTGGATCGTTCTGGATAGAAATTCGCGTACTGAAAGCAAGGCACGATCGTCTGCCTGCATGACTCGAGCGCTCCTTTTGCCGCCAAAACCGCCGCGCATATGCGCGCGCAGCTGCGCAGAAGCTTCACTTTTCTGTCCACCGCCATTTTTGCTTGGCAGCTTTGGATTTTGGTTCCCGGTGAATTCGTAGAATTTAGTCTGCAAACTAGACTTTTGCGTTATATTCTTACGGAATTTCACCTGCCACGTTCATAGACATCGTTTTGTGTCTATTTGGATAAGTATTGGTCGATAGTTTGTTACTTGCTAGATAGTCAGCGATTTGTATAGCCAGTTCACCCTATTATCGTCCATCCGTCGTACTTGATAGTGTACTTGTTGTTTACATCTATCAATAGTTCTACGTTAATTTTCTACTGTATATATTTTGTAAACGTATACTGTAGTTTATATATTCGTAGTCCTCTTAGGGTTCTTTTTCAGCGCGGTCTCAGGTTTGCGTATTTTGCCCGCCCTGTTACTGTGTGTGGTTAGTTCCCTTTCGTGATCATGACTTCACAATCCTCCCTTGGTACCGGTGCCATGGACGAACGTCCATGCCCGAAGTGTCTGGTCAATACCCTCCGAGGAGGGGAGAAACACAGTTTGTGTTTCGACTGTTTAGACCATGGCCCGGTATCTATGGAGGATTTGAGGTGTGATCTGTGCCGTTTCTGGCGTCCCTCTTCCTTCGTGCAGGCGACTGCAAAGTATTCCGGAGCCTCGTTGGCTCGTCGGGATGCTTTGAGGCTTGCGGAAGCTTCGGCTCCGCAAGTCCGCCAGTCGCCCATGGAGGTGGAGACTCCGCCTGTGACGGCACAGATTGCGTCCGGTGTTAGCCAGCCCCTGGGGCTAACACAGGACATGGTCAACGCGGCTGTGCAATCCATCTTTGCACAGTCGTTATCGTCCCTTCAGGGTCCCCTCCTGCCGGGTCTCTCTTCCCTGCTTGGACAGGGAGTCCCGGCCGGTTCTTCGGCTGCCCCTTCGTCGCAGGGAGAGCTTGCTCCCCCTGCTGGCAAGAAGTCGAAATCTTCTAAGAAGAAGGTTTCAGTTCTTGCCAAGGCGAAAGCAGCCAAGGAACCGCACTCCACCTTCGTCGTCCCTCAGTCGGGGCCGATCGAGGTGGAGGGGTCCGTCGTCTCTTCCCCTGGGCCTTCCAAGAAGAGGAAGCGTGCTTCCTCTAAGCGCCGTGGTGCTGAGACCACATCGATTTTCGATGTGGCTCAGGCTTCGTCCGACCTCTCGGTGGGCGACGATCAGGCTTCGGGCTTCGATCGGCGGAGCATCTTGGATGGCTCATTCGGGTCCTCGGTCTCGAGGTTCGAGGGGGAAGAGTTCCCTTTGTTTGGGGGTGAGGCTCTCGATCGTTCGTGCGATCGGGAGTCTTCACTTGGCGGTCGTGCTCCTGGTCCTCGATCAGGGCACGATCGGGCGGGTGGTGCTGGGGTCGTTCCTCAGGACCACTCAAGTCCTGTGTACGCGGATGTAAGTCGCCGGACGGGCGCGATCGCTGAGCAGGCATTCCCTCGCCCGTCCTTTGATGTACCCTTGGGGTCATCGAGGTCTTCGATCGGACCTGTGAGGTCCAACGATCGGGGGGGTCGAGTGGAAGCTGATCAGGAGTCGTCCTCCTCGGAGGATGAGACTTCCGATCCGGCCGGGGGTTCTAACTTCCGGTGGGCTTTGGAGTCGGTCGCAAGGCGTATGGACTTGCCGATCGATGCTCCAGGGCCCTCACGGGGAACCGGTAGGTTCGCGTCGGCGCCAGTTCGTCGGCCGATCCGGCTCCCTGTGGCTCCCGCGTTGGTCAAGTCCTTCGACAAGATCAACTAGGGAGTTACGGCTAAGAAGGATGTGGCTCGTACGGAGTCGACATTCCCGACTAGCCGTGTTCGACCTGAGTCGATCGACACCTATCGGACTGTAGAGTCCGAGGGTGGACATCAGACTTCCGTCCCGGTCGAAGACCCTAACCTTCACCTGCTTTCCCGGAAGCAGGGTACGGTCTGGTCAGCTTATGTGAAAAAGGCTCGCCTTTCTCACTGGCAGACGCTGTCTCATCAGTTGATGGGGCAGCTCTCGTTGACGGATCACCTGACCACTTTGGTTCAGGAGTTTGTGGACGAGGCGGATCTGGAGGAGGGGAGTCGCGCCAACATTCATGCAGCACTCGGCGTCTTGGCCGGAGTGGTCCATGCTGCTGAGCGTGACAGTGCGCACCTGGGCGCACAATTGGATCTCACCATGCGTGATGCCGATCTCCGTCTGCTTGACGTGTCCGCTACGGACGTCGCTGAGCTACGTGGGAGGCCGCTTTTCTCAGGCTATACCTACGCCAACCTCTCTCGATCGGATATTTCCGTCATGCGGGAACATCTCCGGGATGAGGCTATGGCCAAGGCTTTGCTTGGGAAGTCGGCGGGGTCTGGGACAGGCAAGAAGACCAAGGGTCAGAAGCCTGCCCAACCTCAGGCACCACATGCACCCGCTTCTGCGCAGCCGCCCTTTCGGGGGGCGCAGCCTCCCCCTCCCCAGGGGGATGGCAAGCGTGGAGGCAAAGGGGGTGGACGCTTCAAAGGCAAAGGGAAATCTTCTGCTAAGAAGTGACTCGTTGCGGGAAAGCGTAGGCTCTGTGGAAGGTTCAGTTCTGTCGGAATTCGATCTTCCACAACCTGGTCCAGTCGGCGGACGCCTGGCTCAGTTCGTCCAGAACTGGAGCGATCTGGCGTCGTCAGACAATTCAGTCGTGGCATGGGTGAAGTTCGGTCTCACCTTCAGATGGGAGGCTGGAAAACCACCGATCAGACCCAAAGCGTGGTTCTTCCCTGTGCCCGGCGATCGGGAAAAGTTTCAGCTTCTGCAGCACGAGGTGCAGCAGTTGCTAGAGAAACGTGCGATCGAGGTGGTCAAGGACGAGAGAGGATTCTATTCTCTCATCTTCCTAGTGCCGAAAAAGACAGGCGGGTGGCGTCCCGTTTTCGATCTGTCAAACCTCAACAAATTCCTGATCATACCCAGGTTCAAGATGGAGTCGGCGCTTTCCGTTCAGAAAGCTCTGTCCAAGGGGAAGTGGGCAGTCAGTATCGACGTCAAGGACGCGTACTTACATGTGCCCATACACCCAGCCGATCGGCGATACCTCAAGTTCGCCTTCGAGGGTTCGGTGTATCAGTTCAGGGTACTTCCTTTTGGAGTAGCCACCGCCCCTTACGTGTTCACCCGTATCGTAAGGACGATGGCGGCCAGGTTTCGATCGGTTGGAATTCAATTCCACCATTATATCGACGATTGGTTAATCATAGCCGACTCCCCGTCTCAGGCTATAGAGCAATCCGGGTTCGTCCTCAGGTTGGCGACCAGCCTTGGCTGGATCCCCAATTGGGCGAAGTCTCATCTGTCCCTGACACAGAGGTTCGAGTATGTCGGGGTAGATTACGATCTAGAGCGAGGAGTAGCTCTTCCTCCGCGGAAGAGAGTTCTCAAGGCGATTGCGGCGATGGAGGTCGCGCTGACGCAGTCGTCGATCACAGCTCGACAGTTTCTGTCCATCATCGGTCTGTTGGCGTCGATGGAGAAACAGGTGCCGTTCGGCAGGTGCTTCCTCAGACCCATTCAATGGTGTCTAGCGTTGCAATGGCGGATCCTCACCGATCGACTAGACCAAGTCGTATCGGTGGACGATCGTGCTCGGGAAGCAATGCATTGGTGGCGGGACCATCGGAATCTTTTCCGAGGGATGCCACTGGCGGAGTATCTGCCCGATCGGACCTTCTTCACCGATGCGTCAGAATTGGCTTGGGGAGCTCATATGGACGAGCACGAACTCTCTGCTGTGTGGAACACGAGCGAGAGGGCGTTGCACATCAATGTCCTAGAGCTGCGAGCGGTGAGACGTGCGTTCGAGATCTGGGGGCCTCAGAGTTCCCCAGGGACGAAGTGGCTGGTCTTCACAGACAACAGCACAGTAGTGGCGCACATAAACAAACAAGGTGGAACTCGGTCGAGTCAGCTTTGTTTGGAGGCCGAGTGTCTGATCAGGTTTGCCTTCAAGTACCGTCTGTTTATCAGGGCGAGGCACCTGCCGGGTCACAGGAATGTCCTAGCGGACGCTCTGTCGAGACCGGACAAGATCATAGGCACGGAGTGGAGTTTGCATCCGGGGGTGTTTCGGCGCGTTTGTCAGGCGTTCGGGACACCGAACATAGACCTGTTCGCAACCTCTCGGAATCACAAGCTCCCGGTCTACTTCTCACCTCTGCCAGAGAGCGAGGCACTGGCTGTGGACGTGATGTCTCAGTCGTGGGACGGGATGTTCGGGTATGCGTACCCGCCAACTCGGTTCCTAACAGAAGTGCTGCACAAAGTAGCCAGGTCTCAGTGCGAGATTCTGTTGGTGGCGCCATGCTGGCCGATGCAGGCGTGGTTCCCCCTGCTACTGTCCCTCCTGATCGATGTACCACGGGTTCTCCCGATCGAGGACAGGTTGCTGAAGCAACCGGGGCGGGATATATTTCACGATTCCGTCCACGTGCTCAAATTACATGTGTGGAGGCTATCGAGCGATCCTTCCAGGAGGCAGGATTTTCTCAGCAGGTGTCCGTACATCTCGCGAGAAAGAATAGGAGATCCTCCTCTAAAACGTATGAGGCTAAATGGAGAGTATTCGTACGTTGGTGTAACGGAAGGCGCATTGATCCGCTCTCTGCCCCTCTGAATGCAGTGCTAGACTTTCTCTGCTATCTCTTTGATAGGCTTAATTTGAAGCCTACTACGATCGAGGGATACAGGTCCATGCTGGGCCCTGTATTCCGTGCTAGGGGGATCGATTTAACTAATAATCGTATCCTTGTTGATCTCTTGGCGTCCTTTAGGACGCAAAGGCCACGGGGAGTTCCTACTCTACCGGATTGGGACATGGCTTTTGTGCTATATTGTCTTACTAAAGCACCTTGGGAGCCTCTCAAGGAAGTTTCCTTGCAGAGGTTAACTCTTAAGACTTTCTTGCTAGTTATGCTAGCAAGTGGTCGAAGACGCTCAGATGTCGCGGCGATCGACGTATCGCGAGTCGCATTTGGCGCGGATGGGTCCGTTTCCTTATACCCAGTACGTGATTTTATGCCTAAAACACGTGCTGCAGTTGAGGGCGGGAAAGCGTTCTCCCCTATCGTAATTCCGTCACTGGGCGGTTACGTAGGACGGAATGAGCCGGACGCTCTATTGTGCCCGGTAAGAGCGCTGAAAATCTACATCGATCGTACCAGATCGATCAGGAAAGATCGCAAGCGGTTATTTATTTCCTATCAGCCTAATAGGGCTACGGATATCTCCACAGCTACACTATCCCGATGGGTGAAGGTTGTAGTGAGGACTGTCTATGCGGAGTCAGGTGCTGACGATCGAGTCACTTACAAAATATCGTCCCACCAAATCCGACACATCTCGATGTCTTTGGCGGCCAGGTCGAATATTCCGTTGGAATATATCGTGAGGGCTGGAATGTGGACTAATTCTACGACATTCATCGGGTTCTATCTGTCCAATGCTGCCGAACTTCAGGACCAGTCGTCCAGATTTAGACTGGGTCCGCTGGTCGTAGCGCAAGCTGTTGTTTGAACCAGCTGGACAGAGAAGTCTTGGTTTTAACGTGCACGTGTATAATAAGCAACACTTTGTGTTTGTGTTTGAGTTCTTTATGTTACGGTCTCAAGTAGAGTTCCGTTTTCCACCGATGGGTGAAGAAGAAATTCGTGCATGTCGGAGGCAAGCGATCGCACCGCTAGGTGAGTATCTTTATTATATTACTAAAGATATATCGAAAATGTAGCATTTTAGCGATTCGCTTGAAATCAAGACTATCGTCTGTTTTCATGACTCTCTAGCACTACTGCTCCACCGCCTATCCTTTGATTCTAAGGAGCATGTAGTAGTTTAGATTGGTGATGTATAAAATAAACTTCCCAAATTTTAATTGTAAATTTGCCGTTTATTGTTATTACTCACCTCTAAACTACTACAGTAAAGGCCCTCCCATCCATCCCCGCCAGTTGTGTGCTAGGGGCTTCCTTTTGTCGTTTTTTGGACAGAAAAGTGAAGCTTCTGCGCAGCTGTGCGCGCATATGCGCGGCGGTTTTGGCGGCAAAAGGAGCGCTCGAGTCATGCAGGCAGACGATCGTGCCTTGCTTTCAGTACGCGAATTTCTATCCAGAACGATCCAAAGGATCGAAAAGGAGCATGTAGTAGTTTAGAGGTGAGTAATAACAAACGGCAAATTTACAATTAAAATTTGGGAAATTTTCAACATAAAAAAATCAATGCTGCTCCTCAAGATCACCAAAAACCATACAAGATGATGTGGGTTTTTTTTTTTCACTTGTAAGGTACTTTTAAGAAATTTACGAGAAAATACTTCGAGTTGGACAATGTTTCCATAATCCCATACCTCACATCATACAGAGAGCATAAATCTTGAAATGGTATGTGAGACATTGTGATCACATAATTACTAAGGGTTTTTTTTTCGAGATTTGCATGCGATATCATGTTGGAATAATGTATAATGTTATATGGGTTTTAGAAAAAAAAATCTTATAGAATCATGGGAGCACAACTATGTAAATAGACTAAACAGCTGCTCTTGCACATTAATAACACAGTACCTAGAACGTACTTCTATATCGATTCACCTGAACCAATACATGTGTGTTCCTAATATCAAGTTTACAGCCATGAACATATCTATTCAAATATTTGCAAATTTTAATTAGGGCATGCATGGTTCAAATACTGGTGCCATCAAGTTGAAACAATACCGGATACACGTCCAACACTGTCTGCCCCTGATGACACCAGTGTGTCTTCGGATATGTATAAATCGCATCACAGCATCGTTGAATATGGTATGACAAGAAAATAACAATATAATTTACAGACCCATCAATCATATTAGCGGTGTGATACACTTTTCCTACCACGTACTGGATAGGCACAGGTCTGCAGGAAAGCTGACCTGGTTAATGTGTTAAACACGGGGTGTAGAACAGTAAGCAATGGCAACAGATAGACAGTTAGGCAAGTCATAATTGTGCAATCCTGATCGCCTATGATCGACACGAAAACGGCTGACCACACCACCAAATTAACGACTGCTTGTAGTGACATCTTAGTCATGAGCCCCACTTCCTGATGTTTTCTCCGCGTCACTTTCAGAGCATCTAGTAGCTGCTTCTCTTTCAGAAATTTCATGCATGATATAGTAGTGATGACGCAAAGTGGCAAACTACACAATAAACACAGGGTAATTTGTATCCATTTGATATGTGGTCTACGTTTGCTTAGAAAGAGAAATGCACAATCCTCATAGAGTCGATATCTGTGGCATCAAATGGTGTATACATTGCCAGAGAGCTTGCGAAAATGGCGAGACATCCTGATACCAGAACCCTGCTTAAACCCGTATTTCTTGCCGTTCTCATTTGTGTTGCGAACACTATTGCCTGCATTCGCACGAATGCTGTCATGACTAGCATCAAACATGATGTTAGCGGTGCAAATTGAGAGAGTATTCTGATGGCCAGACAGAACAATACAGGTCCTGTCTGAACTGAGAAGGTTTGTTGTTGCCATTTGTCCACTAATACCAAGAAGATTGAGAGGTAGGTACAGGTTGCCAGTGAAGAGACAGTCGAAATAATAATGGTGTCCTTCACAATTCTATTGTAACTTCCACGAGCCACTAGCAAGGTTGAAGTAAAGGTGACGAAAACTATGGCAGCCATGTAGAAAATAAGAATTGGCGATTTAGGGAGAACAGTGCGACATATTTTACTTCCATATCTTCCACACAGTGTCTTGGCCAAGCAACAGACACCTGATGGATTGAACAGGATACTGGTATTTGGTTTGGCACCAGTAAAGGGATTGCCCCATATGTTTTCCACAATATTTGTGTCATCGATTCTCAAAGTCACCAAAGTGGGAATTCGACAGAATGTGGAATCAGTCATTGATTTTATTGATGAAGAGTCAAAGCTCAGATGTTGGAGGGATTTGAGATGTGAAAACATACAGATTGGCAATTCATCGACAAAAAGACAATGTAGTGCCAACTGCGGTAGAGACGATAGGCCATGAAAACTTGTAGAAAATAAAGCAATAATCTGGTTGCCATACAAGTTCGAATGAATAAGCTTGTCAAGTCCCATGAATACATCGGCATTCAAACTATAAATTCGATTATGCGATAAATCGAGGTGTAACAGATAACTGAGACATTCAAATGTGAATGACTTTTCAGTCCTAAACGCATTGAAAGATAAGTCGAGAAATAGCATATCTGGGGCATCGAATTTAGGTATGAATTGCAGTTCATTAAATGCCAAACTCAGTGCCAGAGTTTCTGCAGGTATGTTCACAGAAGTCACTAATCCTTGATTACATCAATCAATCTGTTGCCCATAATACGAACAGGAAGGAGGACATGTGAATACAACACAATTTTTCTCATCCTCCCCTCTCAGGGGACAGTCTATAATACCATCAAGTATCTGACTGGGGTCCACACACACATAGATCTGTGCCTTTACATTTAACTCTCCCATGACAGAGTCTCAAATCACCACATCACTCTTCATCGTCGCCTTCTGGACATTGTTTTTTTGCCATCACATGCAAAATTCCACTGTACACAAAATGCTTCAGGACATTTGAACATGGTGGGACATTCATGGTATACACAATTGTGTAGAAGCCCCCCATTTCTACATGGCCCTAGTAGACCATACGGACCTTGTCTGTATGTACAAATTGCATGTCTTGGATAACACACTGAATAATAACCCGGGTGGCAAGCTGCATGCAATGTGTTTTAACAAGCAAGCTCACTCGGAACCTCACCCTACAAAATGGATAAAAATACTGTCTCATCTGAAGAGTTTTTACAGTCTGGAATCAAGTCGTTTTCTAACATGGGATACTTTTCCAGAAGCATGCTGCAATTTCGTATTTTGTTGATTCCTGGCTCTCGGGTTGACAGATTTCTGTGAATGTCTTGGCGATACCATGCTTCATTTGTGCCTCTCAAGCAGTCTATTACCCCGTCACAAACCTGTAGGATGGGCGAGTACTACATATTTTCATATCATCAAGATATACATGTAGTAGCTACTGTACACATTGCGTATCTGAGACATACATAGTTTTACCTTTGGTATCGCTATGCATTTGCCATCTGGGCACTGGAAGTAGAAATTGCCGCATGTACCACACATATATGAAGAGCTGTTCGTTTGAGTTGTGGAGTAAACCTGGCAGGGTTTTGGACAATCAGCCTCATCCTCCCCTCCAGGACAATCTCGGTCTCCATCACAGCGATGGTCCTGGTGTATGCACATTCCAGTACCACATTGGAAGAGGGGCTTGGGACATGTCTGTTCCATCTCAATCATGGCAAATATTTGAAGAATGTAACTGTAGGTGATATTCATATCAGCACAATGACCTTGTGCTACTCTCCTCAGATAGTCCATACAATCCTTCTCCACATGTACTGCCGAACTAAATACACATCCATCTCTTGCAACACATCCAGAAAACATCTTATGTAGATGCCTGTAGTAACATGTTCTATATAAAAATCCCATATCCAGTCATACGTGGCAGAATCTCGCAGAGGAACCGCAGAATGAATGATTTCTAGCACGACTGTGGAACATAAGCTTTGTGAAATTCCACCGTTGTTTTCACCACTTATTGTCATCGGATATTCACAAGGGTATGGTGTAGGAAACACAGAAACAGTTCCAAAACATCCCAGCGACTGTTCAATGGTAGCAGGAAAAAATATCGGATCAGCGAAATTAGATTGAAGGTTAATTCCATTTTTTGTGTAATGACTGTAATGGGCAATGCCGCTTTTCATTTTGCTGGAGAAAATCTGAACATTGGAGTCACTTTGAGTTGCACCAGTGTTCTTAAAACCTCGTGTAAATGTGGTTATAGAAATCAGAGACTGATACGATACAATGATGTCTGATGTATATGGATCATAAAATAAGTCATGGAATCGTTCGGTGTATATTTTGAGTTTCTCTGCATACAAAAAGTTCCAGTGGACCTCATCTGATGGGATGATAGCGTAATGGGCACAAGGAACGTCCAGAGATATGACTTCAAATATGAAGACTCCACCACTTGTGGTGGGGTAAGTCTTCACTTGTGGGTAAGTATTCGTAGGAACATAAGTATAGTTCATTCCTTGAATGCCGTAAGTACCAGGGAATATCCGCATATATCTGTTCATGTTTTGTATTCCAGAGCAACTGACCAACTGAGTTCCACAAGTGATATCCGGCTGTAAGTTTTGATGAAGATACTGAACACTCCTCTTGTGAAAAGCAACACGTGACCTGACTCCCGATATGTTTTTAGATCTTCCACGGTTGTTTGGGAGCAATACGCGGCAACGAGCCACGTGTTGAATTTTTTCTGGCCTTCAACATCCAATATGTTTGTGTATACAAGAAATACACCGCCATACAAACACTGAGCCTGTGTATACCCACCAACCTCTATGTGCTCGATATCAGCCGTCAAGAACATGTCTTGGTTATTCACAATATGATATATAAATGATGATAGTAATGTGCTGTTCTGCTCAACAAACGAGTGTTTAGCATCTTTTCCTATTGCATTTTTTTTTCGAAACACATACAGAACTTGGGCACTTAAGTATCGTGTATGTGAATGTGAAACCTGGCCCAATTGAATCATATTGGGCACCTCCTTCAAAATAGTGAATAAGTGATGCGTCATTCAAGGAAGAAATCCATCTATAATCACCAGCAATAGTGATTGTGGCTTTTACAGGAAAGTCAAAAAATTAGTTGTATACAAAGGTTGGTCCATCAATGAACACGACATATTGATATGATTTAAAGACTACATTATGGTAGTTCACTACCAATCGCATATTCAGGTACGTAGAAAGGGTGAAACTAAGGACGTATTTGTTTTCCAGCTTTGCCAGATCCTGTGAGTGGATTCAAGTCCCAGTCGTTTCTGTCCGCTTATCGTCGTCTTCGTTGTCCAGCTCCTCATTAACAATTTCTGATAGTTTGGGTATAGTCAGGAACTGCAGAAAAACGCGGGTTCTGTCGTATACTCTGGTGTTGTGTACAGAGATCCTAGATCTACATGTATACCCAGCAAGCAAGAACGTCGAGGATCGCGGTTTGCCACAAAGGTACGCAATCTCCTTGTACTCGGGCAGCACCTGAGAAATGAGCAAGTGGTTACTGTCTTCACAGGATGGTGACAAAAATGACATTTCCTGGGCGAAGACTGTTATGTTAGTTGATGCCAACTGGGGAGTCGTAATGAACCATTCATGGTCACACTTGGTATGAACGTCAAACCTCCCAGCATATTGTACATAAGCCACTTTGCTCGTGGTGTCTCGTCGACACGTTACATGTGTGTTGTATCGCAAGGTGATGATGTCTTGAATCGCACCAAACAGAACAGCGTTTGTTTCTTTTATACCGTACATGGAGTGGCGCGAACCCTTCAATGTTTTTGAAATAAGGGCTGTCGTGTAAGGCGCTAATATGTCGCTGGAAACTACTTTCTTGTTATGTTGACTTGTAAAAAGCTTATAATAAATATCGGACGGGCCTGTAAAATTGTCAAGGCTGGCTGTAAAAAACAGAAAACACATTACCATGAACAGCCGCATGGTGCTTTCTCCACAGCATCCAGTGGGGATATGCACAGCAATGACAGAACGTTTCCATCATTATTGGACGAGACACACCCTGTGATTTCGGGGAATCTCCTGATTTTGTATGTGACCTGTAAACTGTGCTGGCGAACAAAATACACACCCATCTCTGGCAACACAACAAGAAAAACATTGTCGTAGTTTGAAATCTGATGTAGACGCCTGTAGTAACAGGTTCCATATAAAAATCCCATATCTTGTCAAATGTGGCAGACTCTTGCAGAGGAGCCCCAAAATGGGGGATGTCTAGCAAGATTGAAGAACATAAGCTCTGTGAAATTCCAGCGATGTCTGAAATGGTAATTGTCATCGGAAATTCACAACGATATGGTGCCGGGAACACAGAAACTGTTCCGAAACATCTCAGTGACTGTTCAATGGTGGCAGGAAAGAAAATTGGAATCAGCAAAATTAGATTGAAGGTTGATTGCATTTTGCTTGTGGCGACTGTAATGGGCAATGCCACTTTTCATTTTGCTGAAAATAATCTGAAGTCACTCTCGAGTTGCACAAGTGCCCTCAATTCTTCGTGTAAATATGTTTATACAAACCCGAGACTGATACAATACAATAATGTCTGATGTCTGGATCATAAAGAAAGCCATCATACTGCTCAGTGTTTATTTGAGCAGCCAAAGTAAACATACATTACAACACCTGGGATGATTGTTTAATCATGTTAAGTCTTACCCAGAGACATTCTTTATCATTCGGACTCCTTAACACTAAAATCCCGTTTCATCCTGTTTGGATCTCCATTACTGTCATCTTTTTGAAGAGTGCTTCAGAACGTCGATAATATCCTACGTATTTCAGCTGGGTTTCTTTTTTATGTCGGAGGTATTGAAGCGGTAATTGGGCCAATTAGTTGTGTCTGCTTACCTGGATTCACAAGTAGGTTTTGTATATGACTACAAAATTTTGTTTGGTTCCAAAGATAATTCCCATACTGCCACAGTGTACATTTGAGATGTAAGTTTGTCACAAAAATTTAATGGGGATCATAATGTCAAATTCGACACCAGCTCCGCACACTGAACTGGTGAACTCAACTGCAAGTAAATAAAAAAGGTATGGAAACGTATGTATTATTTCAGAAATGTCTTCATAGACGTGGAATCAATACCCAGTATTAAGTATTCCGAGCAAACAAAACAAGGTCGTTATCCAATCTTACAGTCCGGGGACAGAAAGTCATATCAGGCATACGAAGTGACAGAAAACAAAAATGACAGGGAAACTCATGAACCCCCAAAAATGGCCATTAGGAGGTGAAATCAGGTGTTCCGGAAAGAGTGAGCATTTCCTGCCCCACTAGTGGCACCCGTCATGAATTCCCCAAAATTAACATGAAAATAGATCTAGTTGCATGGCAGACATGGATTTGGTGTATTTATCAACCAGATCATGATGACGTCCATAGAATTTCTTAAACGCAGCTATAAGTCTTGGTATAACATATCCTTGTCGCAGCAGTTTAGAGACTAGCTGGGCACTTCGATAGACAAAGTCCTCATATTTGCAACTAGCTCTGGAATAGCGTATAAGTTGAGAAACAAACACACCATATGCCGGTGACATAGGAATGTGTGATGAACTATTGCTATTTGTCATTGTGTAAAAAACCATGATGAATTCGGTCAATGACACCAGTTGCACTACAGTCGAGGAATCGAGGTTGATGTCAGGCAGAAGTATCTTGGCAGCTATGGTAGTTGGAACCACACCAGAGACTTGTCCCAACATCTCGCGATTCGGGCTAACGGCAGCTGGGTCTAGTTGTGGTGCACTGGTGGCTATGGGCGTTGGATCTACAGTCACACAAGGAGGAACGAGTCCTACGATCTCGTGATCCACGCTAAAGACAGGCATGTCTGCTTGTTGTTCACTGGCGGCTATGTTCGTTGGAGCCTTAGTTACATCAGAAGTATTTACCCACCTCCTTGTCACGAAGGTTGAGGTCAGGTAAGTCCAGTTGAGGCGCGCTGGCAGTCATGATGGTCGTTGGTGCCACAGCTGGATCGAAAGTATGTGCAGCACTTATGGGATCGTTGCAGACCGAATGAATCAATGGGTATGGAATTGATGCAGCATCGCCGGGAACCAACATGGACTCCAGCAAATCAACTGACAAGAAATTCATTTTCCTTACGCAGGACTGTTTCCATGTAGGTCCTGCTGCATGTCATGAAATTAGTTTTGAATCTAAATGGTTGTTTCATGTTAAATTGTTGCTTGATTTCCGTGGATTTGTTAACTTGTGGTTGTCCGACCTAATTATTATGTCTTCAAATGCATGTTTCAAAAAGAGTACGAACGAGTACGTGGAAATCACATATTTCTTCAAAGCTGGACTTGCTGGAGTAGTAGTGGGTTGAACCACAATAGGTGTAATAATTACATATTATTTGAGAACGACCTCATCCTAGAACCATATTTGTCTATACTTGATCGTAAAGAGGCCTTTGTAGTGAACAGATTCCGTTGCCGTAACTCTGATTTACCAGTAGTAAAGAAAACGTACGGTAACTAAATCTCTAAAAACTGTCACCAATGTAACTTAAAAGAAATAGGCGATGAATTGCACTGCCTCTTCAGATAATGTCTTCAGAGAACCAAGAACACTTTATTTGTCTGCTTATTACGGACGTAACCCCAACCCTGTAAAAATGAATGAATTATTGTCAAACAGGAGACATGTAGTGCTAAGTAGTATTCATATTAGTACTACTAAAATGAGTATTATAGTACTAATGCTTCGACAAGACGAGGCATAAACAATTTCCTGGCAAAAAGAAAACATCTAAATGGCCTAAGAAGAACCATCCGAAGCAAAAAAAATCAATATTTTAATATGCGGTGTATATTCAAACATGACTGTTTATTATTTTGTGTGCAAAGATTATTAACTTGTGTGCATATATAATTAATTTGTGCGCAGAGATTAAAAAAAAATATTTCTCTTCTGCCATCTAAGGACTCCGTAAAAATGTGCTATCAACTGAGAAAAATGTCACCAACACTGAGTATACTCGGTTCACATCTCTCTGAAATACATCGGTATTACTCGCATTGATTGCTAGTAATCACAATCCATGTAATTCTAGTCACAGTTTTTATTGCATAGAAATTGTACATGTCCAATATAAAGTACAGGCCCGTAACTAGGAAATGAAGGAGGAGGTGCGAATCTTGAGATGTATGTATAAGGACCAATGAAGAATGCGAGCGCCGGAGGTGCGAAGTCCATTCGGCCGGGGGTCTTGGGCCCACTCAAGGGCCCCCAAAATCTGGAGGGTAAATGGGCTTCTAATGTGTGTCCTAAATGCCTCAAATGTAACCAGGAAACTCAAATACAGACCAGATCTGTAAGAAGCAATTATGAACTTTGGGGCAAATAGGTTGCCTGGGAGGGGGTACCATGAGCAATTACCAAATATATTCAGACAGAATTCATTGTTCAAAATTCAGTGCAAGTGTTTTTGTCATTGAAGGTCTGCTATTAACGCACAGTGATTGAAACAAACTCATTGGTACCATTTGTTGCTAGTATAATTGTAACTAACACAATGACGAACAGTGCCATCTTGAAACAACAGTGACTTTTGATCTGTACTTTCATCAAAGCCAGTGTTTGTTTTGAATGAAACGCTTAATGAATGTTCAAGCTGTATGTTAGGAGGATGATCATTATGGCGCACGCTGGGGACAGTACATTTTGGTTTGGGGTCTCGGGCCTGCCAATGATCCCAGAAGCTAATGGTGTATAACTTTTCTGAGGTGGGTTCTGAGCACAGCTTGGAAACACGATTGAGTTATCAAACGTGGTTATAAAAACGTGGTGATGACTTAAAAATTTCTCATAAATTACACAATTACTTGGAAAACGAGTAATTCTAGGAAGGCGCTCATTCAAGGGAGGCACTTATTTATCTGTTAAAACCTTTCGAGGGAGGCTCTCTTCAGAGGGGTATGTCGAATTCCAAAGAAAATAATACGTGTATGCTTATAATGAAACAAATATCAGATCATCGGAATTGATGGACCCCTTCACGCCATAAAAAATTCTGTAATGAAACTGTCAAATATCATTAATATGCTGCAAAAAAGTACAATAAGAACTGACAATTCTTGCAGAACTGACAATTCTTGCACATGCATAACTTGGGCACTCATGTAATATCTACCCGCGTAAGTAACCTAGGCCAATTGGACCATTCATTAATTCCGAATATAATGCGTAGTTCATCGATGACTGGTATATGATATACATGTATCAGATATTTTGAGACACAAACTATTATCATAACGATTGGAATTGAAACTGGACCAGTATCTGAAACAATGAAATTATACATGTATCTTCAATTTGATCGATGCAAAATGATTTTAAATTTGAAATGTGATGAATCCTAAACCTTCACCTGATGATATAATTGTCAGCCATTGAAGTCAATACAACAATGAAACACATAATCTTCCACCCTTCTTCAGAAAAAAAAACAATCAAGGTCGGTTTACCAATTAAGCTCTTATTACCCGATACCATCGCACCACAGTGAACATTATAACTGATTCCGTCATTTAACAAGCAATCAAGATCAACTTACAATTGCGTGTGATGATAACACTCCCAATACTTCTGATTGCTGTACACAGCTCCACTGGATGCTGTGAAGAAAGCAGCATGCGGTTGTTCGTGTTATTGTGTTTTCTGTTTTCTACAGCCAGTCATGACAATTTTACAGGCCCATCCGATATTTATAATAAGCTTTTTACAAGTCAACATGGCAAGGAAATATTCGTCAGTGACATACTAACGCCCTATACGAAAGCCCTCCTCTTGGAAACACTGAAGGGTTTGGGTCACACCACGTCTGATCTAAAACAAGTAACCACTATGTTATTTGGTGCGATTCAAGACATCATCACCTTGCGATACAACACACATGTAACGTGTCAACGAGACACCACGAGCAAAGTGGCTTATGTACAATATGCTGGGAGGTTTGACGTTCATACCAAGTGTGACCATGAATGGTTTATTACGACTCCCCAGTTGGCATCAACTAACATAACAGTCTTCGCCCAGGAAATGTCTTTTTCGCCGCCATCTTGTGAAGACAGTAACCACTTGCTCATTTCTCAGTTGCTGCCTGAGTACAAGGAGATTGTGTACCTTTGTGGCAGACCTCGACCCTCGACGTTCCTGGTTCCTGGGTATAGGTCTAGGATCCATGTACAAACCACCAGAGTATACGATGAAACCCGCGTTGTTCTGCAGTACCAGACTATACCCAAACTATCAGAAGTTGAAGTTGTTCATGGGAAGCTGGACAACGAAGACGAGGATAAGTGGACAGAAACGACTGGGACTTGGACTCATTCAGAGGATCTGGCAAAACTGGAAAACAAATATATCCTGAGTTTCACCGTTTCTACGTACCTGACTATGCGATTGATAGTAACCTATCATAATGTAGTCTTTAAATCATATCAATATGTCGTATTTGTTGATGGACCTACCTTTGTCTACAACTCATTTTTCGACTTTCCTGTAAAAGCCACAAACACTACTGCTGGTAATTTTAGATGGATTTCTTCCTTGAATGACGCTTCGCTGATTCACTATTTTGAAGGAGGTACCCAATATGATTCAATTGGCTCAGGTTTCGCATTTGCGTACACGATACTCAGGTGCCCAAGTTCTGTGTGTGCTTTGCAAGAATTGGCAATAGGAAAAGATGCTGAACACTCATTCGTTGAGCAGAACAGCACATTACTATCATCATTCTTATATCATATTGTAAATAACCAAGACATGTTCCTTACGGCTGACATCGAGCACCTAGAGGTTGGCGGGTATACACAGGCTCAGTGTTTGTATGGTGGTGTATTTCTTGTATACACAGATATACTGGACGTTGAAGGTCATAAAGAAATCAACACCTGGCTCGTTGCTGCATACTGCTCTCAAGCTACTGTGGAAGGTCTGAAATTATTTCGGGAGTCAGGTCACATGTTGCATTTCACCAGAGGAGTGTTCACTATCTTCGTCAAAACTTACAGCCGTATATCACATGTGGAACTCAGTTGGTCTATTTTTCTGTCGAGGTGTCCTGGAATACAAAACATGAACAGATATATGCGGATATTCCCTAGTTCTTACAGCATTCAAGGATTGAATTATACTCATGTTCTCACGAATTCTGAAGTGAAGACTTACCCCACCACAAGTGGTGGAGTCTTCATATTTGAAGTCATATCTCTGGATGTTCCTTGTGCCCATTACGCCGTCATCCCGTCAGACGAAATCCACTGGAACTTCTTTTATGCAAAGAAACTCAAAATATACACTGAACAATATGATGGTTTTCTTTATGATCCAAAGACGTCAGACATCATTGTATCGTATCAGTCTCGGGTTTCTATAAACACATATACACGAGGTATTGAGGGCACTGGTGCAACCCGAACTGACTTCATTATTCAGATTTTTTCCAGCAGAGTGAAAAGCGGCATTGCCAAATATAGTCACTACAAGGAAAATGCAATAAATCTTCAGTCTAATTTCGCTGATCCCATATTCTTTCCTGACACCATTGAACAGTCGCTGGGATGTTTCGGAACAGTTTCTGTGTTTCCCACACAACATCCTTGTGAATTTCCGATGACAATATACACTGCAAGCTTCGTTGGAATTTCACAAAGCTTATGTTCCTCAATCGTACTAGACATTCCCCATTTTGAGGCTCCTCTGCAAGAGTCTGCCACGTTTGAGTGGATATGGGACTTTTTTATAGAACCTATTGCTACAGGCGTCTACATAAGATTTGAAACTACGTCAAAATTATGTTTTCTGGCTGCGCTGCCGAGCATGGATGTGCATATAATTCGGCAGTACATGTGGAGAAGGATTGTTGATGATGATAAATCAGCATTTCTGGTGGATACTCTAGACAATGTTGCTGACGGCCTCTTCTCCTCTATCCCTATCACCAATATGGTCCGTATTTTGGTCTTCTTCAAAGGACTGAAGACACACACACCTTGTGGTTTACAGGTCACATACGAAATCAGGAGATTCCCTGAAATAACAGGGTCTCTCCTATTCACTCAACATGGACACATTCTACATACAGTTGACGAGTTTCCTCAACATGGCTTTCAATGGGCCCACATGTGTTCTGAGAGCCGATGTTACCGCCTATACATGAACCAAACTTCTCTATCGTGGGATGCTGCTAACCGCTTGTGCAGGGCTGATGGTTACAATCTCTTGAGTGTTCAGACAGAGACGGAATGGGCCATGATCAAATTCTGGCTTTATAGTGATCATGTATTACACCTTTCGAACATTTTGCAAAGTCAAATGTATACAGCACTGGTCCTGCATATCGGATTAGTACACAGCAATGAGGTGAGTTTCACAAACGATATGCTGCAAATTTTGGTTTGTAGTTTGAACATATCAGCCGATTGAAATGTCCTGCGCACTTTTTACAGGAAGTACCTACCCAGTGGACGGATGGAACGTATTATATCTATCGACACTGGTACACCAAGTCGCAATTTAGGTTGCCCTATCCAGTATATTCGTGTGTACAAGACTGTCATGAGATTATCAAAACAACTTACCCAGACTCAATTCTAGAACCACAGTACACTAGGCACGTGAAATGTGCAGGTGTTATTTTATCTGGCCATTCAGACCAGTGGGTCACTCTGCCATGTGGAACAGTAACAGTTGGTAGTTCTGTCGTTTGTGAAACTACCACTGTGTATGAAGAGCAAGTTGACGATGCTGGAAATGAAATAGCAAGATTCAGAAGTCACGAAGAAGTGCAGGATGGAAGTACTCAGTATGAATGGAATACCCTGCGTTGTTCACCAGGCTCATTGGCACTGCAAGGAACATGTTTTCGTTTGTTGGATGTGACTGATGATCTAAACAGGAAAGAACTCACTTCGACATTCAGCAATGAAATCTTCTCTGCAAAGTACCTACGACTACTTCATTATTATTTGAAAACTTGGCATATAACAGAATATATACTGGCTTTGACAGTTAACAATGATCTCCAAATAGCATGCACATTGCTACGTCCGAATCCAAATTCACTTACCATGGACTATCTAAGGATAGTAGCACAAGGTCATTGTGCCGATATGAACATTACCTACCATTACATTCTTCAAATATTTGCCATGATTGAGATGGAACAGACATGTCCCAAGGCCCTCTTCCAATGTGGTACTGGAATGTGCATACACCAGGACCATCGCTGTGATGGAGACCGAGATTGTCGCGGTGGGGAGGATGAGGCTGATTGTCCAAAACCATGCCAGGTTTACTCCACAACTCAAATGAACAACTTTTCAAACTGGTGTGACACATGTGGCAGTTTCCACTTTCAGTGCCCAGATGGCGAATGCATAGCACTACCAAAGGTAATATTTTGCTGTGTTTGTCTCAGTTGCACAACCGTCTACAATAGATATTATATCCTCGTGATGTGGGTTTCTGTTGTGCAGGTGTGTGACGGGGTAATGGACTGTTTGAGAGGCACTGATGAAGCAAGTTGTCGACAAGACATTCACGAATTTCCGTCAACCCAAAAGCCACGGGTCAGCAACATACTAAACTGCAGCGTGCTTCTGGAAGAGTACCCCATGTTAGAAAATGACTTGATCCCAGACTGTAAAAACTCTTCAGATGAGGCAGATTTTCTATCCTTTTTGTCGGGTGAGGTTCCCAATGAGATTGCTTGTTCAAACACATTGCATACAGCTTGCCATCCAGGTTATTATTCAGTGTGTTATTCAAGGCATGCAACTTGTACATACCAACAAGGTTCGTATGGTCTACTAGGGCCATGTAGAAATGGGGGGCATCTACACAATTGTGTATACCATGAATGTCCCACCATGTTCAAATGTCCTGAAGCATTTTGTGTACGATGGAATTTTGTATGTGATGGCAAAAAACAATGTCCAGAAGGCGACGACGAGGAGGGGTGTGATGATTTGAGACATTGTCATGGGAGAGTTAAATGTAAAGGCACAGATGTGTGTGTGGACCCCACACAGATATGTGATGGTATTATAGACTGTCCCCTGAGAGGGGAGGATGAGAAAAATTGTGTTGAATTCACATGTCCTCCTTCCTGTTCGTGTTTTGGGCATCAGATTGATTGTAGCAATCAAGGATTAGTGACTTCTGTGAACATACCTACAGAAACTCTGGCACTGAGTTTGGCATTTAATGAACTGCAATTCATACCCAAAATCGATGCCCCAGACATGCTATTTCTCGACTTATCTTTCAATGCGTTTCGTACTGCAGAGTCATCAGCGTTCGAATTTCTCAGTAGTCTGTTACACCTCGACTTATCATATAGTCGAATATATAGTTTGGATGCCAACGCGTTCATGGGACTCAACAAGCTTATTTATTTGAACTTATATGGCAACCAGATTGTTGCTTTATTTTCTACCAGTTTTCATGGCCTATCGTCTCTCCCACGATTGGCACTACATGGTCTTTTTGTGGATGAATTGCCAGACTGCACCTTCTCACACCTCAAATCCCTCCAACATCTGAGCTTTCACTCTTCATCAATAAAATCAATGACTGATTCCACATTCTGTCGAATCCCTACTTTGGTGACTCTGAGTCTCGATGACACAAATCATGTGGATAATATATGGGGCAATCCACTTGCTAGCGCCAAGCCAAATACCAGTATCCTGTTCAGTCCCTCAGGTGTCTGCTGCATGGCGAAGAAGTTGTGTGGAAGGTATGGAAGTAAAATATGTCGCATGGTTCTCCCTAAATCGCCAATTCTTATTTTCTACATGACTGCCATAGTTTTCGTCACCTTTACTTCAACCTTGCTAGTGGCTCGCGGAAGTTACAATAGAATTGTGAAGGACACCATTATTATTTCGACTGTCTCTTCACTGGCAACCTGTACCTACCTCTCAATCTTCTTGGTATTACTGGACAAATGGCAACAACAAACCTTCTCAGTTCAGACAGGACCTGTATTGTTCTGTCTGGCCATCAGAATACTCTCTCAATTTGCACCGCTAACATCATGTTTGGTGCTAGTCTTGACAGCATTCGTACGAATGCAGGCAATAGTGTTCGCAACAAAAATGAGAACGGCAAGAAATACAGTTTTAACCAGGGTTCTGGTATCAGGATGTCTCGCCATTTTCGCAAGCTCTCTGGCAATGCATACAACATTTGATGTTACAGATAGCGACTCTAATGAGGGATGTGCATTTCTCTGTCTAAGCAAACATAGACCACGTATCAAATGGGTGCAAATTGCACTGTGTTTATTGTGTAGTTTGCCACTTTGCGTCATCACTACTATATCATGCATGAAATTTCTGAAAGAGAAGCAGCTACTAGATGCTCTGAAAGTGACGCGGAGAAAACATCAGGAAGTGGGGCTCATGACTAAGATGTCACTACAAGCAGTCGTTAATTTGGTGGTGTGGTCAGCCGTTTTCGTGTCGATCGTAAGCGATCAGGATTGCACAACAATGACTTACCTAACTGTCTATCTGTTGCCATTGCTTACTGTTCTACACCCCGTGTTTAACACATTAACCAGGTCAGCTTTCCTGCAGATCTGTTTCCCTCTAGCACGTAGAAGGAAAAGGATATCCCATTCCTAATGTAATTTATCGCTTTGTATATTTATTGTTATTTTGTTGTCATACAATGATGCTATGATGTAATGTGGGCGAAATGACAATAAGGGTTCATTGAGCAACACAGTTTAATTAATCTGATCAATTTGGTGTGTGCCAAATGCAATTTTTGTTTTTTAAAAAATAATATCCAGGCAAACAATGGCCACAGATTTAATGTATCAGTGTCTGGAAATGAGTGTATATTTTATTATTATTTATTGTCATACAACGATGCTATGGTGTAATGTGGGCGAAATGACAATAAGGAATCATTGAGCAACGCAGTTTATTTAATCTGATCAATTTGGTGTGTGCCGAATGCAATTTTTGTTTCTTAAAAAATAATATCCTGGAAAACAATGGCCACAGATTTAATGTATCAGTGTCTGGAAATGAGTGGTCAGCGGTAGATTTATTTTTAACCATATGGATGAGAATATTGTATTCTTTTTGTATTGGATTGTTTCTTACTGTATTTTCTTACTGTATTTCGTATTGGATTGGTTACCAGCAGTCGTGTGATTGAAATGGCATTTATTTTGAACAATATGGATGGGAATATTAGATTTTTTCTGTATTGGATTTGTTCTTACTGTATTTTGCATTCGTATTGGATTGGCTACCAGCAGTCGTGTGAAAAAAATGGCATGATCATCAGCGGTTATCGTGAATAAATATATATGCCTACATCTGAATGTCAACATATCACCACCAATAGAATTACATGATGATAATAGCAAACGTAACATACAACATTTTGCAATGGAAGCAAAAGCCCGACCAGATAGTTCATCCAAACACACTGGCGTCATCAGGGGCAGATAGTGTGTGGAGTGTAGTATAGGCTTTTCTACCGTACACCTGATGGAGCTAGTATTTGAACCATGCATTGGTTATAAATATGTTCACGCCTGTAAACTTGATATTAAGAACATACATGCATTGGTTCAGGTGAATCGATGCATAAGTATGTTCTACACACATGTTCTATGAATTGTATTATCAATATGCAACAACAGCTTTTTAGTCTACTAACATTATATAGCTGTGTTTCCATGATTCTAGAAGGTTTGTCTAAAACCCATATAATATTATACATTCCAACATGGTATCGCATGCAAGTCCCGAAACAAAGCCCTTGGCAAGTATGATATCACAGTGGCGCACATGCTATACCAAACATTGTGTTCTCTGTATTTGTTGCCAGTAGGACCTCGGCGAATCAGTTGTCCTCAACTTTCCTTGCACAAACCACAAGTACCTTTCGAACAGCAGCCCCCCCCCCCCCAAATCTGGAATACACTCCCATCAAACTTAGAACTTTTTTGCATCTCAATTAGATTTATCACAAACACATTTTCTAAATGTTGCATACCCAGATTGGCATGTTTTTAGTCATTCATCCTAGTCATCAAGTAAAGCATCACAAAATATAATATGTACAAACTCACTTTTATCAAGTTGCAGAAGGCAACTCTAGTGTTAACACTGAAGTACGTTAGGTTTTGTATTGTTATCATCAAACTCTTGTTATAAGCGGTAATAGGTTGATACATACATTACATGAGAGTGCCAATTCAAGACCAACAAGCAAAACCAAATTGTACAAACAAACGGCCCAAGCAATGTGTGCTGCTTCTTCCTCGGGTTTCAGTAAGTGTTGAAAAGGTGTGAGAAGGATAAAATGGTATGTTTTCAGTGGACGAGTTGTATTACAGAGCAGTGTACGTTACATGGTACCAACAAACTTATCTGATTGATACAAAATGTAAGTATCAATCTATTACCACCAATACAGCAAATTCCGATGATTCCAATAACAAACGTAAAATACAAAATTTTGCAACAGAAACGAAGCCCGACCAAACACTTTATCACGAGACACACTGGCGTCATCAGGGGCAGACAGTGTGGTAAATGTAGTTGTTTCTATTGCACACCTGATGGAATTAGTATACAACTACCCAACAACCTATGAAAATGACTTAGCAATCCGAAACAAACCCCATGGAATAGATACATGGCAAGTACGTAAGGACCTATTCTCAGATGATTGCAATGACAACCCAATCTTAACATGTGCAGTATGAGGACAAGTCTCACATCAAATCCATCCTAAAACGACCCTCTACTAAGCATATTTGTTTATCCTACCAGACCGGAACCTGTAGGTATGGAAGTTCAGGAAAGGGCTGTCCCAGAGAAGATCCCAGACCATGCCAAACAAAGCACCATATGGCTGCACAATCAGCAAGACAGACTTTTCACCCAAAATGTGTCCAGGCTCCATACGAAGAAGAGAGTGTGGGAAGCTGGACTATAAATTAAGACATGTCCAAGGCACCAAATGAGCAACAGACATCACAAAAACTCAGCATAGCAATCCAAGAAAACTGAGGAGCGAGATATCACGTCTTTTTAGCGGCACTCCACATATGCTGATGGAAATGGACATTGGACAAGAGTATTTCACTGCTGAATCCGCACAGTCCCTCAAACTCAAGGTCACCAGTAAATTCGCCATATATGACTTCCCATTTGAATGTGCCCATATTTAGCTCTATCGACGAGGGACGAAGTTCAATTTTATTTCAGATGGACATATAATACTGAAAAAAGAAACCGATAAAACAAAAATTTTGTTCCGTAACGGAAACATAATAACAATAAACAAATCCATTTTCTGTTGTTCCTTTTCCAATCCAAAGTGAGAAGAGAAAATATCCTTTTTTTTCCACGTTTTTTTCATAAACAGAGAGGGTTGTAGGTCAAAGACACACAGAGAACACATGCTCGAGAGTTGGGACACACACATAGAAGTTCGTACCACGAGGCCTGGTCTGAATGTAACAACGTTAACATATACCTTTGGATTATAATAAATGAGAAAAGCGACATGCGAGTAGTGACAAGTGAGAAGCGGTGCGGCCTGTCAACTAAAAACTACCGAAGAAAAACAAAAATGATCTCGAATAAACTGATATGACTTAGTCCGTAGTAAACCATGGTTTAATACGGGAAAGAGTGTATGCCAAATATTGAAGTCGACTTTTGTTGCACACATATGGCAGTTTGTAACGCTAGCTCGCAGGTCGCAGTTCATAACACACAGGTCGAAATATACAATGTCACAGGTCGCATATCGCATTTTATAGCTCGCAGGTTACATGTCTATATCAGTTGAAAGCTCACGTCTCAAATATCGCTCTTGGTTCATCACTTCTCACATGTCGCAATGTTTTTCAATAGTTCAATAGCCACGGCAAACTTTCGAAAACAATGCAACAATAATTGGGCAGTTGTATACTAATTCCATCAGGTGTACAGTAGAAACAACTATATTTCGCACACTGTCTGTCCCTGATGACGCCAATGTGTCTTTGGTTAAACTATTTGGTCGGGCTTTGTTTCTATTGCAAAATGTTATATTTTACGTTTCTTTTTGGCATCATCAAAATCTGACTGTATTGGTGGTAATAGATTGATACTTACATTCATACCACTGAGTCGGTGTCACTGCTGGTGGACGTTACGTCTGTCCCCGAGGATACCATCGACTCAGTGGCCTTCTGGCTTGTGATTAGGTACTTATGTATTTTGTCATGTATCTGTAACATGGGGTTTGTTTCGAATTTCTAAATTATTTTCATAAGTTGTTGGGCAGCTGTATACTCATTCCATCAGGTGTACAGTAGAAACAGCTATATTTCACACAGTCTGCCCCTGATGACGCCAGTGTGTCTTTGGATAAACTATTTGGTCAGGCTTTGTTTCTATTGCAAAATGTTTTATTTTACGTTTGTTATTGGAATCATCAAAATTTGGGTGTATTGGTGGTGATACCTACATTCATACCACTGAGCGGGTGTCACTGCTGGCGGACGTTAAATCTGTCCCCGAGGATACCATCCAACCTAGTAGCCTTCTGACTTGTGATTAGGTACTTATGTACTTGTCATGTTCCATGGGGTTTGTTTCGGAATTCTAAATTATTTTCATGGGTTGTTGGGCAGTTGTATACTCATTCCATCAGGTGTACAGTAGAAACAACTATATTTCACACACTGTCTGACCCTGATGACGCCAGTGTGTCTTTGGATAAACTATTTGGTCGGGCTTTGTTTCTATTGCAAAATGTTGTATTTTACGTTTGTTTTTGGCATCATCAAAATCTGACTGTTTAGGTGGTAATAGATTGGTACTTACATTCATACCACTGAGTCGGTGTCACTGCTGGCGGACTTTAAATCTGTCCCCGAGGATACCATCAAGGATCTTAGAAGATCTTTGATACCATTAACTCGGTAGCCTTCTGGCTCGTGATTAGGTACTTATGTACTTGTCATGTATCTGTTCCATGGGTTTGTTTCAGATTTCTAAATTATTTTCATAGGTTGTTGGGACATTTGTATACTAATTCCATCAGGTGTGCAGTAGAAACAACTATATTTTACACACTGCCTGCCCCTGATGACGCAAGTGTGTCTTTGGATAAACTATGTGGTCGGGCTTTGTTTCTATTACAAAATGCTGTATTTTACGTTTGTTTTTGGCATCATCAAAATCTGACTGTATTGGTGGTAATAGATTGATACTTACATTCATACCACTGAGTCGGTGGCACTGCTGGCGGACGTTAAATTGATCCCCGAGGATACCATCAACTCAGTAGCCTTCTGGCTTGTGATTAGGTACTTATGTACTTGTCATGTATCTGTTCCACGGGGATTGTTTCGGATTTCTAAATTATTTTCATAGGTTGTTGGGCAGTTGTATACTCATTCCATCAGGTGTACAGTAGAAACAACTATATTTCACACACTGTCTGCCCCTGATGACGGCAGTGTGTCTTTGGATAAACTATTTTGTCGGGCTTTGTTTCTATTGCAAAATGTTGTATTTTACGTTTGTTTTTGGCATCATCAAAATCTGACTGTATTGGTGGTAATAGATTGATACTTACATGCAAGGCCGTTAAGGCCAAAAAAGGTATCAGTTTCTCAGGGACTATTTTTCAACAGCGAGCGGGCGAGCTGATTTTATATATTCATTGAGAACCTGTTCAGAATCTTACGATAGTGCACAAACTACGTCTTGTGCCTTCCTTCTTTGAAATATTCCAAAAAAAAATTGTCTTACACATATATTCTATCTTACCCAGAATGGACTTTTCTATAGCAAACAATATGGGTATGGATATAAGTTCGTTGATAATGTACCTTTTCACAGAGCCCTTCTTGAGATTATATCTCCGTTTTTCAAATGCGCCAATCACTAGTTGGCCGCGGGTATCGCGAGATCAACTAAAACGCACAAAATGCACAAAATAACACTGTATCATGTGTATTGTACAGAATTGTGCATCTACATTTACATGGCACTGATTTCCCAAAGAAATCAACGAGAAATGAATGTTTTTTTTTTATTTTTCGAGCACTGGCATCTTTTTCTTGTCGGCAGTCTTCTCCAGGACATTCTTATCCCACCCGGAATTTCTTGAGCAGTTCGTATTGCTCGACTTCAAGGAGCGCTCGTAGAGGGTTGACTCAGAAAATCTGGCCAAAAATGCTTGTGGCTATATCGATAAGTCTACACTATAGTCTATTAGTATATCATTTTAATTTGGTCATGAAATCACAGTGAGAATTTTAATTAGAATTGGAAGTACTCGCCTCAGTCAGGTGCAGATTCTTGTATATCTTGGTCAGAATTTCGTGCGGTTCGCTTGAACTCGATGATCCAAAGACCTTTCTCGGACACTCTACAAGTTCAAAATCACTCATATTTCGAGTCGCTCGATATTTTATTTTTCTCAGTGCCGAGTACCAAGGCGTTTTCTGATCGCATGGGAGGATAGACCGCACAGTGGACAAACTCGAAACATTCCTCTTTACCTGGCTGTGCTCGCACCTCAAGCATTGCCTGGTACCTGTGGTTCCCGTCAAACAGTGAATAGTAACCGGGCTTTGAAGCTGATGTCATGAGCGCCAGCTGAGATGCTAATTCTCTGGAGTTGCCTTCATTGATTTTGATGAAAAGTTGATTTACTCTATCTGTGTTGATTTCTCTCACCATGTTATCACTTTTTGGGACCTCTAATAGCTCACTGAAAGCGACCTTCATGATTCCCCGACATTCCGAGGAAATGTCATTTACTTCGGTTACTGTACTCGATTTCTCAGCAAAGTCATCATTCCCCACGCAAGCTCGGAGAACCTTACTATGCATATGTACCACAGAAACGAGGTGGGAACTGGCTTTTGGTTCAAACTTGTTGTATTGTTCGGCAAATTGATAAGGTGTCTCGCAATGCAAGAGTGAAGCGGACATCGTGTCACAACCTCGAAAGAATCTGAATGACAATTTGTATCGAGCCCCATCTGCGAGTGCCACCTGGAAAATGAACAAAGCAAACTTAAGTATCCAGCAAACAAAAAAGGTATCCAGCACGATGCAGAATATATTTGTATAGTCATAGAAAAATCCCCATGACTTATTCAAAACGTATCATGTGATCTGCTATCCAATAAAATTCCACAATGCATGATTTAAACCAATATATCTGGACGTGACAGGAATTCGTAGCATTCGTATTGACCATGTTCGAGTACACTCACCAAAACAGCATCTTCGTCGTCGTCCACAGCATTGATACCTGTAAAAATACTGTAAATAGAACGGTGGCCATTGCATTTTCAGGATATGTGAAAATTATATATTGTATGTGACTCCATCATAATTGTAGCACTGTTTAACCATTGTCAATGAAGTCAGGTGATATAGTTTCGAGAGATATTTTCCTGGCAAATTATAAATTATTTTCATAGGTTGTTGGGCAGTTGTATACTCATTCCATCAGGTGTACAGTAGAAACAACTATATTTCACACATTGTCTGCCCCTGATGACGCCAGTGTGTCTTTGGATAAACTATTTGGTCGGGTTTTGTTTCTGTTGCAAAATGTTGTATTTTACGTTTGTTTTTGGCAACATCAAAATCTGACTGATTTGGTAATAATAGATTGGTATTCACATTCAAACCACTGAGTCTGTGTCACTGCTGGCGGACGTTAAATCTGTCCCCGAGGATACCTTTAACTCAGTAGCCTTCTGGCTTGTGATTAGGTACTTATGTATTTGTATCTGTTCCATGGGGTTTGTTTCGGATTTCTTAAGTTATTTTCATAGGTTGTTGGGCAGTTGTATACTAATTCCATCAAGTGTACAGTAGAAACAACTATATTTTACACAATGCCTGCCCCTGATGACGCCAGTGTGTCTTTGGATAAACTATGTGGTCGGGCTTTATTTCTATTGCAGAATGTTGTATTTTACGTATGTTTTTGGCATCATCAAAATCTGACTGTTTTGGTGGTAATAGATTGAAACTTACATTCATACCACTGAGTCGGTGTCACTGCTGGCGGACGTTAAATCTGTCCCCGAGGATACCATCAAATCAGTAGCCTTCTGGCTTGTGATTAGGTACTTATGTATTTGTCATGTGTCTGTTCCACGGTATTGTTTCAGAATTCTAAATTATTTTCACAGGTTGTTGGGCAGTTGTATACTAATTCCATCAGGTGTACAGTAGAAACAACTATATTTCACACACTGTCTGCCCCTGATGACGGCAGTGTGTCTTTGGATAAACTATTTTGTCAGTCTATGTTTCTTATGCAAAATGTTGTATTTTACGTTCGTTTTTGGCATCATCAAAACCTGACTGTATTGGTGGTAATAGATTGATACTTACATGCAAGGCCGTTAAGGCCAAAAAAGGTATCAGTTTCTCAGGGACTATTTTTCAACAGCGAGCGGGCGAGCTGATTTTATATATTCATTGAGAACCTGTTCAGAATCTTACGATAGTGCACAAACTACGTCTTGTGCCTTCCTTCTTTGAAATATTCCAAAAAAAATTGTCTTACACATATATTCTATCTTACCCAGAATGGACTTTTCTATAGCAAACAATATGGGTATGGATATAAGTTCGTTGATAATGTACCTTTTCACAGAGCCCTTACTGAGACTATATCTCCGTTTTTCAAATGCGCCAATCACTGGCTGGCCGCGGGTATCGCGAGATCAACTAAAACCACTTCGTCAGTTTATTGACCCGTGGTTACAAAAATGGCGGGGGTGAATGTCAAATGCACAAAATAACACTGTATTGTACAGTATTGTGTATGAACGAGAAACGAATGTGTTGTTTTTTACTTTTCGAGCACTGTGGCATCTTCTTCTTGTCGGCAGTCATCTCCAGGACATTCTTATCCCACCTGGAATTTCTTGAGCAGTTCGTATTGCTCGACTTCAAGGAGCGCTCGTAGAGTGTTGAATAAGGTAGCCTTCAATTGGCCTTTTGCAATAGTTGACGGATAGCCTGGTAGCATCTATCAGAAAATCAGGCCAAAAATGCTTGTGGCTGTATCGATAAGTCTACACTATAGTCTATTAGTATATCATTTTAATTTGGTCATGAAATCACAGTGAGAATTTTAATTAGAATTAGAAGTACTCGCCCCAGTCAGGTGCAGATTCTTGTATATCTTTGTCAGAATTTCGTGCGGTTTGCTTGAACTCGATAATCCAAAGACCTTTCTCAGACACTCTAGAAGTTCAAAATCACTCATATTTCGAGAGTCGCTCGATATTTTATTTTTCTTAGTGCCGAGTACCAAGGCGTTTTCTGATCGCATGGGAGCATAGCCCGGACAGTGGACAAACTCGAAACATTCCTCTTTACCTGGCTGTGCTCGCACCTCAAGCATTGCCTGGTACCTGTGGTTCCCGTCAATCAGTGAATAGTAACCGGGCTTTGAAGCTGATGTCATGAGCGCCAGCTGAAATGCTAATTCTCTGGAGTTGCCTTCATTGATTTTGATGAAAAGTTGATATACTCTATCTGTGTTGATCTCTCTCACCATGTTATCACTTTTTGGGACCTCTAATAGCTTACTGAAAGCGACCTTCATAATTCCCGGACATTTCGAGGAAATGTCATTTAGTTCGGTTACTGTACTCGATTTCTCAGCGAAGTCATCATTCCCTACGCAAGCTCGGAGAACCTCACTATGCCTATGTACCACAGAAACGAGGTGGGAACTGGCTTTTGGTTCAAACTTGCTGTATTGTTCGGCGAATTGATAAGGTGTCTCGCAATGCAAGAGTGAAGCGGACATCGTGTCATAACCTCGAAAGAATCTCAATGACAATTTGTATCGAGCCCCATCTGCAAGTGCCACCTGGAAAATGAACAAAGCAAACTTAAGTATCCAGCAAACAAAAAAGGTATCCAGCACGATGCAGAATATATTTGTATAGTCATAGAAAAACCCCATAACCCATTCAAAACGTATCATGTGATCTGCTAACCAATAAAATTCCACAAGGCATGATTTAAACCAATATATCTGGATGTGACAGGAATTCGTAGCATTCGTATTGACTATGTTCGAGTACACTCACCAAAACAGCATCTTCGTCGTCGTCCACAGTGTTGATACCTGTAAATATACTGTAAATAGAACGGTGGCCATTGCATTTTCAGGATATGTGAATATTATATATTGTATGTGACCCCATCATAATTGTAGCACTGTTTAACCATTGTCAATGAAGTCAGGTGATATAGTTTCGAGAGATATCTTCCTGGCAACATCCTTTTTTCGACATAAAAAAAACATTACTATAATCAATAGCATTTATATACACTGGAAAAAAAGTCATTTTCTGATTCAAAACGCAATTCTGGATTTTTGTGTGAATTTGTGTCAAGTTTTGTGAATTTGTTTCAATTAATCCTGATTCTTTAGAAGAAAGTGAATAGTTCTAAAGAGCGATTTCATCCAAAACTCTACTTGCAGGCAATAACTCCAAACCCATTACAGGAATTGACAATATTTATCTCAAAATTCACTATTCAACATGTTGAATACAATTGGAAGCTGGGGTTTATGGGTTTTCAGTTCAGATTATGGACAATGAACGAACCAAATGAACAGGAAACTGAAGAGAGGTTTTATTTGAAATTTTGATATATTGTGATTTAAATAAATTAATTTTAGAGTTGTGATTTTCCCTGATTTGTCATTCAGGGAAATTATAGAAAATGGATATTTTTTAATTTGTTTTTGAAAACGAGAAAGCCAACAACTTATTACAAAGTTAATGTGCAAGTAAACATGTGATTTGAACACATCGAAATTTGGACCATCAAGAACCACAATAAGAATGTACAATATACCAGTAATGTGCAATATAAATTATTGCAAGTGGTGTAGTTCCAATTTTGCGATTTTATTTTGATATTTATGTTCGTGGCAGATATATTGTGTTGTCAGTTGATTAAATTTAATCAATGTCAAATATAATATTTTGCTATATCTACAAGACTATCTACAAGAGGAATTTTTTAATGCATTACTGGAATATTTATTGGAATCGGAATATATAGTACATATAAATTGTTGCAAGTGGTGTAGTACAAATTTTGCTATTTTATTTTGATATTTATGTTCATGACAGAAATATCGTGTTGTCAGTTGATTCAATTTATTCAATGTCAGATATAATATTTTGTTAGATCTACAAGACCTGGGAATTTTTTAATGCATTACTGGAATATTTAGGCCCACTGTGTGTGCTTATCTTGATTCTAAGCCCTACATATTAACTAGTAATATAAACTGGACCAAAGCCAGCTTTTTGGCCTATCAAATAGATTTCGGACAACTGAAGCTTCCAACGCTTGGAAAATGGAAGAAGTTTTTCATGCAACATTTTGATATTTTGTGATTAAAATTAATCAACTCTAGAGTAGTTCCAATTGTGCGATTTTATTTGGATATGTTTGTTCATGGCAAATATATTGTGTTGTAAGTTTGGTTTGATTTAAGGACTGATTGCGCGTAACATACCAGTGAATTCAGTGAAGCACTTTCCCATTGACTTATAATGTGAAAGAAAAGTTAATAAAATCACAAAGACGATGTAATCCCCTGACCCAAAAATTTCCTAGCACACACATATATACTCTTGGATGAAGAATCGAGACATGGTTTCATAAATAATATCACGGAAATTGTGCAATTTGATGATTGGATAAATCATTTTATACGTTTCACCAAAACGACCATTCATGTGTTCCGCTTGGTAAACCCTGGTTGCTACGTATATGACATTGTATACTGTGTTGTGGTCAAAATAATGAGAATATCTAAAGCTGTACCTTTTCATGAGATGAATACAATCAGCTAAACATTCATAATCCCAAACACCTCGGTGCACACGAGTGCATGTCACCTGTGAGTTTTACTAGCATCACTAGCTATTTGTTGTACAACATAATCCTTTCACTCGCCCTATTGTGAGGTCGGAAAATGACATATGATATGAAAACGATGATTCTAACAGATTTAACACTGTTTAGTAAGAGACGGAGTCTTGGTTGATAATCCTTGATGGCTAACAATCAGAAAGGCAAAGTTTCACGTTGACTGCAAATATGTAAATGTATGAATTTGTTACCTTTATATTTACATTATAAGTGAATGGACAGCTGGTCAATTCCAGGTTCGCGATAATTACATGCAATCATTCCTTAATCTATCTCAGATATAATATTTTGCTAGATCTACAAGAATCGGGGAATTTGTTAATGGATTATTGGAATATTTAGGCCTATGTGTGCCTTTCTACGCCCTACATAAAAAGCAATTATATAAACTGGACCCAAGCCAGCTTCATGCCAGGCCTATTTAAAAAGATTTTGGACAGCTAAAGAATCGAACGATGAGAAAATGGAAGAAATGTTTTATTCAGGATTTTGAGAGTTTGTGATTTCAATGAAACAACTCTAGGGCCGCTATGAACCACAGTCACTCAGCTCAATTATAGGAGAATGGTTCTTCAATTCCTTTTTCCAAAGAAAAAATATGACAACTTGTTAAAAAATGCATTTGCAATTAGGCTGTCATTCGAATATATAAATTTTAGAGCCGTCCATACACACAATAAGAATGTACAATACAGTAATGTACAATATCTATTGTTGCAAGTGGTGAGGTTCCAATTTTGCGATATTATTTGATATTTTTGTTTATGGCAGATATATATATATATTGTTGTAAGTTTGACTTAATTTAATCTATGTCAGATATAGTATTTTGTTAGATCTACAAGACATGGGATTGTATTGAATGTATCATTGAAATATTCTGGCTTACTGCGTGTGCTTATCCTAGATCTAAACCCTATATATTAGCCAGTTCTATAAACTGGACCCAAGCCAGCTTTATGGCCCATCCAAAGAGATTTTGGACAGCTAAAGAACCCAGTGATCAGGAAATGGAAAAAATATTTTATTCAGGATTTTGATATCGTGTGATTCAAATAAATCAACTCTAGTTCCGCTATGAACCACAGTGACTCATCACTCTTATAGGAAAATGACTTTTCAACTCGTTTTTCAAAGCAATAAAGCAGACAACTTGTTAGAAAGTTAATTTGCAATCATATTCTTATTATATGCGGCGTGTTGTTCAGCTGATAAGAGTATCACTATAACTCACATTTTGATAATAAAGCTTCTATTGAATTCATTCCGGGAAATTACGCAATTCGAAAGTTCTGAACAAAAACATGTTATAAAAAAGGTGAGGACTGAACGAAAGCTGTCATAACATTGAATTATCTACCATCCCAATGTGCGGTTTCTAGGACTTTATGACTGAATTCATTTGATTTGCGGCTAAGATATAATATTTAGCATCTCCTTTTCCAAAGAACCACCATGAGCAAAAATGTCGAGACCATGTAGGGTGATGGCACTTTGTACCTCAATTGAACTAGATTATGGTGAATTAAATAGTAAGAAAAAAAACATGTCTACGTAAATTTTTGACAAATTCGGAGAAATAGTGCTTTCTCCTGAGAAAAAAAAACCCTAAACACTAAACAAACTGTCACACAGGCACGATCTGCAGCATGTTTTGATATTTATGTAAGCATTCAACTCAAAGCTCCTAGTAAGGGTTATCAACGTCCCAAACATGTAATTAGATCCCACAGATGGTCCATGGTTGTGAGACCGGATTGCACCAATCACATGGTCGCTGAACCAAAACTGAATAATACCCCACCATCACATGATCAGGCTGATGTGCATGTATATTTTTCTCCGTTGAGTCTACTTTACCAGGCAGCTTGTTATTGCCTTGACGCGCTGTAACCCCTTTATCATTCTATATATCGACCGCTGAGCACACTAGTTGTCACACGTTTCGCTCGTTCGGTCGTCCAGGGCACTTGCACGATCAGAAGTTGGTATTGACCAGAATAACACAGCAAAAGACACGATGTATCAGGCACCCAATATCCAGTCACCGAGTGTCGAAGAGCTCAAGGATATATCAGACTCCCTCAACCTGGGCATCGGGAAGTCGGAGATCGGGGATTTCCACGGTAAGTTTGCGGCCTGCAGCGTAGAAAACATACTTGCGTGAACGCCATTGCGTAAGTTGCACATTACACGATGCAGATGAATAATGCTCGAGTGCACGCCAGTATTGCATGACCTAGATCTGAAATGCAAATATCTTGTGGTACTTTGTAATTGTATATGATAGATAGGCTACACTGTACAATGATCAGCACACGATATCAACACCTTGTGGGCCAGACATATATATAAATATAGGTGAACATGCATGTTTTTTTGTACAAGTATAGGCCTAGATGAGCGTGCAATCTATAGATGTCAAGAAATCAAATAATAATAATAATAATAATAATAATAATAATAATAATTATTATTATTATTATTTTCCCAGACCCGTGAACAATTTCCCCATCGTTAGCAATTATGTACTGTATTTTTTTCATTTTCAGACGAAATATCTACTATATTCAAGAAAGCCTACCCTGTGTTGGAGAAGTACACGGAGCCGACGTTACCAGTCAAGTACCCGCGGACTCCTGGCAGGCGACCGACAGGCGAGGAAAATAAATACAATGCTTGGCAAGTGTTGGAGGAGTACGGTGATGATTTATAACTAGAACATTGTTATTATACCTAATAGTGTTGTTGTTGTTGTTGTTTTTGTTAGAACTGTAGCTAGAACAGCTAAAAATGTACAGAAGAAAAATTATCTCAAAATATAACTTACATGCGGTCTATGCTGGAGAATTGCACCTACATGTACATAAACATGTAAATTACACCACCACAAGGCAGTTTCGTGAGAGACTGATGTCACCAGATGGCGCACGTACAGACACAATGTCTGTTTACGTGCCTTAGGGCCATCAATATTACGAGTATATCCAGCATCTGTTTTTCATTCGTTGTTCTTATTTCGTATCATGACCAAACGAAATCTGCTGAGTGAACTGAAGTCGGGCTTCATCTTTATAAGCATAATTACTACCCTTTGCTTCATATATAACATTGTATGACCACCTTTTTTTTACTTGCACAGCAAGAGTAGTATAGAAAACCTGACATATATTTATTCGTTTGTCTTCAAACTGGGGCCGATATGAGCGCATAAGATATAAATATACACACACCATAGCTAACTGAACCACAACCAGTTCACTCGGCAGGCTATATTTTGTCTAATTAGAAGATATATGGACGTAAACATACATAATTGATTGTACATATATACATGTGCGTATGTATGTCGCACCCTCAGTAATAATCAGAGATGTTAAAACACGACCCTTTTCAAACTACGTTTTACTGAATAATATTCTGATATGGATCGCTCCACATAGTGCAATACCTAATGTACAATTAGGCCTGGTGTTCACACATTCCATGAAATTCCAGGAATATTCCTCAAAATTTTAATCCTTAACACTATACCTACACGTGTATCCGTAGGCAGTCACTGCTCAGCTGCAATTGTTTAATTGGAATAATCGGTTTTTGGTTTTCCCCTTGGAAGTGGTCAACAGGTGTTCCCCGAGCAGCTGTACAATGTAAAAGTTCCAATACGTACACGAATTTGTCTAAATTTGACATTGAAAATCGGATTTTAAAAATAGTTTCGCACGGAATGGTTCCCATGCAGTGATGCAAAATTAACAAAAATAGCTATAGAAAGATATACAGTCCTATCTACGGGGCGCCAAGTGTAAAGTAGGTGTTTTTGTCACAAAAATGGATTTTGTCCGTCGAAATTGAAATCAATAATTACAAAATCAGTTTTGTAATCACACAGTTGACTTTGTGTCACAGAAATGGTACATCAACTTCGATTTTGTTGGACAAAATTGAATTTTGTCATCACAAAGTTGAGAATTGGTACATCAACTCCGATTTTGTTGGACAAAATTGAATTTTGTGGCCTATGAGCATGCTCCAGTTCATATGGGATCGTTCCTGTTGTAGCAGCTGCTCTCATTGGTCCCTTATTGAAGGTTATGTAAACCATGGAAATACATCATAGAATGGATAGAATCAGGGGCGGATCCAGGGGAGCCCTCGCTAGACCCTTGAAAATAAAATTATCTATTATTAGCTCTACTATGTACTGCTAAAATACACACCAGAAGTGCTATAAAAACTATGAATAGGCATTTTTTCCCTTTATGGGCTCGGTCGATTTAGTCAGTATTGCCATAAATGCCTGCACCCCCCCCCCCTCTAACAGATCTTCCTGGATCAGCCCCTGGACAGAATGGACAAACGTCATTTGCCATGTAAACAATCAATACAAGGTGTCCACTATGTTATTGATACTTACATTGTATTTTTATGATGTAGTTAAGCACGCGAACAGAACGTTGTCTCGACAACTAGGGAAAATCGTATGATACTAAAGCACGCGAACAAAACGTTGTCTTGACAACTGGGGAAAATCGTAAGATACTGATTGAACACACGAGTACAGAATTCAATTTTGTCCAATAAAATTCAATTCTGTGATACAAAATCGATTGTGTGATGACAAAATTCGATTTTGTTCAACAAAATCAAAGTTGATGTACCAATTTTCAATTTTGTGACACAAAATCAATTGTGTTATTACAAATCTGATTTTGTAACTATTAGTTTAAATTTTGAGGGACAAAATCCATTTTTGTGACAAAAACACATACAAAATCCATTTTTGTGTCAAAGACACCTACTTTACACTTGGCGCCCCGTACTATCACTTGAAACTCGTATATGTGTGTGTAAAGTTTAAACGTCGTCTGCTATCCAGAATCCTCACCCACTATTCTCAGATCCTCGCAGATAGTCCGCTCACCGAGGTACACTACGGGCGCAGTGCCTACTTTATCATCAGAACGTTAACCAGGTAGCAGCCCGCACAGCGAGCCCAGGCATGCGGACACCACTCAGATACAGGATCATCACTGTGGTGTTAACTGTAAGGCCGGCTTGCGGCGGTCCGCCGCGGGGGATGGAACCCCGGACAGTCCGACGGTCCGCCAGAGCCTGTCGGGCCATCCCAGGTGGGAGACTGGTGATCCAAAGGGCGTGAGCCCCCGAGTCATCAAGATCCGCAACTTCAACTTCACTTCACTGAACAAAACGGCTCCAGAGTATTTATAGTCCCTGAAGCACGAGAAACGAGGGAAGTGACGTAAGACCATTGTTACAGCATACTGGGCGAGAGAGTTGGAGGGCGTTGCTAAGCGGCGCGTGCTTCGAACAGAAGCGTCCAAAACAAAGGCCAGAAACAAGAGTACATGTATTTAGAAAGAATCACCTGCAGCGATCTTTTGGGCAAAATCGCCACATATGTTATATAATAGTATTGGAACCCCAAATATTCAGTTTGATTATTTGGTGTTGCAAACAATGACAATATAGTGAAATACTTGTCTTTGTTTATATGTTAGCGCAGCCCAGGCGACGCTTGGGCTGATGTTAGCGCAGATGTAAACAATTCATAGTTCCGATGATACATAAGCCCCGCCCACTTCCATATTTACTACCCAATCAAAAGACGTCAAAAAACGCGCCAAAACGTAAAAGTCCCACAAACAAAACCGGCGTGTTTAACAGCCCAACCTCTTGAGTGAAGTGGGATGATAGTGTACTTCTGATGCACTCATGGCCAAGTAAAGCCAAATAAGTTAAATATTTGAGCTTACAATATATTCTCCATCCCCTTATGAGTATAGACATGTGAAATATGGTGTATTATTTTACAAAACGAATGTGTAAACAGAAGCAAGCAAAAGTTACATTATTCCCGACTTGCTCAAGCAAAAGCACATGGTATGTTTGTGGGACTTTTCTTGCGGTTGCCAAGGGGGCGTGGCCTGTTGGGATGTCGTCGGAACTATGAATTCGTTCAGATCGTGCGTTTACGGTACGTTCAAACTCCACTGCAGGATCATGCGGGCGTATTTTGTGGGTTGTAACGGTGCTATATCATCTAATATATGCTAGCCAATTCATTGATAACGAATTTAGAACCCAATTATTCTACTTTTAAACACAGGTACTACAAGTCTGAGATCCAGGGTGCCGCCAGTGGCCCGCTCAAGGGGTACAAGGTCGTTGTCAAGGACTCGTTCCCTGTTGCTGGGGTCCCGATGATGAATGGCTCGAGAGTCGTGGAGGGATATGTGCCGGACTACGATTGTACGATCGTGACCAGAGTTCTAGACGCTGGTTCGTGCATTGAAGTCACTCAACTTGTTCAAGAATTATGTATAATGCATGATGCGTAGAAATTATAATCCAAGTATATTTTGCTTGGTGTGAATGTACATTCATATGTTTGGAGTCACTCTCTACATTTACATTGACCTCGCCCCTGCCCACCCCCGCCCCGCCTGAAACCCTCATATGGGACCAAAACTCGTTTCAGGAGGCACTATTGTTGGCAAGGCGACGTGCGAGGACATGTGTTTTGCCGGCCACAGTTGCACTTCTCACCCCTTTCCCGTGCTCAATCCGCACAAACCAGACCACAGCTCGGGAGGGTCAAGCTCTGGCTGTGCTGTTCTGGTATGTTTTGAGCCACAATACAGAGCCTGTAGCCATAGTCTGGCTTCTAGATCTCTGTTGCCAGTATCCAGCTCGTCTTCAATCGTTTCCTAAAATACTGACTGTGTACTAGTATGCATAGGATGTCCCAAAACAGAGGCACTGAAACTCCAGTGTTATGTACAGTATGCATAGGATGTCCAAAAAAAGGGGCACTGAAACTCCAGTGTTATATACAGTATGCATAGGATGTCCCAAAAAAGGAGCACTGAAACTCCCGTGTCATATACATGTAGTAACGACTTATACGTTTCCGGAAACACACTAAAATCAAGGATCCTCTATAATAGGATATCCAACTCTGCCTAAAAAGGCGTGATTACGTAATATTACGTAATTCTGATTTGAGCGTGTTGAAACGGTGCCGGGCACCAAAAATCAGAATGGGCACATCGATTTTTAATGGACATGAGCAGAGTTGTGAATCATATATTGAAATAAATGATAGGTGATTGCATTGAGTGGGGGTACGCCCTAAATTTCTTCAACAATATTCAGCATTCGCGTTACCGATGATGTGGTATTGGGGTCGGGATTTGTGAGTGTCCGTTTATATGTTTGTGTATGAATCGAAGGCTATAACTCGAACGGGTTTAATCCAATCGTCTTTAAATTTGAGCAATGGCACGGTGGCTAGGCGTTACGCGTTATTCAGGGAGTGCCGCGTAAAATCGTGAGTATTACGCGTTATTCGTGAGGAAATGGCAGCCTGTGGCTGATCCCTAGCACGAAAAACATACAATTTCGCTAACTATACCGTTTTGAAATGTCGGATTTGGGTTTGCACGGAACATTACACATATTCATGATTGTTGTTGAGAATTTAAATCAAAGAAATACGCCAGTGTAGCGAGACCTTCGGCTGCACAATATCTGTCAATGTTGCTTCGACAGCCGCTCTCCCCGGTTTTGGGGTTGAAAATGTTATGTATCGGCATTAATGTAGATAGAATGACAGGTCTATGATATTGAAAGTAAGGGCTCCACATGTGCCTATCTTCAAAATGTTTCACAATGGTCGCAAGCGGCACGAATCTAGGTTGAATGTATCATTTGTTTAGTTGCTATACTTTACGCGATTTGCGTGAGGGCATTACGCGTATGTGCATGAGTAAATATTTTGTTGAGGTTGGGATATTTCTGTTTTTTAATGCGAATTTTTCTCCAGTTTTACTGCTCAATTGCTTGAATAAATTCAATCTCAAAAGATAATGTTTTCACTTGGTGAGCTTCTGTGTAAAAGACACCAAAAACTCTTAGTATTGCCAAATTCAGATTTATGAAGATTGGGAGGAACATATGGAGTATAATGATAAGTGAGAAGTATCGTCCGTACTGGACATTGTGCAGCCTCAAATCATACTTTAAAAATCTCTATGTATGCATTATCAGCTCTACTATCTCCGACAACTCTCACATGTTTCCTCATGCTGTAACGCGTGTGCAGATTTTCTCCCTCAGGCTGATACGCGTAAACCATGAAAAGCTTCTCAGTTAATAGAATACTCGATTAAAACAACTGGTTGCGTTGTGTAACAAAACCGCCTCTGTGGCCGAGTGGATGGGACCGGTGGCTCTTGAAGCAACGAAGCTCAGAGGCGGTAGGTGACGCGGGTTCGATCCCCGTCACCGGCACAAAGTAGGTGGAGTTTTCATCCTGGCAACGCAAAGGTTTCTCCATTCGAATGTGCTTCCCAAATTCTAAATTGTCACCCGACGGGGGATGGGGAAGACAGGCAGAATTGCCTATCATCATGGACCGTCGTAAAATAAATCTGATTATTATTATATTATTAACAATAAAGAAAGATTTCTCCGAGCATTCTATGATTTACAAACATGCGCTTTGTTGGTTTCAATTGATAGCCGATGATATTTCACAAACTAGTCGCAAGCGTGCGGGTGTTGTCACGAACTGTGTGTCCATTTTCGTAAATATAACGATGTATACAAGTAATTCATAGTAGCATACGCAATGTTTACTCATTGGGATGTTCCGTGGAAACAAAATTTTAGGAAGAAACTCAACTTTTTCATTGATTTTCCTCATTTGAAGTGGGGGCATGTGTCGTTTCCTGTGTCATTTCCTCATGAATAACGCGTAATACTCACGATTTTACGCGGCACTCCCTGAATAACGCGTAACGCCTAGCCACCGTGAATGGGATAAATAACCTCTCGGCTTGAAAATATTCAGTTTCCATGGAAATCGGTTGATTTTGGTTGCCATGGCAACCGTTCAAAGTCCTGAAATGCCATTTTATTGCCACCGAGAACGCCTGTAGAATCGACCCACTCATGGTGACAATAAAATTGGCGCCTCATTAAGAAAAAAACCCACATAATAGAGAGCAAGTTCTGATGTAACTCTGGTGGTATTTTTCAGGTGAAAGATAGATTATTTCAGAGTTATGGGACAGAACATTTACCTCCAAATTTAGTGAAAGTTGAGCATGTTGAGTATTGCAATGATATTAGAATGGTTCTCATACCGACAGTTTTCATCGGAGTTCCTTGGAAACGGGATATTTCCGAGGTAATGGATAATGCTTCTCTATCCTGAATTTTTGAAAAGATGTAATGGTAACTTTTTTAATTATTGACGTGGATGTGCTCAAAAACACGCATACAGACATGCACGTGCTTGGACCACATCAAAAATATTTTCGCGAGCGGGAAGAGAGACAAACTGTGGATGACAATGAGGCTCCACCCCACACGCGTGCCCTCCCAAATCACAGAGCTCAATCCCAGGGCCCGATTCTGTATGTTCTCACTATGAGTGAACTGATAAGCAGTATGAAAAACTAAATTTCGAGCACCTGTCATCGTTTTGACACGCTCAAATGAAATTTCGTCATTTTACGTAATCACGTTTTTTACGTCCACATTGAGCAGAGTTGGACATCCTATTATAGACGATCCTTGCTAAAATATAGTATGTTGGCCTTCCAACTCGGGTACCTTTCTCACGACACCCTGTACAATAATAATACAATGTATCTCAGGTTCACACTGGAGAGGCAGACCTGGCTCTAGGCGGGGATCAGGGTGGCTCCATTAGGATGCCGTCGTCTTGGATGGGTATCGTGGGTTTCAAACCCACCTATGGGCTGGTTCCCTACACGGGAATTGGCTCTCTGACCACGGCTATTGACCACTGCGGGCCTATGGCTCGAACGGTCAAAGACTGTGCGCTTCTACTGCAAGTAAGCACTGTTTCTGGAAAAAAACCAGCTCTTGTTATATATACATCTTTGTTTTACAAGTATAGGCCTATACGAGTATTTTCCTGAAGGTGCTTGCTGGAGATGACGATGGTCTTGACATGAGACAGAGGAACACACCAGCGCCCAGCCAGATCCCGAAATACTCCGAACTAGTAGGCAGATTTGTATAGACGTTCGGACTGCGTATTATGGAAACGTAATATTTTCCTTACAGATTTGAAAATCTTAATTTTACCTCACCAGTTGTCGAAAGACGTGGCCGGAAAGAAGATAGGAATTCTGGTGGAAGGCTTTGATGAGTGCGACAGCTACGTGGCAGCGACCGTGAGAAGGACTGCGGAGTCCCTGAGACAGAAAGGAGCCACAGTGGAGGATGTGTCCGTACCGATGCACAAAGATGGTATTCTCCCCATGATTCAGTCCCTTCACTCCTATACTTCGTTGCACGTGAGACACACTGACTCATAAGGAACACGTGAATTGATTTCCAAATAAATTTTATTTAATTCAAATTGCATATTATCTGTTTCAGCGAAGTCCGTTTACCTGCCCGTTTGTGTTGAAGGAAGCTACCATACCTTGGTGCGCTCCCAAGGTATGGACCATGTTCCGAGTGGAGATCTACGGAGTCTCTGAGAGGACATGGAAGAAATATTTTTAGCACATTGTTATTGCGTTCCCTCGCAATAATATTGCGTTCCCTCGCAATATTATCGCGTTCCCTCGCAATCCGTATCGCATTCCCTCGTGATATTATCGCGTTCCCTCAGGATCTTATTGTGTTCCCTTGCATTCCAGATCGCGTTCCCTCGCGATCTTGTAGAATAACCTTCTCAGAAGTCATTGGCGTCAGCACAATGCGAGGGAACGAGATCCAGAATGCGAGGGAACGCAAAAAGATCGCGAGGGAATGCAATCCGGAATGCGAGGGAACGCAATGAGATCGCGAGGGAACGCGATCCGGAATGCGAGGGAACACGATAATATTGCGAGGGAACGCATTAATATTGCGAGGGAACGCAATAACCATATGTCAAAAAATATTTCTTACATGTCCTTTCAGCGGCTCCGTAGAGATGAACTATTCAGATCTATAATAGTTATTCTAAATTTCTAAAAGTACTAGTAAAAGCTGGTGATTTCGAGTTGATGTACTTATCGAGGTTCGATGGATTTTTTTTTTAGTCCACATATTCCGTGAGGTCACGTAGAACAAATCTGATTATTATGCATGCTTTTATGAGAGATACTGGTACATCCATTATGCGATATCTTCTAAACGCTGGTACGCTGGTATGCTGGTACACTGGTACGAAAAGAATTCTATCCAAATTACCACCTTCCTTCAACTTCCTTCAAGTGGTCTTCAAATCCTGCTCATTTGGCTATACGTATAAAAAGTTTTGCTGTCTTTACATCTTCTCAGCTATGTTTTTTTTTTCTTTCAAAAAATGAAATGGTTGAGTGTGAATAATTAGAAACAAAACTTAAAGAAAACACGGGTAATGCATTTATATCCACATGGCACAGGCTTCAGCGTGGGACCGCCGAGTTATTTCCCGACCGCGGCTCTTGCCAACGGTAAAGCTTTCGCCGAGGCGCGGGGTAGGGACCTGTCACCCACGGTCAAACTGGTCCAGCTCGTCGGCAAATACGTCAACGTGAGTACATATTGTGGCATTTGAAAGTCACACTGTACATACGCAACGTAAATTAATTCAGGGCAAAATTTGGCTAAATCTATAGATCTAAGAAGATAGGCAGAATTTACCTAAATTTATCATGGAAAGTGCGTCGCTGAACAAATCTGACTATTATGCGTGTTTTATTAGATATACTGGTACATCCATTATGCAGGTTAAATTTATCAATTCATAGTTCAAATGTAACCAACCTCTTGTCTTCCATGATTGAATCGTTCGCGTTATTACCAGATTTATCTGTTGTTTTCCAATGCATCACCATCAAATATTTCGTCGCCTCACACTGTTGACAGGACAATTACGGAATGCACTTCTATGCAAAGAGCAACAACTTGTTGCGTCTCCTTCGAGAACGTTATGATGAAAAGCTGTCCACCTATGATGTTTTGATCTTGCCAACAATGAAAAAGACAGCGCCGAAAATGCCCGCGGCCGACGCTTCAGTCAAAGGTATAAACACTTTCACAATGTACCCCGTCCGAAATGGATATCATACATTTTGGCACACACGGTCTTGCATATATTTAAAAAACACACGTTATATCAATTCAATATATTCTTTTGATGACAAATCACTTGAACATCAAACGCCCACAGAGTTGCTAGCAATCACAATCGAGATGATCGGGAATGCAGCCCCGTTCAATGGTACCGGACATCCGGCGCTATCACTCAATGCCGGACACGTGGACGGTCTGCCGGTCGGAATGATGATCGTGGGCCGTCACATGGCGGAACAAACTGTCCTCGACGTCGCCTACGCCTACGAACAGATGCTGAAGGGAAACTAAAGGAAATTTGTCGGGTGGCTGGTATTTGAAAACAAACCACCTCACAGAATTTTAGTATTGGTTGGAAGTTCGTCATTGGCAGTCACTGATTTTACATAAGGAATGTCTGAGGATGTACCGCCACACATAATATATGCTATATTCAAACTGTATTTTGTTATATAGAGTAGGTTGCTTCAGCATTCTGGGTGTATGCTATATTTGTATCCCCCGAACAAAGTTCGGCGGATACTATGGATTTACGATCGTCACGCCGCCGCCGCCGCGTCCGGGTGCGCAGACACTTTCTTGTGAACGCACTACAGCTTGTAAATCTGAACCGATTTTGATAATATTTTATATGGACATGTCTTATGATGAGGTCACGACACCTATCGATTTTGGTTGCCATAGCAATCAAAATGGCCGATTGTCGACACATTTTGTGACAAAATCAGTAATTTGAACACCCATTGGCTTGTGAACGCCCTAGGAGTTGTAATTTTATAGGAATCACTACAATATTGAATAGGCATGTTGAGCAATGCTCAGACACGAAACCTTTTGTTTTTTGGAAAGATTGAATAAATTACAACAATGTGAAATATCCACTTTGAGATCTATGATCATTCCATTTGCTTGATATCTGCAAACAAATCACACTGGACATAAAAAGTTTGATCTGGCTGTAATTTCGTTACCTTATCGAACATGTTGAAATGGAAATTCATATGCACGGATTTCAGGGATGACCTTGAGTTTGACCTTCAGTGACTTTGAGAGGTCAATGTAGCAAATTTGGTGTGAAAACGAAAACAGTTCTGGCTTAAGCATGTTAAAATTTTACAATTCTCTGGTAATCTTTTTTAGCCCTTGCTTTAGTTTTTTACGCTTATCAGTAATATATGGTGCGACAGGGATGATGGGGCTACGGGGGATACACCCAAGCGGTCGTAGGCGATCGGAGGCTTGCGTCTAGTTGAAAGCTGGTTCTGTTCACGAAAGCTTGTAATTTAGCCAAAAACAAGGATATATTCTCATTCACGTACCTCACATATTGCATAGCCTAGCTCTTGTGAATTGCTATCAGATAACGATGTAATTGATTTGATGGTATGTCTTAAAAAACATCTATCGATGTATAACAATTCGATTGCTTTTGATTTTATTGATCGACATAATTAGGGCATTTCGGCACGAAATGTCCTTATGGTTTTGTCAGGATTTCTTTTTTTTTCTTTTTTTTATCACTTTTCGGTTTCCGGACGATAACTTGAGAACGCCTTGACGAATCTTCGAGAATTTTTCACCAGTTATCACATATATTACATAGATGAGCCCTATTGTTTTGGAGCCGGCGATGAATTTTGTGTCAAATGGCTCCGGATGATGACTCAAAAAGTAATTGTGCTACCATTCTGAAACTTGACATATACGTTGATATAGTGTCGCAGAGGAACCCTATCGATTATGGCGTCAATCCCTCAAACGACCTCTGACCCAGGGGCCGAAAACAATTTTGGTGAGTCATCCTTGAGGCTGATTGCATATCTCAGAAACGGTGCATCGTAGAGCGAAACGGACGTTATTTTCGGACTCGTGAAACTAGACAAACATGTCTTAGAGGTATGTTGGGTGAACTTGGCCTTGGGCCAAATTTTTATTTGCTGAGTCAGCGTTTTTCATTTTCGCCCATATCTCGGAAACGGTGCGTCGTAGAGCGAAACGGACGTTATTTTCGGACTCGTGACACTAGACAAACATGTCTTAGGGCTATGTTGGGTGAACTTGGCCCTGGGCCAAATTTTTTTTTGCTGAGTCGGCGTTTTTCATTTTCAGCCATATCTCAGAAACGGTGCGCTGTAGAGCGAAACGGACTTTATTTTCGGACTCGTGACACTAGACAAACATGTCTTAGGTGTATCTTGAGTGAACTTGGCCCTGGGCCAAATATTTTTTGAAATGGATGTGAAATGGAATGGATGGATGTGAAATGGAATGAAATGGATGTATCTACGTAATCATTTTGGTTGCAGAGTTGTCAGTAATTAACAGTTCACCTGTGCAGGGGCGTAGCTAGAGATTATTGAAGTGTACTCAAATCCTCAACAACCCGGTTTTTTTAATGTTGACACTTTCTGGAAACCATTCGAAGATATATAAGGCAGCGCATTCAACAAGTTTTAGTTACTATTTTGACTAAAACAGAAATTATTTAATATATTCTAAACAGTGAAAAATATTTAGTATTTTCGCAATTCAGCGTTTTCTCCTGATATTTTACAAATATATAGAAGTGACTCGCAGCCCGTTCAAGTAAAAGTATTTTGAAGAATCGTTTGCTGCACTTTCAATAATGCATAAATTCGACTTATTGTGTCATATAAATGATGGTGGAATATTATGCTAAAAACTGGCATACATTGCCTTTAAGAAGACAAACAGTATATAGTACGGAAGAGGATTAGGGCCACCAAACTAAAAGTTTTTTTTCTATTTGTCGACTTACGTAACTCGATAAATCGACTTACGTAACTCGATAAATCGACTTACGTAACTCGATAAATCGACTTACATATCTCGATAAATCGACTTACGTATCTCGATAAATCGACTTATGGCTCAGACATTTAAAGTACAAGTAAAATGAAATACATCGACCGTAATATAGGCAAGCCATATACCACTTCATTGGTTACCTTGGAAACGATAGGATAAAGAATATATACTGATTACTCATATTGAAAATTATATGGCGTTTAACAGTCATTACACTTATCACTGAAATAATACCAAGCTATCCAATTGAAGAAGCCGTTCCAGATAACGTTACGAATATACATCATTCCATGTTTACTAGCTAAATAATTTTAAAAAGAAAACAATTATACCAATTTCATTCATGAATATATTGCATCCTTTGAAGAGATATGATATAATAACTTCAGTATAGTTTTTATTTCGGTAGTTTGTTCTGACGATATTTAACGTCATAATGGTCGATCATATAAACCTACTCAATATAGTGTCCAATATAAATAATGTGACTCTAAGCATATTTCCATATTTCCAGTTTACTTGAACTTTAAATGCTTAAGACATAAGTCGATTTATCGAGATAACTAACTCGATTTATCGAGATAATAAGTCGATTTATCGAGATAATTAACTCAATTTATCGAGATAAATAAGTCGATTTATCGAGATAATATCTCGATTTATCGAGATAATAAGTCGATATATCGAGATAATATCTCGATTTATCGAGATAGTAAGTCGATATATCGAGTTACGTAAGTCGACAAATAGAAGAAAAAAACTTTTAGTTTGGTGGCCCTAATCCTCTTCCGTAATATAGGCATCACAACGTACTCTTATAATTTTACAAAATTCGATTTCGGATTTATAACTGGTAAATTATGAAATGAAAGAGGTCGTTTGAATCTGTCTATCTACCAATCAAGGCTCATGTCAACTGAATTTTCAGGTTTTTCAAATTGGTTCGACCCCATTAAAAACAAGTGTGGCAGTATAAGATATGAGCATTATAGTACTCAGTAATATTGCGTGTAGGTAACTCAGTTCTAGATCTACTCTCTGTTAGAGTCTGTAGTACTGTAGGCCTACTGAACGATCATGGTCAGACCGACATTGCCGAGGAGGGTCGGGGGGGGGGGGGGGGGTGTAACTTTTGTTTTGGGTAACCTTTGAATCGCTTGCAAAACTGATGATTCATTAACATTCGGAATACTTTTCCGAAATATTTTTTGTCGTTTCTTGACCACACTTCACTCTCCACTCTCACTGACACCAAGGTCCTTATTCAATATTGAATGCCTTAGTCATGATTCGGGTTAGCATTCGATGTCAATTATGGCTATTTATTGGCATATATGTACAGGGAACACATTAACAATAATATAACAAGTTGCGTGATTTTATTCGATTTTTATATTTTTGTGGTGTTTTTTTATGTCAGCACTCAATGTGTACGCAACTGCGTAAGTGCGTACGCCTAGCTACGCGCCTGCTGTGATTGTGTTGTGTACCGAAATGCCCCAAGGCCTCTAGGTCTTTACGTCTAGTTATTATATCGATTAAATTGGTTAGCACAGTAATATCATATGTCTATGATACTTGTAGGTAATAGGTCCATGATTATGCGAAAAATGATTGGGTTATATCGAATCCAAATCAGTGCAACTTCCCACCACAACGTAAGCAGTTACTTTGATCTCGAATAATCTAACTCTGACCACGTCTAATGCATCACTGCTCTGTCGGTTACATATCTCGCCACATATTTAATGATAACATTTCTGTGAATGACATGTTTTGTATGATGAAATACATCAACATGCAGCTCATTGCTCATTCTTTGGGACCATTAAGTTTTACTAGTATGGAGTGTTAACGCATTATGAATTTGCCGAAAACAAATACCTCCTTAATTGCTTCCTATTGGTCTATGCTGCTTTCTCGATAATTTCCTAGAAGGAGAACGTGCCATGAATTCTCGTCATAACTTAACAAACATCAACTTAGTAGATGCAACCATCAACTCAGTAGCCTTTTGACTTGTGATTAGGTACTTATGTACTTGTCATATATCTATTCCATGGGGTTTGTTTCGGATTTCTAAATTATTTTCATAGGTTGTTGAGCAGTTGTATACTAATTCCATCAGGTGTACAGTAGACGCAACTACATTTACCACACTGTCTGCCCCTGATGACGCCAGTGTGTCTTTCGATAAGGTAATTGGTCGGGCTTTGTTTCTATTGCAAAATGTTGTATTTTATATTTGTCATTGGAATCATCAAAATTTGGCTGTTTTGGTGGTAATAGATTGATACTTACATTCATACCACTGAGCCGGTGTCACTGCTGGTGGACGTTAAGTCTGTCCCCGAGGATACCATCAACTCAGTAGCCTTTTGGCTTGTGATTAGGTACTTATGTATTTGTCATATATCTATTCCATGGGGTTTGTTTCGGACTTCTAAATTATTTTCATAGGTTGTTGGGCAGTTGTATACTAATCCCATCAGGTGTACAGTAGAAACAACTACATTTATCACACTGTCTGCCCTTGATGACGCCAGTATGTCTTTTGGTAAAGTAATTGGTCGGGCTTTGTTTCTATTGCAGAATGTTGTATTTTATGTTTGTCATTGGAATCATCAAAATTTGGCTGTTTTGGTGGTAATAGATTGATACTTACATTCATACCACTGAGCCGGTGTCACTGCTGGTGGACGTTAAATCTGTCCCCGAGGATACCATCAACTCAGTAGCCTTTTGGCTTGTGATTAGGTACTTATGTACTTGTCATATATCTATTCCATGGGGTTTGTTTCGGATTTCTAAATTATTTTCATAGGTTGTTGGGCAGTTGTATACTAATTCCCTCAGGTGTACAGTGGAAACAACTACACTTACCACACTGTCTGCCCCCGATGGCGCCAGTGTGTCTTTCGATAAAGTAATTGGTCGGGCTTTGTTTCTATTGCAAAATGTTGTATTTTATGTTTGTCATTGGAATCATCAACCTTTGGCTGTTTTGGTGGTAATAGATTGATGCTTACATTCACACCACTGAGCCAGTGTCACTGCTGGTGGACGTTAAGTCTGTCCCCGAGAATACCATCAACTCAGTAGCCTTTTGGCTTGTGATTAAGTACTTATGTATTTGTCATATATCTATTCCATGGGGTTCGTTTCGGATTTCTAAATTATTTTCATAGGTTGTTGGGCAGTCGTATACTAATCCCATAAGGTGTACAGTAGAAACAACTACATTTATCACACTGTCTGCCCCTGATGAGGCCAGTGTGTCTTTTGATAAAGTAATTGGTCGGGCTTTGTTTCTATTGCAAAATGTTGTATTTTATGTTTGTCATTGGAATCATCGAAATTTGGCTGTTTTGGTGGTAATAGATTGATACTTACATTCATACCACTGAGCCGTTGTCACTGCTGGTGGACGTTAAATCTGTCCCCGATGATACCATCGACTCAGTAGCGTTTTGGCTTGTGATTAGGTACTTATGTACTTGTCATATATCTATTCCATGGGGTTTGTTCCGGATTTCTAAATTATTTTCATAGGTTGTTGGGCAGTTGTATACTAATTCCATCAGGTGTACAGTAGAAGCAACAACATTTACCACACTGTCTGCCCCTGATGAGGCCAGTGTGTCTTTTGATAAAGTAATTGGTCGGGCTTTGTTTCTATTGCAAAATGTTGTATTTTATGTTTGTCATTGGAATCATCAAAATTTGGCTGTATTGGTGGTAATAGATTGATACTTACATTGATTACGCAACGAGTGATACGTCATATTTCATCATTCTTTTGCAGTATATATGCTTTATGATAAACACCCAGTAATGAGTATTAGCAGTGTGTGCGTCTGAGTACGAAAGAGTATTAGGGCCATGCAGAGAAAATATTTTGGCCAGTATATCTCGAGATAATATGACGTCTTACTTCAATATCTCGTCATAATATGACATCTTATGGATATATCACGGGATGTTATCACGTCTCATTTCATTATCTCGTCTTATTATGTCGTCATATCTCCACTTCACGTCATAAATCCACATCCTACATCTCGTCTTGATATTCAGTCATACTATGTCGTCATACTATCATGTCATATATCTCATCTTATCTAGAAATATCTCACCAAATATCTCGTATCAGATCATGTCACAAAATATAGTTGACATATCACGTCATAACATCTCGTCTTATCCCCTATCGGCATAGTAATAGTAGTAGTAGTTTATTTCAGATTCACAACAATCATACAATTCACTTGCTACAGTCACACATTTTACATTTTACCGTTAGTAACAGTTCACAATCACATTCATATATTACTTAAATTTGATAATACAATTAATTTCACATCGTGTGGTGCAATGTGAAATACACGGAAAATAGATTGTTGTGAATTTTGGTCATTGTTTTAGCCTTGGCTGTACATCTCCCCAGTACTAGGGAGATGAAACAATGACCATGATTCACGTCTGCCCCTACAACCCTAATAAAATCAATCCCCAAACACCCGTTTCTGAGAAACCCCAAAACATTAACGTAATCCCTGCTATCTGACTCGACTGTGTGAACACAAAAGAGAGTGCAATCACTGACTATACTTGTTAATCAGGTATTTTTTTTATTTTATATTTAAATGCAGATTTACTCCTCAATTGTTTGTACGAATTTGGTAGGTTCTGCCATAGATCTGGTCCTTTAGTAATAACACTTTTCCCCATTGCACGGGTTTTGTATGAAATATGTTTTCAACCTATCTAGACCTGAGGTTGGAGATTGATAATGATTCTAACCTGTCAACTAGATTATATGACAAACGTGATGATTTCAATTTTTCCATAGTCAATTTCCCTTTTCTAGGCAGCAACATTCCTATGTCACCGGCATATGGTGTGTTCGTTTCTCAACTTATACGCTATTCCAGAGCTAGTTGCAAATATGAGGACTTTGTCTATCGAAGTGCCCAGCTAGTCTCTAAACTGCTACGACAAGGATATGTTTTACCAAGACTTATCGCTGCGTTTAAGAAATTCTATGGACGTCATCATGATCTGGTTGATAAATACAGCAAATCCATGTCTGCCATGCAACTAGATCTATTTTCATGTTAATTTTGGGGAATTCATGACGGGTGCCACTAGTGGGGCAGGAAATGCTCACTCTTTCCGGAACACCTGATTTCACCTCCTGATGGCCATTTACGGGGGTTCATGAGTTTCCCTGTCATTTTTGTTTTCTCTCACTTCGTATGCCTGATATGACTTTCTGTCCCCGGACTATGAGATTGGATAACGGACCCTGTTTTGTTTGCTCGGAATACTTGATACTGGGTATTGATTCCACGTCTATGTCGTGGATTATTTGACTGTCTGGTAGAATAGTTATGTATATTTGAAGTACGTATGTGGATGGACTGCAGAGGAGGTGGTAGCTCACTGTGAACATATTCGTACATAAATTTGAGAGTTTGACTGGTGAAAATATCACGGACCATAAGTATATTACTTTCTTTAAATAAACTTTCAGTATGTGCGTTATAGGTTGTTTTGTGTACTATTCGAACTGCCTTCTTTTGCAAAATACCCAATGCTTTTGTATATTTTCTGTCAGCGGAACCCCATAGTATTGTACCATAAGTGAGATGTGGGTGAATCATGGAATAGTAAATTGAGGTCAACAATGCACATGAGAATAATCTTTTCAATGAATTCATGACATACAAACTAGAAGTTAACTTTTTCCTGCACATATTGATATGTGAACCCCATTCAAGATGCTTGTCAATAATAACCCCTAAAATTTTGTTTCGCTAACTTCCCTTATCACATCATCTTCCATTATCAAGTTGAAATTAGACGCAATATCTTTTTTCTTCGTGAAAAGTATTCTGTAGGTTTTTCCGGTATTCAGTGACAATTTGTTTGCTTTAAACCAATCAGTTAAAATTTCTAGATCTCTATTCATGGATTTATATAATTGTTCAATATTTTCAGATTGACTGAAAACAGTCGTGTCGTCAGCAAACAATATACACTGAGAATTACTGAGGTTATGCGGCAAATCATTGGAATAAAGTATAAATAAAAGGGGCCCCAATACAGAGCCTTGTGGCACCCCACACTGCATTTCATAAGTTTCAGATGCATGATTGTTTATCTGCACATACTGTGACCGCCCAGTCAAATACTTCCTGAACCACTCCAAGGCCACTCCTCGAACACCATAATGTTCCAGTTTTTTCAATAGAATTACATGATCTATAGTATCAAAGGCCTTGGAGAGGTCCAGGAACACTGACAAGACATGTTCATTGTTTTCAAATGCTTTTAATATTTTATAATTAAGTTCGTTTACTGCATTGATCGTACTACGCTTAGGCCGGAAACCATATTGACTATCATACAATACATTATTGACATTCAAATAATTATACAACCTCTTATGTATGACTTTCTCAAGTAATTTGGAGATACACGGCAGTAGAGACACTGGACGATAATTTGAAAAAATCTTATCTTTAGATTTATAGAGGGGCACTATTTTAGCAATTTTCATCTTAAACGGTACTACTCCGGTTTCGAGTGACTTATTAATAATGATTGTCAGTGGTAATACTATGGATTCCTTTATTCTTTTCAATAAAATAGCATTGATTCCGTCAAAGCCAGAACTTTTTTTTATTCTTTAAGGAGCTTATTAGATTTAGAGTTTCTTCCTCTGTCACTGGAGTGAAATATAAAGAATTAGGATTTGTAATACTTGGCAAATATTCATTGTAGTTCTTTGCACTTTTGGGGATTTTAGCTGCTAAAAATTTGCCAACGTTCGTATAATACTTGCAGAATTCGTTGGATATTAAATTCATGTCATTCACATCATTACCATCTATAACAAACACATCAGATATCCCATTTCCTTTCCTCTTGCGTCCCATCAAAGTATTCATTATGTCCCATGTTTTTCTAATATCATTTTTGTACTCAGTTAACAAGTCATGATAATATTTTTCTTTTAAAGAACGTTTAAATTTATTATAATCATTTCTGTAATTTATAAATTTTTCATGATCCCGCTGTTTTTTTGTTCCCATGAATTTTCGAAATAACTTGTCCCTATGTCGCATCATGGATACCAATTCAGGTGTCACCCATTCATCTTGAATTATATATTTGTTTGATATGTTTAACTCTTTCTCTGGCACAAATGTATCAACGGTTCTATTCAATAAATCCAAAAAACGATTCATAACTCTCATTTACTGTCAAGTTATCCATCGCACTTGTAGAGAATCATAAAGATATTTCTAATTTGAGCTTACAATTCACTTCTTTTGACAAATATGAATGTTTTTGAAATGTTCATGCCCCGATATGCAACAGAGACTGAGGATTTTTGAGTATGATCTTATCATAATAGGGGATGTTATGACGTGATATGTAGCCTATATAATAAGATATATAATGACCTAATACGAGATATTTGGCGTGATATCAGTTGTAGGGACGAGATATATGACATGATGGTATGACAACATGTTATGTCGTAATATCAAGACAAAATGTAAGATGTGATGTTGGCGTGATGTGGGGATATGACGACATAATAAGACGAGATACTAGAATAAGACGTGAAACATCACGTGATAGTTTGCTAAGACGTGATACTGTGACGGGATATTCACATAAGACGTCATAGTAAGTCGGAATATACTGGCCAAATTACTTTTTCTGCGTGGCCCTAATACTTTTTCGTAGTCTGAGACTATACATAGCCGGCATCGTTTTCCCATCAGAAGACTGGCCACAGTTGGGAATATGAGAATAGAGTCACTTCCTAGTTGAGCTTGGCTGCTTGGGTGTCCTTCTTGATGCGGAGGTGTTGTTGAATCAGCCGTGTGTAGCTCTTGATGAACGTGTTTTTGTTATGTTGTCCGATAATAAAGTCGGTCAGTCGTGAATGCTTGGACACCAGTGGTGGATAAACAAGGCCCCACAATACAATACATGGATATAAGGACATTCAACAGACGACTGACAACCGTGAGCCTGCAGGTTGATATGGAATTAAATTTTGACTGTATATTGTTGTGAGCATTAGCAAGTGGAGGGTGATGCATAAGGTCATTATATTCATTCCACAAGAATTATACAATTCTCAATTCCAATATGTGGTCTAATTTCAAGCACAGAAAATGATCCAAAAATGATCAAGCAGTCTGGTGATCGAAATGCCATGTCATGGTTGTTCAGTTCCAGATTCACGTCTTCAATGACCATTTGATCGTGGATATAGAATTCTCGACTGTTTATCTACTGATTTGCCACACACCCAATCCCCACGAATAGAATAATTTCTCATATTGTGGCAAAACGCCACTGTAATAACTGTGCGTCTTGGTCAAATGAATAATGAACAACGCCATCCCTCCTCAGTGTCCTCACTGGTGTGTTGTCCCTTCATCCAAGTCGTCCAGCAGGGAGCTGCCAATGACACATTTCCAGCGGTAAATGTTTCCAATAAAACCAATCTTTCACGGTGGGATTTGATATCATTTTGCTACACCTCTTGCTCTTGGTTCCATACCCGTTGCAGACAGAATTTTTTTGCCATGGAAATGAAATTGCTATGTTGCACTTTCTGAATAAATGTAAATAAAATGTTTATCAAACAAGCACCACATTTTTGTATTCAAAGAAATTGTTATAAATTGTAGATTATCTATAAGGATCATTATTGTTTTTTGTTGCAAATCTAGAAGAAATTTCGCTGGTGATATTACAAAGTGACGCTATGAATTGATGTCTTGTTTTCCTGCTGCAGCATAACACGGCTGGTATCTTCGTCACAAAGACTTATTGTCAGAACATAATTATTACACTAGAGACCGAGCAGACGTTGTCTAGGCCACATGGATGTTGTTAAAATGTTAGTCTCTTTCTGATTTACTAAATTGCACCACAAATAGTAGAGTAGTATATTGTAAACGATTCCTTATATTATAGTACGAGGTCGAAATGCCGCTAAGAATATGTTGACGAATATACGAATACGCTACAATCGCTGATTCAATCCGATAAACTCATTTTTCGAAGGAAATACTGAATCATAAAAATTGCATGTGTAGCGAGCTGTACATTTGTTTTTTTTCCTAAATAAGGAAGGAGCAGGTCGAAGATCGTAGATTATACAAACACATTAGTCAGGTAAAGCAATATTATGAATCGTAGTTAAAAGCAAAAGACTTTTTCCCCTAACATCTTCAGTGTTGACAATTGTTCAAAACACAAATGCACACAACAGCTGACGTGCTAGAATCAATGTGAATATCTGTGTAGGTGTCACCCAAAGGTGCTGAGAAAAACTCTGAATGGTGACACAATTTATAAATTACGTATACATTAATTTTATGGGTCATGGAAATCATTTTGAAACAAAGAGTTCCTGGCGTTGATGTTCCGTATATTCAACTATCAGATAATATGTTAATTTTTTCGAGGAAATAGTTACCGAAATCGAGATGTTACTGCGTTTCTGCCTCACTGGGAAGAAGCTTTTGTGTGTCATTGTCAGAAGTAACCCCATCACTTCAAGGACAGTCAATAAGCCTGGAGCATCTCAACCACAACTAAACAGTCAGTATTGACTTTCTAATGACAGTGGAATTCCTCAACCAGAAGCCAGTGATTCCTTATACACGTTCTTTGCCTTGGGTTTCAGATTCATCAAGGCCGTCAATATTCGGCCTATGATAGCATCAATCGAGTTGGAACAGTCCAAGCGATATGGAGGAGAATGCATTGCTAAGAAACTGTGCCTCGAATTCCAGGTATTCACTGCAAAAGATATAATAGTTTCATAGAGTGCTAACAATGAATGAAAAAAAATATTTTAAAAAAGGTGAGGACTGAACGAGAGCTGTCAGAATATTGAATTATCTACCATCCCAATCTGCGAAGTCTATGACTTTATGTTGACTGATTTCATTTGATTTGCAACTCAAATATAATATTTTATTTTGTTTTATTTATTTTATTTATTTGTTCTTAAGCCAGGGTAGCCTGGTCAGTGTGAAAAGAAAAAACACTAGTCTCCCCCGGGCCCTGGATTTACAGATACAATATTACATGGACATGAATTTACAGACACAGGTACATACATACATAGGCATACATACAAACATACATTGGTACACAAGACTAGGACAACAGTTTGGACATAAGATTTGATATACAAGATACAAATGTACATTCAAACATACATAATACATTAATACAAGACTAGGACAACAATTTGGGCATAAGAAGTGACGGATGTTTGAATATGGGTTAACCGATATTATAGGCCGAGCTGATATTGGCGATACAACTGTTTGAACAATGCCACAGTCCTCGCCTCACGGACATGTGAGGGCAGGCTATTATATAAACTCAGTAGCCTTCGGGCTTGTGATTAGGTACTTATGTACTTGTCATATATCTGTTCCATTGGGGTTGTTTCGGATTTCTAAATTGTTTTGATAGGTTGTTGGGCAGTTGTATACTAATTCCATCGGGTGTACAGTAGAAACAACTACAGTTAACACACTGTCTGCCCCTGCTGACGCCAATGTGTCTTTGGATAAACTATTCGGTCGGGCTTTGTTTCTATTGCAAAATATTGTATTTTTCGTTTGTTATTGGCATCATTAAAATCTCACTGTATTGGTGGTAATAGATTGATACTTACATTGGTACCTCGAAATGCGAATGCATTTTTGCCTGTTTCAGTTTTAGCCCTAGGCAATAGTAGTTTGTTATCATCTGCGAACCTAGTGCTGCGACTGTGCCATGGTTCACTGAGCAAATTGGATAGATAAGTGGGCGCAAGACCTTTTAAGGTTTTGAACACAGTTGTGGCGAAGTGGGATGTTCTGCGCTGCTGCAGTGTGAGAAGTTTGCGCTGACTGTGTAACTTAGGTATGTGGGTGCAGACTGGTCCTTGTTGTATTATGCATAGTGCCCTGTTTCGAAGGATTTGTAGGCGATCCTTATGTTTGTTGTTGCACGGTCCCACACTTGGTCACAATAGTCAAAATGAGGCAGTATGAGTGATTTGTACAGGATGAGGGTCGTTTCCTTTGTGATAAATTTTCGACAACGAGACAATATGCCAATTTTTTGTCTGATCTTTCCGTATGTGTTCTGTATGTGAAATTCAAAAGATAGGTTTCGATTGAGAGTAACACCAAGATATTTGAACTTGTTTACTCGTTCAATAACTTTATCGTTTATGCATATATTTACACCCACAAATTTCTGGGGACGTCTGCTAAGACCGTATATCATGAAGTTAGTTTTGGTTATATTTAAGGTTAATTGATTTTTGGTAAACCATTGACGGACAGTTTGAAGTTCATTGTTCAACACCTGAGACAATTCATTTGGGTCACTAGAAGCATACATTATTATTGCTGTGTCGTCTGCATACATTGTGATGATTATGTTACGGTTGTGGATTGCCTTTGGCAGATCATTGACATTAAGTATGAAGAGCAACGGCCCCAAGATTGAGCCTTGCGGTACACCACAGGTTATGACCTTGGTATCAGACAGTGTGCCATTAACCTGAGTACGTTGGGTGCGTCCTGTGAGATATGATGTGAACCAAGACAGGACGGCCTCAGACAGACCGTAGAATCCAAGCTTGTTCAATAAGATCTTGTGATTTACGGTGTCAAAGGCCTTTTGTAGGTCAATATAAACAACACCTATACATTTGCCAGCATCTATACATTTGTGCATTTGGTCAAGTACATACATCAGTGTTATTGCCGTGGAATGTTTGGGACGAAACCCCGATTGGCAATCTGATAACAGATCATTAGCCGAAGGTAATTGTATAGTTGAGTGTACACTGTGCTCAAACACTTTCATTAACACAGGTAGTACAGAAATCGGCCTGCAGTTACCAAGGACATCTCTAGCTCCATTTAAAAAAAACTGGGTAACACTAGATGTTTTCCAGTCACAAGGTACAATACCGGGTTGAAGAGACATATTCATAATTACACTGATGGGTGGGCAAATAACATCGCCTCCTGCCTTCAACAATCTAGTACTTATTGAATCCAGACCAGTGGCTTTACCATTTACAAGAGATCACAGTTGCTTAGCATATTCAGGGCTAATAATCTCGAAAGTGAACAAAGATGATACTTTGTCATCCTGTTTTCTATACGCCGGGACTTCAAAATTTAAAACCTATTTCACAAAAGTAGTCATTCAGTACATTCGCCATAGACTTTGCGACACTGATTCTGACGCCTTCATGTGTTACAAAGTCTGGCTCGGATGAGGCTGTACTAGCAAACAGCGCTTTATTCCAAAGTTTTTCGGGAAATCTTTGAGCCTACTTACATCATTACGTACCCTTTTGTATGCATCCCAATCACATGCGTTACCTGACTTGTGCGCCCTGGCCTTACAGAAATCTCTGTCATGGCACATTGATCGAAACTCATCAGTTATCCAGTTGGGGCTTTGTTCAGGTATCTTCATATTGATAACACGTGCGTGTTTGTCACAAATTGGTAAAAATTTGAGTTTGAAAAGGTCCCATGCTGTATTGGGATAGGTACAACTGAAAAGTGCGGACCGGTCTATACATGCCAAATCCTGCGTGAAGGCATTGCAGTCGATGTGGCGATAGGTGCGTCCTCTGATGATACGTGAGGGGCGCTTGGGACGTCGTGCCTTGCGAACCACGTAGATCAGGTTGTGGTCGCTCAGCCCAAGAGCCATCGATCCAGTTGAACTGATCATTGGTGTAGCAGTGATCAATGCACGATCGCTTTGTTTCAGTGATACGTGTATAGTCACGTATCATCTCGTGGAGCCCCAGACGATGTTCGAGATCTGACCTAGGGGTTGAGTGGGGTCGGGAGGAGGTGGGTATGGAGTAATCAATATTGATGTCACCGATAATCTTGAGCTCATGCGGTTTGTCAGGAATGGTGGGAGTCACATGTTGGACGAACCCATCTACGAAAGTGGATGGTACAGTACCAGGTGGTCGGTATACCGTACATTTAAGAATTGGACGTGTGCATGGTAGGGTGATCTCGATCTAGACCGTCTCCAGGTCTCTTGAGGCGGTCCCCTCGATCTTCATGAATGAAAGACGGTTGTTGAGGTACACACAAACGCCTCCACCAGTGCGTCCACGCCGGTCCTTCTGGATAGGAAGAGCATACCCATCGATGGCAAATTCGGCGATGTCATGGTTGGAAAACCAGGTTTCAGAGATAGTCAGCACATCAAGATGCGTATCTCGTAAAGAAGCATGCAGGAGGTCTATTTTTGATGGAAACTTCTGACGTTTCTTCTTTGAGATTTAGAATCTCAAAGCATGACTGATAGTTATTTTCGCTCATGCTGGCTCCAACATGACCAAAGAATTTGCTCAAATACAGTGGGTGAAACCTCATGTAGATGTACATGTAGATTACGTGTAATTAAATATAAGAAAAACCATATCTACGTAGAGGTTTTTTTATGGAAGCCCATGTGACATATTCGGAAAAATGGTGCTCTCTCTTGGAAAAAGAAGCCCTGTACACTAATTAAACTGTCAAAGGGGCACGATCTGCAGCATGTTTTGATATTTATGTAAGCATTCAACTCGAAGCTCCTAATAAGGGATATCAACGTCCCAAACATGTCATTAGATCCCACAGATGGTTCATGATTGTGAGACCCGATTGCATCAATCACATGGTCCCTGAAGCAAAACTGAAAAATACCCCTCCATCAAGCTGATGTGCATGAAATGTTTCTCTCAGCTGAGTATAATTACTACTTTACCAGGCAGCTTGTTATTGCCTGATGCTCTGTAACCCCTATCTTTGTTTGAACACATCCACTGAGCGCACTAGGTGTCGCACGTTTCGCTCGTTCGGTAGTCCAGGGCACTTGCACGACCAGAAGTTGGTATTGGTCAGAATAACACAGTGAAAAACACGATGTATCAGGCACCCAATGTCCAATCCCCGAGTGTCGAGGAGCTGAAGGATATATCAGACTCCCTCAACCTCGGCATCGGGAAGTCAGAGATCGGCGCTTTCCACGGTAAGGTTGCGTCCTACAGCGTGGAAAATATAATTGCCATGAACGCCATTGCGTAAGTTGCACCATTTACACGATGCGGATGAATAATGCTCGAGTGCACGCCAGTATTGCATGACTAGATTTGAAATGCAAATATCTCATGGTACTTTATAATTGTATATGATAGATGAGCTACACTGAACAATGATCCGCACACGATATCAACACCTTGTGGGCAGACATCTATATAAGTATATAGGTTACCATATGTAGATGGAGAACATGCATGCTTTTTTGTACAAGTATAGATGAACGTGCAATCTACATGCATAGATGTCAACAAATCAAATCGCAGTTGGATCATTGGTGCAATACCAAAGGAACAATTTCCTAAATATGTCTACTACTTTGCAGTTATCTAGATAGAATGTTTATATTAATAAGAAGTATTTTAGGCCTAATGTGTTCCAATACTCGAGCACAGTCTCCCCGTCGTACGTTTAGCAATTATGTACTGTATTTTTTGGTCATTTTTAGACGAAATATCTACCATATTCAAGAAAGCCTACCCTGTGCTGGAGAAGTACACAGAGCCGACGTTACCAGTCAAATACCCACGGACTCCTGGCAGGCGACCGATAGGCGAGGAAAACAAATACAATGCTTGGCAAGTGTCAGAGGAGTTACGGGGATGATTTATGTCTAAAATATTGTCATTATACATAATAGTGTTGTTGTTAATACTGTTAGAACTGTAGCTATATTAGCTAAACAAATATAGTTACAGATATGTGAGAGGCATATGCTACTTTTGTCACAGAAAATGAAAAAATACCACTTTATTTTCTCAATCCCCCGAAAACATATTTAGCACAAAAATAACAGAGTGAGCATAAATCATGTGTAGGGGTCTACCTGAGCGCTGAGACACACATTCAAAAAAATTCTCAAAAAATATAAATTACGTGCGGTCTGTGTAGGAGAATTGCACCTACATGTACATAAATATGGAAATTACACCACCACAAGACAATTTCGTGAGAGACTGATGTCACCAGATGGCGCACGTACAGACACATGTCTGTTTTCGTGCCTTAGTCCCATCAATATTACAAGTACATATCCAGCACATGTTTTTCATTCGCTGTTCGGAGTTCGTGTCCTAACCAAACGAAATCTGATAAATGAACTGAAGTTGAGCTTCAACTTTATAAGCATAATCACTACCCTTTGCTTTATATATATATATATATATATATATATATATATATATATATATATATATATATATATATATATATTTTTTTTTTTTGGGGGGGGGGGGGGGGAGGGGGTGTCACCTCAATTATTGTAGGACCACTTTTTTTCCTTGCGCAGCAAGAGCAGCATAGAATACCTGACAGATATTTACTGGTTGTCTTGATACTGGGACGGATATGGGTGCATAAGATAAATATACACACACCATAGCCAACTGAACCGCAACCTGCACACTCGACAGGCTATACTTTGTCTAGGTAGCTATATTTATAGACGTAAATATGCATATTTACATGTGAACCCACCCGCACACGTATATATATTGCACCCTCAGCAATAATCAGAGATGTCTCAAACACGACCCTTCAAACTATGGTTTATTGAATGATATTCTGATACGGATTGCTCCGTTTAGTGCAATACCTAATGTACAATTAGGCCTGGTGTTATCACATTCCATGAAATTCCCGGAATATTCCTTTAGATTTCCCCTTTAACACTATACCTACACATACATATATCCGCCACTGCTCACATTGCATTTGTTAAAACACAGGTACTACAAGTCTGAGATACAGGGTGCCGCCAGTGGCCCGCTCAAGGGGTACAAGGTCATTGTCAAAGATTCGTTCCCTGTTGCTGGGGTCCCGATGATGAATGGCTCGAGAGTCGTGGAGGGATATGTGCCGGACTACGATTGTACGATCGTGACCAGAGTCCTAGACGCAGGTTCGTGCATTGAAGTCGCTCACCATTACATGTACAACAATTGTGTATAATGTATAATGCATACAAATGTATGATCCAGGTATATTTAATGCTTGGTGTGATTTCCAATGCATTCATATGTTTGGAGTCACTCTCTACATGTACTTTGAATTCGCCCCTGCCCACTACCGCCCAGCCTAAAACCCTCATATGGGACCGAAACTCGTTCCAGGAGGCACTATTGTTGGCAAGGCGACGTGCGAGGACATGTGTTTCGACGGCCACAGTTGCACTTCTCACCCGTTTCCTGTGCTCAATCCGCACAAACCGGACCACAGCACGGGAGGGTCCAGCTCCGGCTGTGCTGTTCTGGTATGTTTTGAGCCACGATACAAAGCCTGTGGACATTGTCTTGCTCCTGAATCTCTGTTGCAAGTATCCAGCTCGAGTTCAATCGTTTCCTAAAAAAATGACTGTGTATAAGTATGCATAGGGTGTCCCAAAAAAGAGGCACTGAGTTTCCAGTGTTATATACATGTAGTAACGACTTGCGTTTCCAGAAGAACACTAAAATATGGTATGTTGGCCTTCAAGCTCGGGTAACTTTCTCACGACATCTTGTACAATAATAATACAATGTTCTGCAGGTTCAGACTGGAGAGGCAGACCTAGCTCTAGGTGGGGATCAGGCTGGCTCCATCAGGATGCCGTCGTCTTGGACGGGTATCGTGGGTTTTAAGCCCACCTATGGACTGGTTCCCTACACGGGAATTGGCTCTCTGGCCACAGCTATTGACCACTGCGGGCCTATAGCTCGAACGGTCAAAGACTGTGCGCTTCTACTGCAAGTAAGCACTGTTTCTGGAAAAAAACTGCTGTTGTTACATGTTACATGTTGTACGAGTATAGGCTGAAGTGAAATATTTTTCTGAAGGTGCTTGCTGGAGATGACGATGGTCTTGACATGAGACAGAGGAACACACCAGCGCCCAGCCAGATCCCGAAATACTCCGAACTAGTAGGCAGATTTGTATAGACCTTCAGACTGCGTATTATGGAAACGTAATATTTTCCTTGCAGATTGGAAAATCTTAACTTTCATCGCCAGTTGTCGAAAGACGTGGCCGGAAAGAAGACAGGAATTCTGGTGGAAGGCTTTGATGAGTGTGACGAGGCCGTGGCAGCGACCGTGAGAGGGACTGCTGAGTCCCTGAGGCAGAAAGGAGCCACAGTGGAGGATGTGTCCGTACCGATGCACAAAGATGGTATTCTCTCCATGATTCAGTCCCCTCACTCCTTTACTTTGTTGCTCTTGAGACACACTGATTCATAAGGTACACGTGAATCGATTTCCAAATTTCTTTAATTATTTCAAATTGCATATTATCTGTTTCAGCGAAGTCCATTTACCTGCCCGTTTGTATTGAAGGAGGCTACCATACCATGGTGCGCTCACAAGGTATGGACCATGTTCCCGGTGGAGATCTATAATTCTAGATTTCTAAAAGTATTAGTATTGGCTGGTGATTTCGAGTTGGTGTACTTGTTGAGGTTCGATGGATTTCTTTTTGAATCCACATATTCCCTGAGGTCATGTAGGGGCCTACTACCTTTCTTCAAGTGGTCTTCAAATCCTGCTCATTTGGCGTTACGTATAAAAAGTTTTGCTGTCTATACACCTCAGCTAGGGTTTAAATAAAAAAACATAGGCCCAAGGGAACTGTAGCTTACCGGCTAGCCAACATCTAAGATGTAAAGTCGATAATAAGCGAGATAATAGCCATTTGTTGCCTTGACCTTGAAAATTAGGTCAAAGGTCAATTTCAAGGTCATCAGAGTATTCGACACGTATCATTTCCTATATGTCCGCAATTGATTCCTAAGCTGTAAAGTCGATAATAAGCAAGATATTAGCCATTTTGTGCTTTGACTTTGAAAATAAGGTCAAAGCTTACATCCAAGGTCATGAGAATATTCAGCTTATATCACTTCTTATATGTCCACAATTGATTCCCAAGCTGTAAAGTGAATAATAAGCGAGATATTAGCGATTTTGTGCTCTGACCTTGAAAATGAGGTCATAGGTCAATTTCAAAGTCATCAGAATATTCGGCATATAACAGATTTCTAAGCTGTAAAGTCGATAATAAGCGAGATAATAACCATTTTGTGCTCTGACCTTGAAAATGAGGTCAAAGGTCAAATTCAAGGTCAGGAGCATATTCAGCATATATCACTTCCTATATGTCCACAATTGATTCCTAAGCTGTTAAGTCAATAATAAGTGAGATATTGGCCAGTTTGTGCTTTGACCTTGAAAATAAGGTCAAAGGTCACATTCAAGGTCATGAGAATATTCAGCTTATATCATTTCTTATATGTCCACAATTGATTCCCAAGCTGTAAAGTGAATAATAAGTGAGATATTAGCGATTTTGTGCTCGGACCTTGAAAATGAGGCCAAAGGTCAAATTCAAGGTCACGAGAATAGTCAGCATATATCATTTCCTATATGTCCGCAATTGATTCCCAAGCTGTAAAGTGAATAATAAGCGAGATAATAACTATTTTGTGCTCTGACCTTGAAAATGAGGTCAAATGTCAAATTCAAGGTCACGAGAATATTCAGCATATATCATTTCCTATATGTCCACAATTAATTCCGAAACTCTAATCTCAATATTAAGTGAGATATCAAGAACTTTGTGGCCCATTATAAAGCATAGAGGAATTTAACATGGGAAAGTCCTATTTGGACCCCGTATACAACATCAAAATGGCCGCCACACGCAGACCGGCGATTCAAGAGCATCGAAACTTATACACATGATAAAGATACATGAGGGGAACATTTTGAAACTAAAATCTCAAAACTGATCAGACAGTTTTTGAGAAAATAATTTTTAAAGTTGAGAACATGCAAAAACAGACATTTTCGGCATAAAAATGGCCGCCAAAACTGCATAATCGATTCAATAAAAAAAAATGAAAAAAATATCTGGGGGTATTGACTCAATACATATTCACACAAATTTATGGACAAATTCATCAGCCCGAAAAAAAGATAAAATAGGTTAACAGATAATGTGGCGGACGACGACTACGACGACGGACGAAAAACCACGACAATAGCTTATCGGCCCTTATGGGCCGGTAAACTAAAAAATGGAGTGGTTGAGTGTGAATAATTAGAAACAAAACTAAAACAAAACATGGGAAATGCATTTATATCCACATGGTACAGGTTTTAGCGTGGGACCACCGAGTTATTTCCCGACCGCGGCTCTTGCCAACGGTAAAGCTTTCGCCGAGGCGCGAGGTAGGGACCTGTCCCCCACGGTCAAACTGGTCCAGCTCGTCGGCAAATACGTCAACGTGAGTGACTACATGTAGTAGCCTTGAAACCTCGTATTGTATGGAAAACAAACAAAAAACATGCAACGTAAATTAATTCATGGAAAATTTAGCTAAATCAATAGATCTAAGAAGACAGGCAGAGTTGACATAAATGTTATCATGGACCGTCTGTTGTTATACAAATCTGATTATCATGCATATTTTTATTGGATAATTTTACAGCCATTTACACGGATTAGGAATATCAATTCATTATCGTTCAAATGTAACCAGCCTCTTGTCTTCCGCGCTTCGGTCACGTTATTACTAGATTTATCTGTTGTTGTCCAATGTATCACTTTAAAATATTGTTATATGTTGCCTAACACTGTTTTACGGAGCCGCTGAAAGGACATGGAAGAAATTTTTTTTGACATACGGTTATTGCGTTCCCTCGCAATAATATTGCGTTCCCTCGCAATATTATCGCATTCCCTCGCAATCCGGATCGCGTTCCCTCGCGATCTTATTGCGTTCCCTCGCAATCCGGATCGCGTTCCCTCGCGATCTTATTGCGTTCCCTCGCAATCCAGATCGCGTTCCCTCGCGATCTTATTGCGTTCCCTCGCAATCCAGATCGCGTTCCCTCACGATATTATCGCGTTCCCTCGCATTCCGGATCGCGTTCCCTCGCGATCTTGTAGAATAACCTTCTCAGAAGTCATTGGCGTCAGCACAATGCGAGGGAACGCGATCCAGAATGCGAGGGAACGCAATAAGATCATGAGGGAACGTGATAATATCGCGAGGGAACGCGATCCGGATTGCGAGGGAACGCATTAAGATCGCGAGGGAACGCGATCCGGAATGCGAGGGAACGCGATAATATTGCGAGGGAATGTAATATTATTGCGAGGGAACGCGATAATATTGCGAGGGAACGCAATAACAATGTGCTAAAAATATTTCTTCCATGTCCTCTCAGAGGCTCCGTACTGTTTTAACAGGACAATTACGGAATGCACTTCTATGCAAAAAGCAACAATTTGTTACGTCTCCTCCGAGAACGTTATGATGAAAAGCTGTCCACCTGTGATGTTTTGATCTTGCCAACAATGAAAAAGACAGCGCCGAAAATTCCTGCGGCCGACGCTTCAGCCAAAGGTAACATTTTCACAATATACCCCGTTCGAAATGGATATCCTACATGTACATTTCGGTACACACAGTCTTGCATATTCAAGAATAACACGTTTTATCAACTCAATATATATTCTTCTGATGATAAATCACTCGAACATCAAACGCCCACAGAGTTGCTGGCAGTCACAATGGAGATGATCGGGAATACAGCCCCGTTCAATGGTACCGGACATCCGGCGCTATCACTCAATGCAGGACACGTGGACGGTCTGCCGGTCGGAATGATGATCGTGGGCCGTCACATGGCGGAACAAACTGTCCTCGACGTCGCCTACGCTTACGAACAGATGCTGAAGGGAAACTAAAGGAAAATTGTCGGGTTGCTGGCATTCGAAAACAAACCTCACAGAATTGGAGTTTGGGTTGGAAGTTCATCATTGACAGTCACTGATTTTACATGAGGAATGTCTGAAGATGTAATGTCACACATAACATGTATGCTATATTAAAATTATATCTGTTCTATAGTAGGTTGCTTCAGAATTCTAGGTAGGCCATATATGCTATATTAGAGAAAGGGTTCTATTTACGACAGCTTGTAATTTAGCTAAAATAACATGGATATATTCTCATGCACGTACCTCATATGTATTGTTCAATATTGCATAGCTCTTGTGAATTGCTATCAAATAGCATTGTATTTGATTATGGCATGCTTTAAAATACATATATCGATGTGTAACAATTCGATTGGTTTTGATTTTATTTATTGGCGTGTAACGATTAAATTGGTTAGCACAGTAATATCTTGTCTATGATACTTGAAGGTAATATGCGAAAAATGATTGGGTCATATCGAATCCACATCAGTGCAATTTCTCACTGCATCTCCGAAGCAGTTAATCTTTTCTTGAATAACCGAGCTCTGACCATGTCTAATGAATCACTACTCCGTGGTAACATAGTCTCGCCACATATTTAATGATAGTGCCTCTCCCCTAACATTTCTGTGATTGATAATGGCTCTCCCCTAACATTTCTGTGAATGATAGTGCCTCTCCCCTAACATTTCTGTGATTGATAATGGCTCTCCCCTAACATTTCTGTGAATGATAGTGGCTCTCCCCTAACATTTCTGTGAATGATAGTGGCTCTCCCCTAACATTTCTGTGACTGATCTGTTTTGTTTGATGAAATACATAAACATTCGGCTCATTGCTCATTCTTTGCCACCATTAAATTTTAGGCAGTGATAACGCATTAGCAATCTGCCGAAAACAAATATCTCCTTAATTGTTTCCTATTGGTCCATGTTGCTTCCTCGATATTTTCCCGGAAGGAGAACGTGTCATGAATTCTCGTGATAACTTGGATACGCAACGAGTGATAGATAATATTTCATCGTTGTTTTTTGCAGTATATGCTTTGTCATAAACATCCAGTAACGAGTTGGGACTTAATGTGAATTAAGAGTACCTTCAGTTACCGCATGCTTCTATACTGAGGAGAAATTACCAATAACGACAATATAGTAACATGGTGAGAGCAAATTTTGTCAACTGTTTCTCTGTATAAATCTACATGTTAGACTTTCATATGATCGCTAATTTTGTAATTTTGCAGACATAGACGAGTGTTCAGCGTTGTACATACCGTATTGTAATCAACTGTCACGATTTCAAGGTATATAATCCACTAGTAGAATAGCGCTGTAGATTTTCGTCACTCAAAGCGAACAAACGTCAACACACAGCACAATCATTTTTCAATAACAGTCCAACGTGAAGTGAATGGTCTCCTTCACTCAGTTTTTCCATTATTGACCCCGCACCAAGACACCTCACACCATGTATTCAGCCCTCTGCACCCCGGTGTGCGGTTACACAGTCCTTGCCTGGTCTGTGTCAGAAGCTGCACAGACAGCATCGTTCTTCCCATCAGAAGACTGACCACAGTCGGAATATGAGAAGAGGGTCACTTCCTACTTGAGATTGGTTGCTTGGATGTCGTTCTTGATGCGGAGGTGTTGTTGAATCAGCCGTGTGTTGCTCTTGATGAATGTGTTTGGATTATGTTGTCCGGTAAGTCGGTCAGGGAATGCTTGGACACCATTGGTGTATAAACAGTGCCCCACAATACAATACATGGATATAAGGACATTCAATAGACGACTGACAACCGTGAGCTTGCAGGTTGGTGTGGAATTAAATTCTGACTGTATGTTATTGTAAGGACTAGTGAGTGAAGGGTGATGGTATACAGTCATAATATTCATTCCACAAGGCTTACAATTCTCAATTCCAATATGTGGTCTAATTTCAAGCACAATGATCGAAATGCCATGTCTTGGTTGTCCAGTTCCAGATTCACGTCTTCAATGACCATTTGAATGTAAATATAGAATTCTCGACTGTTTATCTACTGATTTGCCATACACCCAATCCCCACGAATAGAATCATTTCTCATATTGTGGCAAAACGCCACTGTAATAACTGTGCGTCTTGGTCAAATGAATAATGAACAACGCCATCCCTCCTAGTGTCCTCTCTGGTGTGTTGTCCCTTCCTCCAAGTCGTCCAGCAGGGAGCTGCCAATGACACCTTTCCAGCGATAAATGTCTCCCATAAAACCAATCTTTCACGGTGGGATCTAATATCATTTTGCTACACCTCTTGCTCTTGGTTTCATACCGTTGGAGACTTTGTCATTTTCCTTGCCATGGAAAGAAAATTGCTATGTTTCACTTTCTGAATAAACGTAAATAAAAATGTGTATAAAAAAAGCACTACATTTTTGTATTCAAAGAAATTGTTATAGATTGTGGATTTCTTATAAGGATCATGATTTTTTTGTAAATCTAGAAGAAATTTCGCTGGTGATATTACAAAATGACGCAAGATTTAACATACTGCCATACTGATTGGTGACCCAGAGCCACGAGGTCTTGTTATCCTGTTGCTGTTTATACCTATTGTCAAAACATTATTATTACAATAGAGACTGAACAATGAAAATAATTAACTCTGAACCGTGACACAATTTATAAATTACGTAATAAAACCATAATGTTATGGGTCATGGAAATCATTTTGAAACAAACGAGTTCCTGGCGTTTATGTTTCGAATATTCAACTATCGGATAATCTGTTAATTGTATCGAGGAAATAATGACCAAAGTCGAGATGTTACTGCGTTTCTGCCGCACAGGGATGAATGTTTTGCGTGCCTCTGTCACAAATAACCCCATCACTTCAAGGACAGTCTATAAGCCTGGAGCATCTTAGCCACAACTAAACAGTCCATATTGACTTTCTAATGACAGGGTAAGTTTTCAACCCAAACTCGGTGATTACTGATACACATTTTTTGCCTTGAGTTTCAGATTCATCAAGGGTGTCAATATTCGGCCTATGATAGCATCAATCGAGTTGGAACATCCCAAGTGATATGGAAGAGAATATATTGCTAAGAAACTATACGTGTGCCTCTAATTCTAGGTATTTTGGAATAATGAGCACGCTCTCTTTCCAGCAATATATGGAATGGGCATTTTGGCTCATATTGCTTCCTTCCCCGGTATATTGTTATTGTTTTATTTGAGCCCAAAATGCTTCTTCTTCACCCTAGAACGTAGCTCACGACAGACGTAAAAGGAATAACCAGCTATGGGAATGGAGACGTTCCCCATTCAATGTAGGCAGATGCGATGACAAATTTCGCAATATTGTGATTGTTTATATATTGTGATTATTGTTTATCACTGAGATATTGTTATAAAATTGGGATTCTATTTCTGAAAACGTAGGATTCAAACTATACTAATACGGTTTAAATATAATAGCGTAGAATTCTCTGTACAGCGCTGTTTCCTTTTCTGCCAGTGCTAGCTATATATAGTGGGTCAATGTCGTGGTCCTGTCCGCGTTAATAAGCATATATACCCGCAGTCAGGGAAAAGCTTCAGATCGGGAAGTTTGACCTGAATATGGTCCTCAGGCCATACATATACACTTTGACTGATCAAACTACAGTGCAGCAGAATTCTGCGACGGTTTCTTTCCTTGTTGGGTCCGGTAGTTCAATGCCACGGTCCTGACTCAGGGATGGGGTTCCGTTGACATCGTCAGTTATCTGTCCGGGATCCTGCCGAACTGCTAACATTGGAAGTATAGAATATGCTGTTGAATGGTCGTGATGTGATGTCAATATTAGCCCTTAGGGAAGAATAATTGGATTTTGACAACAAATGAGTTTTACTGGATTACATAGTGGAGATGGTTTGATAAATATACTTATACTGGAAGCCGTTCGGCTGATGTTGTTGTCAGCCATCGTCCATGGTATCTGCTGATAAACCCAGTGGTCCGATAGCAGGTTGTCTGATTACTGGTTTCTGATACGTTAGTGAACGTTTTAGCACTTCTATTGGTGCTAATACTTTTCCATACGTTTATTTACATTCATTTCCCCGAAGTTTTGCATGTGTGTCAATTTCCGAATATGCCAAGGTGAGTAGGCAATCAATATTGCATTTTGGCAATGTCATTACAGTTGTGGGAATAAATCACGTTTTAGCAAAGGACAGATAATAAGCATCAAACTATAAGCATCGAAATTCCCATTAAATTATGCCGCCGAGACGAATGGGAAAGGAAAGAATTCACCAATATGTCTTGGATTCCATAAGTATTAGTGACTTCTGGCAATGGTGGATTGCCACTTATCCAAGGTCAACAGACTCAATAAGTGTGACAATGTATCACTCTGGCCATATTATGGTCTTAAGTGTTTCAATGGTGACCGAAGCCTCCATCCCCTGACGTGCCAGGCTATCGAAACAAAGACCAATACTAATATGTTATTTTTCGGTTCATGTAGCTTTTACTCAAAATTCTATGGAGTTGATCCAGGTTCAGCTTTACGGCTTATTTCCCGTTTTTTCCACACATTCAATGTCATGGAAATATTATTCATTTATGAAGATCAATGCTGTTTTGGCCAGGTTTACTTTGCCTAGTAGTTCTCTTGTGGAGCATTCTCATGTCTTAGGGGCAACAATCAACAAATAAACATGTGTAATGTTGTGTATCAACAAGTTGCCGATAACAGTTATCTCCTTGTGTGTTATTGTTCTAGATGGAGTTTCATAGACAATTATCCACAACATGCAGCTTCATGAAGCATGCAAAAAAATTAGCCCAAGGGCTAAGAAAGGTTACCGGACAATTCTATTTTAGATATTAGCCTTTTGTCCCATGACCTCAAACTCACGAGAATGTTCAGCATATATCATTTCTAGTATGTCCACAATTGATTAGTGAGCTGTGGGGTCGATAATAAGTGAGATATTAACCATTCTGTGATCTGACCTTGAAAATGAGGTTAAAGGTCAAGTTCAAAATCATGGGAATATTCAGCATATATTCATTTCCTCTACGTTCACAATTGATTCCTAAGCTCTAAAATCGATGATAAGTGAGATATTAGTCATTTTGTCCTGTGACCTTGAAATTTATGTCAAAAGTCGAATTCAAGGTCATGAAAATAATCTGTATATAATTTCCCATATGTTCATAATTGATTTCTAAGCTGTAAAGTCGATAATAAGCGAGATATTGGCCATTTCCCCCTGTGACTTTGAAGATGAGATCAAAGCTCAAATTCAAGGTCATCAGAATATTCAGCGTATATCATTTTCTATATGTTCATAATTGATACCTAAGCTGTAAAGTCGATAATAAGCGAGATATTGGCCATTTTGCCCAGTGACCTTGAAAATGAGGTGAAAGGTCAAAGTCAAGGTCATGACAATATTCAGAATATATCATTTCATATATGTTCACAATTGATTCCTAAGCTGTGAAATCGATAATAAGCGAGATACTAGCCATTTTGTCTTGTTACCTTGAAAATGAGGTCGAAGGTCAATTCAAGGTCATGACAATGATCTGCATATATCATTTCCTATATGTTCATAATTGATTCCTAAGCTGTAAAATCGATAGGAAGCGAGATGTTAGCCATTTTGTCCTGTGACCTTGAAAATGAGGTCAAAGGTCAAGTTCAAGGTCATTAGAATAATCAGCATATATCATTTCCTATTTGTCCACAATTGATTCTCAAGTTGTATAGTTGATAATAAGCGAGATATTAGCCATTCTGTTCTTTGACCTTGAAAATGAGGTCAAAGGTCAAATCCAAGGTCATCACAATATTCGGACTATATCATTTCCTATATGTCAACAATTGATTCCTAAGCTGTAAAGTCGATAATAAGCGAGATATTAGCCGTTTTGTTTTTTGACCTTGAAAATGAGGTCAAAGGTGAAATTCAAGGTCATCAGAATATTTCGCGTATATCATTTCATATATGTCCACAATTGACTCCTAAGCTGTAAAGTCGATGATAAGCGAGATATTAGCCAGTTTGTCCTGTGACCTTGAAAATTAGGTCAGAGATCAAATTCCAGGTCACGAGAATATTCAGCATATATCATTTCCTATATGTTCACAATTGATTCATAATCTCTAATCTCAATATTAAATGAGATACTAGACAAAATGTGTACCATTAGAAAGCATAGGAGAATTTAACATTGGAAAGTCCCATTTGGGCTAAGTTCGGCCCAAAATGGCCCACTTTGAGCCATTCAAGAGCAACGAAACTTATACACGTCACAGGGGTACATATGAGGAGTGTTATGCATTAATAAACAAAAAGTTAAAGTCCAAAATTGGCCGTTTTTCTTCAATAATGGCCGCCATTTTGGAATTTTTTTCGAAAATCAAGAAACTAAAAAATACCTCCCTCTCGAAATATTTTTAGGCATTTTGTGCAAAATTTCAGAAAGATTCGATTGTAAACTTCAAAGATAAAAATGTAGACGGACGACGACTACGACGGACGACGACGACGGTAGACGGACGCAACGCCATGGCAATCGGTTATCGGACCAAAGGTCCGGTAACCCAAAAACCTGCCGTGAATAGCAGAGATACCACAAAATGCAAAATGGAGAGAGGGTTGTTCTTCTTGTGGTTCTTGTCGTGGATTAGTGCATCTATATTGAACATCCATTAATGATGCTTTTCAGATGATACTGAAGCCTGAGATATTTGGATTGAAAAACAAATTCGTAGGTTTGATTTCTTTTTGCCATATTGAGAAACTCGTGATTTAGGCTTCTTTTATAGAAAACAAAAGATGAGTGAAATTACACTACATTTTCAAAGGAGTCAATCTTATCTGGTGTTTGACGAATAGCCAAGGTATGAACCTGTCTGAGGTATCATTGCTTTGTCAGTGACATCATCTGATCATATATTTCATGACAATGCCTCTCCCCGAACAGTTCTGAATGCTCTGCTCTGTTTTGTTTGATGAAATAAATAAACATGTTGCTAAATGCTCGTTTTGCAATATCAGTGAATGTTATGTAGTGTTGACGCAATTGCAATTTGTCGAAAACAAATATCTCCTTGTTTCAGAAGGAAAACGTGCTATGAATTATCTTGATAGCTTAAATACACAACCAGCGATAGTCATTATTTTATCTTTTCCTGTGCAGTAGATTTGCTTTGTGAGAAGCGTCCGAAGGGCAAAGTGAATAAGTAATGAAAAAACGAAATAGGGCAAAAATGAGTCTGGTAATTCCATGGAATGTGTACTTTCTCTTCGTTTAATAGCAAATTCTTGATTATGTTTAAAGTACCTTTATCTCCTAATGAAAGTGATTTTAGCTACTGGCTTATTCTTAATCAAGGAAAAATACCATACTCGACAATAAGTAACCGGGTTAGAGCAAATTTTGTTTGTCACAGGATTTCTTGTTATATATCTAATCGTACATACTAGATTTTCATTTGGTTGTTATTTTCGCACACACACAAGACACACACAATTGCAAGTGTAGTACATTGTGAAATCGACTGTCACAATTTCAAGGTAACTCAATACTAGAATATTACTGTAGATCTTCGACATATGAAGCAGAACATATGCCAACACACCGCATAATCAGTTTCCAATAACAGTCCAACGTAAAGTGAATGGTCTTCTTCAGTCAGTTTTCCAATATTGACCCAGCACCAAGATCCCCAGCACCATCCAGTCCTCTGCACCCCGATGTGTGGTTACACGGTCCTCGCCTGGTCTGTATTGGTGGCTGCAGGGCTTGTGTAGTTCTTTCTATCACAAGACTGTCCACAATCGGGTAGATGAGAAGAGGGTCACTGTCTAGTTGAGACTTGCTGGCTGGATGTTGTTCTTGATGCGGAGGTATTGTTGAATCAGCCGTGTGTTGCTTTTGATGAACGTGTTTGGATTATGTTGTCCCATAAGTCGGTCAGTCGTGAATGCTTGGACGTCAGTGGTGGATAAATAATGAAATCACAATACATGACAGTAATGGATATAAGGATATCATATTCTATACAGTACTGACAATCGTGGGCTTGCAGGTTGGTATAGGATTATATTTGAATGGCATATATTGTTGTAAGAATCACATGTAGCAAGCGGGATGTGTTCATTTCATTTCTGGATGCAAATGAAATGAACAACGTTATACAGCGCTAAATTCGCAGTGGATCCCCATATGAAGAACCCATCATCATATTGTGGTTAAATGCCGGTGGGACAATTGTGCATCCTGACCGAATGGATGACGCCTTCTATGAGCAAAGCCATCCATCTTCACTGGTGTATTGTCACTTCATACAAGTCCTCCAGGCTAGGTGCTGCAAATGACAACATTACAGGGATAAATGCCTCCCATAAAACTAATATTTTACGGAAGGATTTGCTATCATCATTTCACCACGCTGCTTGTTATTGGTTTGATACTGTGGGATACTTTGTCATTATCACAGTGGGTAAAATTCAATACTACATGTACACATTGATTGGGACTATGGTTTATATCCTCCTGTGGGAGAAGTTTCGTGTTGGTGCTGATTGGGCGCATGGAGATAAATTTTGTCATGTTGCAATTTCTGAATATAGGCCTATGCAAATCGAAGAAGAACTCCACCTTTGTTGTTGAATACATAAGGCTAGCAAAAGAATAAATAAATAGTTCAAAAATGGAAATTCCACTGGTGGTATTTCAAAGTATCGCTAGCGCACTGCTTTGCTGAATAATGATCCAATGCCATGATGTTTACAACGTCATCATCCCTGTGCTGTGTGGACACACGGGTTGAATCCTCGCCACAAAAACGTGTCGTCAAGACATATTACACAGGACACCGCGTACACGTTGCATTGACCGAGTAGAAGTTGCATAGGCTTCATGTTGCCCATGAATATTGAAATTGTTCATTGCATTCTGTTGTACCGAATTTCATCACGAATAGTAATAATGAAGAAGTATGTTGTGAACGAATCCTGATTAGATTACGAGGTCGACATGCCGCTGAGTATATGTTGATGATTGTGCGAAGATGCTGCAATCTCTAAAAGTTCTGATACAACCGATTTCTAAAGGAAATGCTGAATCATCGGAATTGCATGTGTGGCGACTTGTACTTTTATTTTATGTAACACAAAAGGATCATGTTGGGGGTCATGGCTATACAAATACCTTACGAGGTAAAGCATGAAGCGTAGTCAAAACAAAGGCCGATTTCCATAAGCATCTCTGGTATTGACTATATTTGTTTATATAGCACGTGTGCACAACAGTTGACGTCTGTGCGGGTGTCTATCCAGGGTGCTTAGAAAATCATCAACACTGAAAATTTTACACAATTTATACATTTATAGGTTATGGAATTCATTTTGAAACAGAAGTGCCTGTCGTTTATGTTTGCAATATTCAACTCCATATTATATTATTTATACCGAGAAAATAAATCCCGCAGACGAGATGTTGTTTAGCATCTCTGCCGCACAGGTAAGAAGGTTTTGCGTGCTCTGTCACAAGTAACTCCATCACTTCGAGGACAGTCTATAAGCCCGGAGCATCTTCGCCACAACTAAACATACCATATTGACTTTCCAATGCCATGGAATTGTCTTGCCTAGAAGACGGTAATCCTTGGACACATTTTTTTGCCTTTTCAGCACAGACTGATTGCACTCATCGAGTTGAAATGAAATAGTGGCCGCTTGGGCAATGTGCTGATGACAAACTGAATGTGTCAATCGTAGACATCATGAAACAAAATGTACTTTGTTCCATAAGGAAGAAGTAATTTACCAATATGTCATGAAGTTCATGAGAATATAATTGTGACTTCTGACACTGATGGATTGTCACTTATCCAAGGTCACTAGACTCAATAAGTGTGAAAATGTATCAATCTGGCAATATTAGAGTTTCCATGGTGACTAATGCTTTCATTACCCGACGTGACAGGACGTGGAAACAAAGACCAATCTATTCATGGATTATTCTTCGTTCAGATTTTTACACAAAGCTTTAAATGTGTTCAACCATGTTTTGCTTTGCGGCTTATTTTCCGTTCTTCCATCGCATGCAGTTTCATTTTGCTCTATGTTCTTTATCGGAATGTATGCACGTCTCTAAGACAAGCACCAGCTGAAAAGAGATCCAGATCCAGTGTTAACAAAAAAAACGAATATCTTCTTGGTGCCTGTTGCTCTGTGGAGATTCTCTCCTATATAGAATTAAACACGTTTCATAGTATAATCAAGAATAAATATCTCTTGAACAGAATTTCTAAAGAGATCTTTTCCCCCCATTTTTTCCATCAATCATATAAAGCGAACTGACAGATTAAAAGCTATGAAATGTCATGATTTTCAGATATGATACAAAATCATTCACTATAATTAATTTGGAGGAACAAAATGAAATGCCCAACATAGAACACAGTCACCACCAGCAGCAGTCTACGTAATATCAACAATGCCCTTCAATCGGCTTCCAATAATGACCGTCCACCAGGCTCCGGTACCATGCATTCAACCCCCGCTGTGTCTTTCACCCTAGTCTGTGTCTGTAGCTTGCTGTACCTCGATGACATTTTTCACTCCAACCGAAGTCAACAGAACACTGGCCACAGTCGGTAATAGGAGAAGTGGGTTACTTTTTTCTTGATATAGGCTAATTCGCTGCTGTACTCAATACCGTTGAATCAGTTGTGTGTTGCATGCACTGCCGCATTTGGTGCGATCGCTCTCGATACAACAGACTTATAAACTGTGTGGCAATGATGGATATCCAGTGAGACACAATTCAGAAACAAAATACATTTGATATGGTTCATATGTAAGCTAGCTGGTATGTAAAATGTCATATTTTGCAATTGCTTTGCGTTTGATGCACACGTTTCCTATGTTACATTGTACAAGTATACTAGTATTATATTCCTAACTGTGATCTTTTCCGTAGTAGGGTGTTTTAATTTCAATCGAGCAGAACACAGACCGATTGTGTTCGCATGAAAATGCATGTATTCAATGGATATTTGTAATCTGACAATAGCGTCATCGTTATACCTTTAGAAATATGCACATCTTAACAAATTATGTACACGAACCGTGAACACCTGTATACAAGCTGTAAATGAAGAACACAACGAGACATCTTGCAAGCGTATATACTCTGAATTCATTCAAGTAATCTACATACTACATGTTTTGATAAGGCTCCATCCTGGGTGATGCCACTATGAGCAGAAGCCCCTATGTATTGTCATTCAATCTTAGTCATTCCGCTCGGAACTGCAAATGACGCCATTCCAGCGATAAACGTCTCCCATAAACCTACTCCCTCTTGGTTGAGATTTATTATCTTCTCGCTTCGTGGGGCTGGTTTGATACTGATGGATGTTTCGTTATGTTTCGTTATATTCTTTGTGAATCGTGCTGGAGACGTGTGAATTTATTTGTGTGTATTATAATCACGTTTGACGAGCATTTCTACAAGCTGCTGGATGAATTAGTCTCAAAACATGTATAAAATTATATGTCTGACAGTTAATGGTTGTCAAATCATCTTGTATTGCAGTGCTCAGATTATTATTATGTATTTGTGCTTTTAGATAATACTTTTAGTATGAAGTGATCACTGTATTTAAGTTTCAACAATTTTAGTTATGTATTGTACAGGCTGATGTGTCTGGCTTGTCTCGCTGCACCAATAATTCTGAAAGCTCACAGAGTAAGTCAAACCCAAAATATCGAAATCAACTGGGCATCAAATATTTTTTAGTAGCCTTTTGGCTTGTGATTAGGTACTGATGTACTTGTCATATGTCTATTCCATGGGGCTGATTTCGGATTTCTAAATTATTTTCATAGGTTGTTGGGCAGTTGTATACTAATTCCATCAGGTGTACAGTAGAAACAACTTCATTTACCACATTGTATGCCCCTGATGACGCCAGTGTGTGTTTTGATAAAGTAATTGGTCGGGCTTTGTTTCTATTTCTATTTTATGTTTGTTATTGAAATTTGGCTGTATTGGTGGTAATAGATTGATACTTCCTTGCAAAGATCGAAGCTGGAATAATCATAATATAGTGTAATAAAATTTGTGCAGAAGTGGCTATATATATATTCATCAGATATTTGCAGTATGGCAGTGATGTTATCGTTGTCCCTTTAAAAATGTGCACATCTTACAAATACACTGTATACAAATCGTGTAGATGGGGTAAACCTCATTCAACAACAAATAAGGAACACAAAGCATAGATAGGTATACTAAGTATCCATTTAAGGAAAATATTTCCCATGAACATTTCTCATGGTTCCATTGGAAAATGGTTTCATGTGCTAAGGTCTCCATTACCATTAGTGAATTGTCACTTCATCCAAGTTGTTCAGGCTCGGAAATGCAAATGACACTATTCCAGCGATAAATGTCTGCCATGAAACTTATCCCTCCTGACCGAGATTTGTTTTTGCTGTTATTCTGCTTTTCGTTTTGCTATTGGTTTTATTCTCCTTGATGTGTGCCAGCATCAGGAAGATGAGGGCATTGCCAACCATCTGTATTTTGGTTTTCTAGCCAATGCGAAGGGAATTATTATTGTTTTCGTATTATTTTCAATTGCAGGAAGCACTCTGTTGGGTGTAAATTGCAGTCGAGGAAACTAATTCTGGTAGGCCTTTATTGTATTCATTACACAGCGAATTAGGCCTGAAAAGAGTATCAAATTATATGTCTAACAGTTAAGAGAAGAGTACTGGTATGCTTATTCATCTTCCATTACATTGCCCATGTGAACGACACGTGCATGTATAAAGCGGATACTTCTTGAGTAAATCGATCACATGATTCAAGTCTCTCGTATTCTGGTAGCCTGGCATATCCCGTTACATCTGGTTTGATGGTTCACAGAGTGAGTCTAACAGTTCGATCATTGATTCACTCACAAATTTCTTTGGAATACATCATTTTCCCATGTATTCAGAAAGCTCAGGGACTAGAAGACATATAAAACAGTTCAATCAAAGATCACTTTGGAGTTCACATTTATCCTATAGATTAAAAAACTCACGGGTTAGAAACCTTACCGCAGATATCAATTTCATGTGAAAGTGATGTATATGTTTCAATTGTTTTCTATGGGGATCGGGGTTAATAGAGTAGAAATCCTAAAGAGGATACTACAAGATAAGTTTGAGTCGCTGCCTATTCGAATCCATGGATGGCGCAATATCATAGTTTCATTTCTGCATAGCTTGCCCCTTGGTATTAGTTATCAACAAACCTTTACATCAGCAGGAATTAGGCTGCACGAAATAAAATTGTCTGTCGCATTGTACGTACAACCAAACATTTGTGTAATTCGTTTCGAGTACTGGGTGAAACTGCCCATATTGTAGAAATATGGTGGTTATCGATACGAATTCACATGACCCTCTAATAATGCCAACTGGTACTGTGTTTGGCGACCTGGTCTTTCATTTCTGACCAATATTATAATAGCTGAAAACTACAATTTTGTGAACAACTTAGCGAGGTCAAGCACAAAGAATATAAAACATATAGTAAAAAAACCCGACAAATTTTATCTGTTCATCCATGGAAATTGTCATTCTTGCCTATCACTCGTGTCTCATTCATTCAAATAATTGATACAAATTGGGTTGTTCCAATGATTTAGCCAACAAAATATGGACTGAAGTCGAGATGTTGTTATAGTGTCTCTGCCTCACAAGAGAGAAGCATTTATGTGTATCTGTCACAATCAACCCCATCACTTCAAGGACAGTCAATAAGCCTGGAGCATCTTAGACACAACTAAACAGTCCATATTGACTTTCCTGAGACAGACAAGTTGTTTTATTTCTGACTGTGAGTAGGTGATTTAAGTCCGTTTGTCTTGGGGGTCTGTTCTATTTTACTGAGAAGTGTCTTTGTTTTGCATTTACATGTGTCAAGGCCCCCAATATTCAAACATTAAATACACTAACCGAATTCAAACAACCTTATCAATATACATGAGAAGACATTCATATCACTGAGCCGGTGTCACTGCTGGCGGACGTTAAATCTGCCCCCGAGGATGAACGCAGTAGCCTTTCGGCTTGAGATTAGGTACTTATCATACATCTATACCATGGTGTTTGTTCCAGATTTCTAAAATATTGGGCAGGTTATTGGGCAGTTGTATACTAATTCCATCAGGTGTACGGTATTAACAACTACACTTCAGGGTCTGCTCCTGATGGCGCCAGTGTGTCTTTGTATGAACTAAATGGATGGGTTTTGTCTCCATTGTAAAATGTGGTACAAAAATATATGTAAGTATCAATCTATTACCACCAATGCAGCCAAATTTTGATGATTCAAATAACAAACGTAAAATACAACATTTTGCAATAGAAACAAAGCCCGACCAAATACTTTATCAAAAGATACACTGGAGGGCGAAAATACCATGAAGACGAAGTTACAAGAAGGCGAAGGCGAGAGTGGACGAAAGCGACGACGAAGGCAATATTACGAGAAGGCGAGGGCGAAAATACGCGAAGACGAAGGCGAAATTACGAGAAGTCGAAGACGAAAGTGGGCGAAGGCGAAATTACGAGAAGGCGGAGTCGAAATTATGCGAAGGCGAGGGCGATAACACCACGAAGGCGAAGGCGAAAATACACGAAGGCGAATGTCCCTAATGTAGCTTCATAATTTCCTGCGTATTTTCTGGCATAGCATTTTATGGCACCGATGAGTTGTCATGTATGTTGTCAAAATGTTACCATGGATGTATTAAAGTATCAATTTATTACCACCGGTACAACTAGATTTTGATGATGACAATAGCAAACTTAAAATATAACATTTTGCAATAGAAACAAAGCCCGACTAAAAACACACTGGCGTCATCGGAGGCAGACAGCTTGTGAAATGTAGTTGTTACTAAAACTGGTTATATATAGAGGATCATTATTTCGCGCTTTCATATAGTGTTTTTGTGAAGAAGACCAGATCATTCCAGCAACTTCTGAAATATGACCTCTACGGCTCCATTGGAATCCAACTTTGAAACCAGATTGGCTCTGTATGATTCAACCGAAATAATGTTCATATTATTATTTTTTTATTCCCGAAAACTAAGAAAGTACGAAAATAGAATTGAATGTTTAAGAGTTGTGATAACTTTATCTCAGATGTCAACAAGAGAAATTGCTGGACATTTTCCCAGACAATTATAGCAAAGTTGGTATTTCCGACATCTTAGTAAAGCTGGTTACAATTGGGTCTTATTCATTCGAGTTTAACATCAAAACAAAATATTCACAGGAGGAATATGTTTCAAGTCGATTGCTTGCAGTATCAGGCAAGGAATCTGCACAGTTAACTGCTCAGTTAAGCAAGAGATTTTTTATTATTTCCCTAAGAGCGAATCCCTTAAAAGAACAGCGTAATCGTGAGAAGAGTCCAATACTCATCTAAAAAAGAGACCATTTCAGGCTAAATTCACCCTTTACACTCGTTCCCAAGTCAAACGATACAATCCCTTTATATTTAACAGCAAAGACTTGTATCCAGGAAAAAGTTGGTGATAAAGCGACCATGTGAAAGTAATTCAAACCAGCAACTCTTCAGAACTGTCGGCGACACGGAACGGTGTTCGAGAATATCAAGTCCCATCCAATCAGTTTCCGATATACTGACCTCACCCTGCAAGGTTGCTTGCCTGTACCAAGCATCTAGCTTCTTGAACCGAGTGTGCGGTTACACTCTCCTACCCTGGTCTCTGTCTGCAGTTGGCTCTGCCTCGACGGCATCGTTCCTTTCAGTTTGAGTCAACAGAATACCGGCCGCAGTCGGTATCAGGAGAAGCAGGTCACTCCATTGCAGAGACGGGCTGCTCGGCTGATGTGCTTAGCGCTAATGAATTGGTTGTATGCTGCTTTCATGCCTGTATATTGGATTATTTTGTCCTGAACCAGCATACTTACAAGTCGTTGAGTCAATGACGGAGATTTAGTGAGTCACGATACAGAAAGATGGATAATCATTGGGGAGTCACGTCTGTATTCTTGCAGGTAGGTACAGGATTATATTTTGTTTAGCGATTGAGTCACAACACATGCGTTTTATGTTACACGCAACAAGAATGAACTAAGCGGAGAATCCCCTAACTGAATGCACTTATTGGCCCAAAATAAGATACACTGCGCCTTAAGATTGCGTATCGCCTAGGATATTGTAAATTCAATAGTTCCATACCATGTGCAATTTTGGTTGATATCTCGGACGTTTCGTAACAAACTTACATGAAATTTGGAATATATATTCTGCATATATCCGAATCAGAGATTAACGATTTCATTAATAACTTAGTAAATAAAGAGTTGAATATTGCTGGAACAAATGTAACTTACGTTGCGTAAACGAAGCAGTGCATGGTGTAGTTTCTGAACTACAGCGAGTATACATACTCATGAACAATAACCTACCCTTCAATTTCAAGTATCACAGCGATATTCGTGTCAAATTGATGTGCAAATACGTATTTCTATTGAATCTCCACTGAAAATGTCTTGTGCCGCTGGTCAGTGAAGCGCTAAGTACAGATCAGCGGATTAATCGTACGGAAAATACCGTCAATGCTCAGCTGTCAAGAACGTTGTATTCAGGAGTGAGATGTTGTTGTGATTTTGGTTCCATATACTACAATTATAAAATATTTGTCGCAGATTTATTGATATACTTTTCGGTTGAGTTTACACTTGCAACGTTTATAAACTTCATTATTGCAACTGACAATCAATTTCTATTGCCCAGTGTATTTTCCATGCAGATGATATGTAACATGTTTTAATCATCAAATTACCACCAACTGTTGAGGTAAACCCCGAAACAGGCAGTAGGTTATTGTTCTATGATAAGTAATCTAACCATTTTCTATGATCTAGTAATCTAAAGTCAAGAAACTGCACCAGAAAATGTTGTCTGTTTCCTATGTAAGGTGCATTTGATTGGCGGTGTATAACGTTCAGGATCTGCATGATCATCGACTGGGTATTGAATTTGGCCATTGGACAAGCCTAGTCATTGTATGGAACCTACGCAAAAAATTCAGCGAAATCCATTTCCAAATTGCAGTTATCACCCAAATAAAGCTTACCAGCTGATAAGGCATGGATCCTGACTGATAAGCAACTGTAATATTACTCACTCTGGATGAATGCCATATAACCCGTTTGTCACCTTTTTATTCCTTATTGAATATAGAGGAAAGCACGGTATATGATACTTGGGCCCCTTAACGAACACGTTTCCGTAATTAAACACTTGAGTATTATTGCAATGTCATTGTTGCCCAGTTAAAGGACTGTGCATATCTTACACATTCAGCACAATGGACACGTAACTACATGAAAACACTGTTATAGACAGACATTAATGTACTGAATGAGTATCCAAGGAATCTACATACTACAAATGTTTCTAAACTATTTCATGCCATTTCATGCCAAGATAACAATTGGTGATTCCTCGAAAATGTTACCATGGATGTAAGTTTAATCTATTAACACCGATACAACTAGATTTTGATGATGACAATAGCGAACGTAAAACACAACATTTTGCAATAGACCAATTAGTTTATCTAAAGACACACTGGCGTCATCAAGGGCAGACAGTGTGTGAAACGGAGTTCTTACCAAAACTGCTGGGTTGTTTATAGAGGATCATTATTTCTCGGTTTGATGTAGGCCTAGCGTTTTTGTGAGTAAGACCAAATCATTCCAGCAACTTCTGAAATATGACTTCTAAAGCCCCATGGGAATCCACCTTTAAAACCAGATTGGCTCTATGATTCAGATGAAATAATCTTCATATTATTTTTTTTTTAAATTTGATAATTTGATATAATTCATTAAAATGGGCTGGTTACAAATTGATTCATTAGATTTTAACATTATTTAAAACCAAACAATCATAGGAGGAATCACGTCTTACTTCGATTACTTGTAGTATCACACGAGGAAACTTCACAGGTCACTGCTCGGTCAAACAGATCTTTATTATACCCCAAGAGCGAGTCACACAAAAAGAGTCCATCTGATTTTCCTTTTGCACCTAAATTTTCCTTTTGCACCCGTTCCCACATCGAATGAGACACTTCCATGATATTCAGTAGCAAACACATGTATCAAGGAAAAGATTGGTGTTGAAGCGACCATGTGATAGTGAGGCAAACCAACAACTCTTCAGAACTGTCGGGAACAACATATAAGCACAGTTTCAAACAGCATTCGATAGTATCAACAGTCCCCTCCCATCAGGTTCCAATATTGACCTCACCCTGGCTGCTCGCCTGTACCGTGCCTCCAGCCACGTGCACCCCAGTGTGTGGCTACATTCTTTTACCCTGGTCTGTGTCTGTAGTTGGCTGGGCCTCGACGACACCCTTCTCTCCAGCCGGAGTAAACAGAAGACTGGCCGCATTCGGTAACAGGAGAAGCAGGTCACTCCATCGTAGAGATCGGCTGCTTGACTGTTGTGCTTGATACTGTTGAATCAGTAGTGTATTGCTTTGAATTCATGGCTGCGTATTGGATTATCTACAGACTTACAAGCTGTGCAGCCAGTGTAGAAAATTCATTGAGTGACACTACAGGAAGATGGATACATGTGTTCGTTTGAAAGTGACATGTATATTCTTGCAGGTAAGTATTGAGTTATATTTTGCATAACAATCTAGATGCGTTTTATATCACAGGCAACAAGAATACATCCTTGGCGGGAATCTACTAATAATAATCAATAATTGTATGCCATGAGCAAACTCGTTTACCCGTTATACTTCTTGTAGAATAGTAGCATTGTCATTGTTGTCCAGTTAAGGAATGTGAATATCTTACACATGTATCCAGTGCAATGTACACAGAGCTACATGAAAACATTTACAGACGGTAATTCGTTAACAGAATGAATATAGATACACATAGTTCTCATAGTGTTGCAATCTTGTTTATTGCTCTTATGATTTATACCATTCATCTTCACTGGAATATTGTCACTCTATCCTAGTCGCCGTCCATTGAAGCTGCACATGTCACCATTCCAGTGATAAATGTCGTCCATAAAACCATTCATTTCCCAAGAGAGTTGTTATCCTTTTGCTGCTATACTCCAGAATAAGCTTGGGCTTTGGTCACAATGATTCATCGTCCAAACATAACATAGGGGACCAAGCAGGAATGATAAATTTTGAGAGGAAATTGTCGGCCGCAGTGTACTGTGCAAAAAGACTGAGATATAATGGCGATCCCTACTAGCTTGCAATGCCTATTGTACATGTTTGGGAACATGTACTTTCATTCGTCGCGGATAAGATACGCCATTCCATGATCTTAGGTTATGTATACAACGTTGCAAGATGAAGCATATCTAAAGTCAAGTTCAACACAAACATCATATGGATTTTGGCCATAACTGTGTTTAGGATGGTCGGATCAATTATATAAAATTTCCATTTGGCATAAAACCGTATTTTTCACCAAATTCCAGACTTGTATGTTGAAAATGGAAAAACTTGGCAATCTACTCAAATTTTCTGAACAGAATTTGGTATGTTGTTCGATGTTCACAGTGCACAGTACTCTTTAAGAATGATATTTTATTAGCATACACCTGTATGATTCTTCTGCTCAAAAACTTTTCTCATATTACATGTCTTCGCGGAATAAAGATCATGAAATCCCCAAATTTGCTTGAATTCCTATGATCCGATTTGTGTGCAACATTTACCATTGGGTTAGATTGCCCAGTTTTCGAGATCGAAGTCTGAAATTTGGTGAAAAAGTACGTTTTTGTGTCAAATGGAAGCATATAAAATTTGAAACTGATCCGACCATCCCAAAAGAAGCTATCGCCAAAAATCATACGAGATTATGTGTTGAACTTGGATTAATAGAAACGACACTTCCCACGAACAACTTCATTATGCAATTGTATTCAAGGTACGTGCATACATACTTGTACGTTTGTGACAATTTACATACACTAGCTTAGCTTTCTGCTGATGGGATTGAAAGAAAACAACACTATAATCAAACGTTGAAACAAGTTATGGGTTTAGATCAAATTTTATGGCTTTATCCGAAGTATTCGATTTATTTCCTAATCCATGTCTGCCATGCAACTAGATTTATTTTCACGGTAATTTTGGGGAATTCATGACGGGTGCCACTAGTGGGGCAGGAAATGCTCACTCTTTCCGGAACACCTGATTTCACCTCCTAATGGCCATTTTGGGGGGTTCATGAGTTTCCCTGTCATTTTTGTTTTCTCTCACTTCGTATGCCTGATATGACTTCCTGTCCCCGGACTATGAGATTGGATAACGGACCCTGTTTTGTTTGCTCGGAATACTTAATACTGGGTATTGATTCCACGTCTATTCCAAGAGTTGATACAAAATTAGGTTCCAATAAATTTGCAAGAAATATCGTACATAAGACTGAGATGTTGTAAAAGCGTCTGCCTCACAGGAAAGCCTTTGTGTGTCTTGTCACGAAAAAATCCATCACTTTAAAGAGAGTCAATAAGTTTAAACTTCTTAGCCACAAAGATATTGAATTTCAACACACAAGTCAGTCTTAATACATGTTCCGTTGCCTTATCATATGTTATATTTTTTGTTCCAATTACTCTCTGTAGCTTCGCATTTAGCAAGCAACTCAGTTGGCACACACTAAGTGTCTCAATCGAGTTGATACATGTGTCTTATTCTTGTACGGAGAATTGAAGGTTTTCTTCAACTATATCATGGTACATTATCGACACGTTTTCACCAAGGCCAGACATCTAATGGACACCCAGCCTGAAATTGCCTCCGTTGGACCGCTAATACTTTATGGGGCCAATAAAGTTTCACATAACAGCAGAACATAAATCACAGCGGACGTGAGAGGAATAACCAGCTATAGGAATGGAGACTTTTCACATTTCTTGTGGATAATACAAAATGTAGGAAAAAAAGTCCAACTTGAACAAGAACAGTCCCCGATGGCAATATATGCTGTATGTATTATAATTCCATGACAGTAATTGTGGATTGATTATCGCTGCTTCCTTTCGGTTGACTCCTGATCGTTTAGTTAAAGGTTTTTGTTGACGCCTATGGCCAGACACAGACCCGCAGCTGGACATGGGCTTGCTTTGTAGCTACCGAGGCCGTCTACCAGAATTTGTCGGGGATACTTTCGATTCAGTGATTTTACTGACTTCTTTCCTAAGATTGGTTATGATCGCCGCATAATTGGATTCTGACAACAAATGAGATTTATCGGGTCACACAGTGAGGATATTGTGGTATCTGCCATATTCCATGGTTTCTTATAATAAGTTTGGAATTCTAAATGCGGGAACGTATCATTCTGGTCATATCGTGGATACAACTACTTTCTTGGTGACGCCGCCCGATGCTCTCATCACCCGATGTGACAGGACGTGGGAACAAAGATTAACCTGGTAGGACTTTTGAGGAATGGATTAATCATTATGTGTTGATTGGATCAGGCTAGTTTCAACGAGGTCATCAAGATTTTGGTTTTTCTCTGGATTCACTTTTAACAGATGCATCTGCACGCTATTGATATACTAAACGTTTATTGTCAAAGTTGAACCAAAGTTGAACACGTAATTGATATATCTCACAATATAATTTCACCCTCATTGAATTCGTCCATGGATTCGGTCTTGGAGTATGAATTTGTCTGTTTGTCGGTATCCATTTCTACTTTCTGGATGATATTTTTTCTGAAACCACCGTCACATACTTGGCGCTTCGGGAGCCAAGGAAAACAAATCGTTTGTCATTGGGTCAGATTCATTCACCTACAACAACGACGAATATTTAGAGAAAGGACCTGTTATGGTGGATTGGGTCCGTTATGGTGGATTGGATCTTCTAAAACAATCAAGTTTGACCACACTTCGCGTTTAGTTTCTCCATTTCTTGCTGGTGGAATGAAGATTTACACATAGGGTTTCATGTATATGCCTCCGAAAACTAGAATAATTTTTTCCATTTCTTGCTGGTGGAATGAAGATTGACACATACGGTTTCACGTATATGCCTTCGAAAACTAAAACATAATGCAGCTGTGTGTCACTGCTTCCTTTTAAGGTTGTTCCAATAGTGATATACCCAAGACAAGATGTTGTTACTGCGTTTCTACTTCACTAGCTCACAAGAGAGAAGCTTTTATGTGTCTCTGTCACAAGTAACCCCATCACTCCAAGGACAGTCAAGAAGCCTGGAGCATCTTAGCCACAACTAAAACGGTCAATATTGACTTTCTCAAGAGGTACAGTTTCCTGTCCGTGAATCCTAATACATGTTCAGTAGCCTTTGGGTATGGCATATTTTGTGCCATTCCAATCACCATCAGAAGCTTCACATTCAGCAAAGGCTTAGTATTGGCACACTGATTACATTAACCGAATTGAAACATCGTAATCAATACGGGGAAAATATGTTTAAATGAACAATATAGTGGTTGCAACAATATAATTTTGCACCAAAACTAATGTTGCACCAAAACTGCAACTCCGCCCGAAGTGGCTGTACCGGTATTAGAATTCCATGACTGAAATCTCCCTGTACATATGAATTGTTCATCGCTGGTTCCTTCCCGTTTGGCTCTACGATTGGTTGTTTAGTGCCACGGTCATCTTCGCGCGGTTTCGTGGCTTTGTAGCCACTATGAACGTCTTCAAGCATGTTCATGCATTTCGATGCAGACTGGAATTTGCGAATCTAATTTTTATGTCGTTTCTAGTATCGGATATGCTCGGTGAATAATTGGATTCTGACAATATAAATGAGTTTTATCGGATTACAAAGTCTGGATTTTATGGCATGTTCATACTCCACGGTTGCAGTGTAAGCCACATTTGAACTTCAAAATGGCGTTGCCCTGATCCTCCGACGGACACAATTGCTTTCTTGATGATGCTATCATTAACCAACGTGTAAGGACGTGGAAACAGAGAATAATCTATTAGGATTTTTTATCAATATATTTATCGATAGGCGATCATTATTTCATGATTGGCTTTTTGCTGGGCCTCATAGTTCATCCAGATGTAGGTTTGTTGCTCTTTTTCTAACTCCACACATTTCGCAGAATTATCTGCACATTATTGAGGCTCCATAAAAATGTCATATATTGTTTTAAACTTCCGAGAACCGAACTATATACGATTCAGTATTGAACACACACATACATGTAAGCATTGATATAACATTATTTCACAAGTATAATTTTACATTCACAGAATCTTGATTGCTGGATCATGTACTTTCCCAGATCACCGTCAAATTGTTTGCGCTTTCATCGGCTTAGTGAAAATAAGTTGGGAATCATTGGGGTCCAATTCATTCACTTACAACATCGCCAAATATTTAGAGAAGGGACCAAGCTTTATCTCGTTGGTTCGGGGTATCACACAAGAAAGTCCTACAGTTAACTGCTTGGCTAGACAGGAGGTCTTTGTGATTCTCTGAAGAGAGAATCACTTCAAGCTGGAATAACACCGGCGTGTTCCAACGTTCATCCGAAAAAGATCCCACTTGATGCAAGATTTGACCCTTCACACGCGATCTCACAAGAAGATGAGAATGAATATGCAAAAGCTCGCATTGTAGAAAAAGTTAAAACTACCATAATAATGTGAGAAAAATTCAAACCAATACATTTAGTTGGGTACTGTGGATTCTTATTCTGAAACATAATAATCTGGCTACGCTTCGTGGTCCCATTTCCAAATTTCATTATGTTACTGTTTCACCAACCGGTCATGGTGAAACAGTAACAAAATGCATGTTTGGAATAAAGTTGAGAGTAATGGAGAGTGAGCCATGGCTTCCAAACAATGGAACATTATCATTGTATGCTGAAAATTGTTTCACCAAAGATGTTCTCTGAAGCCTCGCATAAATTCAGCAAGGGGCTCAGTATTCGCATATTATTGCATTAACCGAATTGAAACATGGAAATCAATATATAGGGGAAGCATGGTCAAAGGAATTAGGGAGTGGTTCAAATTCTGGGTCTTGTGGCACATACATGTAATGAAGATGTTTTCACCAAAGGCAAAACCAGTCTGAAATTGCTTCATTCCCCAGAACCTCTCTATGGAGTCAATGAAGTTCCACATAACACCAGGACATAAATCACAGCAGACGTGAGAGAAATATCCAGCTATAGGAATAGAGACATTCTCTATTTAATGTGGTCAGTTATGCGGTGTTGAAACAAATTCGCAAGCTTTGAAATGATATCACGGACTTTCATCAATTTTGAGCAAACCATTCCGCTCTCCGGTGAAGTATATCATCAAACACCATGATAGCTTTCAGTATCGCTGAACTGCGAACATAAACAGGTTATACACTGTAAGACGTAAATAAGCTGGCCCCTATAATGTATTAGAATTCCATGACTGAATTCTTCATGTACATGTGAATTGCTCATCGCTGTTTCCTTCCGCTGTTTCCTTCACGTTGGCGTCCCTGGTTGCTTAGAGCCACGGTCTCGTCCGCGCCCATAGCCAGGCACGGACCCGTGGATTTGTAGCCACTGACATGACTAAGAACGTGTCCAAGCATTTGTTCTTAAAAACTGTTCTGCTGTTATTGGTTTTATGCAATTTCACTGCAGACTGGAATTTGCGAATATAATTTTTATGTCGTTTCTAGTATCGGATATGGTGAGCAACTAATCGGATTCTGACAACAAAAGAGTTTTATCGGATTACACAGTCGGGATTTTATGGTATTTTCAATATCCCATAGTTGCAGTGCAAGCCACACTTGAACTTCAAAATTGTATCGCCCTGGTCCTTCCATGAACACAACTTCTTCTTGGATGCCGACTGTTGCTTTCATTACCCTATTTAAATAATGATCTGCTGAGATTATATGGTAATATATTGATCAATAGATGGATATTATTTCTTGGAACTTCAATGAGTTGCTCCAGATATTTGGCTCTTTTTCCGTCTCCACACAGATAATTCGTAGAAATATCTGCACGTTATCGAGACACCATACATGTGTGACGTTTGGTAATGACTTGTTTTCGGTGTGGCCCAAAAAACCTGGTTTCTCTGATCGTATAGACTTTATGTAACTCCCGCTCGTTGTGATTCGAGAGCCGTCACTAAATTGGTGTCCCCCAACGCTGGTGTATCATCACTCCGTAGCTCACCGGCTTCACTTAGGCAAGAAGCAACTCAGATGTAAATAAATTGAAGATTTATATACATCAAATCAACTTACAATTGTATGGCTGGTCACCCACGTGACGTACAAATATGAAGTTCAGACATGGAGCACTGTATGATCACATTTCAAAAATAAATAGTGCACGAGGGCACAACTAAAAAGAGTTCTTAGCCGGCGGCGTCTCTCTGTCCCTTCCCGTTGAAGTTTCCCGTCCCGCTTAGTCGAATGGTTTCTCCAGGTAGTCGGTCTAAATCCCGGTTGACTCTAAGGCCCTGAAGAAGGAGTCGTCCGCACGGAGTTCGTCGAGTCCCTTGGCTGTGGCGGTGACGATCTCCCCACGGTCGATGTCGCTGTTGCAGTGCTCTCAGAGCGGCCGTCCGCTCTCCCTTATATAGCCAGGGTGGCTGCGCGCGCATCTTCGTCCGCGAACGTATCTTCCGCACTCTTCTCCACGTGGTGAAGACTGCGTCCGCGAACGGTTCTTCCGCGAAGGCTCCTCTTCCGCGAACGGTGCTTCCGCGACTGATGCTTCCGCTGACGATGCTTCCGCAATCGTGCTTCCGCGAACGGTTCTTCCGCGAACGATGCTTCCGCTGATGATGCTTCCGCAATCGTGCTTCCGCGAACGGTTCTTCCGCGAACGGTGTCTTCGCAAGTGGACTTTGTAGATCACGTGACCGTTCCTAACGAACGTTTCAGCGCGGCAGTTGCATGGTTTTGTTACAACTCCACCCTTTCTGGAGATCAACGTCCCCGTTGATCCTTTCTCTCTCTTCTTTTCTCTTCTTCCTCCTTCTTCGTCTTTTCCTGCCTGTCTGATGTTTACAGGGCTCTCTCCCTCCACTTCACTGGCGATCCACCTCGCTTTCGGACGTCTCCGCCAGCCTGTCTCGAGTGTCTGTATATGCTCGGAGCTGTTCCCGGAGCAGCTTGGTCTCTCGGACGTGGGCTCGCAGCTCCTTCCGGTGGCTCTTCTCTCGTTGAGAGGCCTCCCCTCGCAGCTGCAGCACCTCGGCCTCGAGCTGTCTCTGCTCCTCCTTGGCTTGGAGCCGAGCCTCCGCTTGGGTGAGGTGGCGTCGTCCCATGGCTATCGTGGATGCCAGGTCCTCCAGGGCCTTCTCTCCGGCAGTGACCGCTCTGCCCAGGCCCTCCACATACGGTCGCAGTTGGTCCTCCTCCTCCGGAACGGGCTTGAGGTACCAACTCAGGTCTAGGGGCTTGTAGGTAGGGGCCGAGTCTCTGGGAACGGGGGGTCCGTCGTCCTCGGGGGTGGGGGCCTCCGGGGATTCCGCCTCTCTCCGCTCCTGCTGAGACTCCGGTTCCTCTTCGCTATTCGGGGGGTCGTCCTCGGGGTCTGGGGCGTCCTCTGACCTGGGGGCGTCCTCCCGGGGGCTTGACGGCGTGGAGCTGGTCGTCCCGCTGGCCGCAAAGCTGACAGTCTTCAGCTCAGGGGCAGACACAGTAGTCGGACCATCTCGGGGGTCGGACACGGGCGTGTCGGTCGTCGTCCTCCTCCGTCCTGGCTTGAGGGTGTTGCCGCTGGCATGCGACGTCTCATGCCGGTCTCTGTCAGCTCGGCGGGCGAATCGCTGGCTGCACATCTTGCAGAGGTGCCGCCCCTCCTTCTGCGTGTGTTTGGTCGCCACGTGTCGGCTAAAGTTGGATGCCGTCACGTGGATCCGGCAGGGGCTGCACCAGCGTCGCCCTCTCTCGGTGGACAACTTCCGGGCAGGGGACCGTCGACCTCCTCGGGGCCCCTCACGACGCTCCCGGCTCCTCGAGCGCTCCCGCTTCCGGTCAGGCTTGTCTATCTTGGTAGGTGGGTCGCTCATCTTGTCGACTTCAAGGGGCAGAAAGTCAGCCAAGTCGAAATCTGGAACGTCCCCGAAATCTTCGTCTGCAAATGCGGGTATCTCAATGATCTGCAGAGTTGGTGTGTTCATGGTTGAAGTGATGACGGAATCGTAGGCCGGCCTGCTTATATAGAAAAGGCGCGGACCAGGGATCTGGGGGAAAAAGCATTGTCGTGGAACGAAATAACGTTTTTCGCTTGCTTCCGCGAACGGTTCTTCCGCGAACGCTGCTTCCGCGAACGCTGCTTCCGCGAACGCCGCTTCCGCGAACGGTTCTTCCGCGAACGCTTCCGTCGTCGTTTACATCGTTTGGACTGCATTCCCGCTGTTTTCCACTCGTCCCTCGTCATCACTGGGGGTCCGGACTGGGGTCACATCGTCCGGATTGGGTATCCAGGCGTCGGTTTCAGGGGTGAACCAGCACCTTTTTATATTGTCAATGTGGACATCTTTAATCTTGCCACCGGGTCGATCTTGTATGGACACCATCCATCCGAGATGAGACTTCACAACGAGATAAGGTCCCGTCCACCCTAGTCCTAGTTTTGGTCTAGCCTTTGGAGGGTACCAATACATCACCCAGGTGCCCACCGGAAAATGTCGAGCGGCTGATTTTATGTCATGATGGCGCTTTTGTCGCACCGTAGCCGTCTTCAGGCACTCTCGGGCAGTCTCGTGAGCTTGTATGGTGGCTTCCTTCACCCATTCGACGTATTCGGACGCACACTCGGGGACTGGTCCTCCCAAATCGTCCGGTTTCGTCCGGTACCTCAGGTCCAATGGGGTGGTTGCCTCCCGTCCCATCATCATTCGAAATGGTGTACACCCGGTGCTTTCGTGTACTGATGTTCTATAAGTCGCCATCACGTAGGGCAGATGGTCGTCCCAGTCGTCATGGTTCTCGTCCACGACCACGGCCAGAAGGTTCAGCAGGGTCCGGTTGAATCGCTCGACCATCCCGTCTGATTTGGCGTGATAAGGGGTCGTCCGAGTCTTCTCCCCTCCTAGGATCTTGATCATCTCAAGGAAAAGCTTACTCTCGAACTCTCGTCCCTGGTCGGTGTGTATCTTGGCTGGCATTCCCAGGCGGCACACGAACTCAGTCACAAAGACGTCCGCCACCGTCTGAGCCTCATGGTTGGGTAGAGCGTAGGCCTCAGTCCACTTGGTGAAATAATCACCCACGACCAGTATATACCGGTTCCCAGAATTGGTGATCGTTCCAGGCTCCAAAATGTCCATGGCCACCCTTTCTAGCCGATCGCCTACCGGTAGATTTCCCATGGGGTGGTACTTGGGCCCCGGTCGCGGCTTTCTCCCACTACACTTCAGGCACTCCCGGCACCAACGCTCCACGTCCTTCGTCATACCCGGCCAGTACATTCTCGCTTTTAGTCGGTGGACTGTTTTGGTGATTCCCTGGTGGCTCATCAGCTTGCCGGTGTGGACCTCCTTCATGACGGCGCGTCTCAGGACCTGTGGAACGACCAGTTGATGGATTGGTGCGTTCTGGCAAGCCGCTTGGTACCGCCGGTACAGAAGCCCATCACGTAGCTCCAGCTGGTCCCACTGTTGCCACAGAGTCTTCATTTGCTGACTTTTTGTTCTGACTTCGGGCCATGCAGGTCTCTCAGTGAAAATATTCTTCCACCCGAGGATGCCTCCAACTTCAGGGTCGGCTCGTTGAAGGGTCACTAGGTCCTCCTGGGAATAACCATTCAGGACCTGGGCCTCCGGGGCTCCCTCCATCGGATTCCGGCGTCCTCCCGTAGCCATAGCCCGCGTGACAGCTAGCATTTGTTTGTCTGGATCTCGGAGCACAGGGTTGGGGCATGGGTCCAGGAAGGGCTCCTCTCGGCAGCGCATCCACACGTCGGCCGTCGCGCCGATCGCTGCTCCGGCCACAACCTCCGGTCCCAAACCATGCAGTGCGAGGAGCATCATCAGGAGAAACCAAACCCAGGCAGAGGGGCGGAGCTGATGCAGGGTTCTGCAGACGCTCCTGGCTCCTTCCTCCGTCTGTGGGGGGCTCCGGTCAGGCAGGCATTCCTCGGTCGGCTGGGTAGTCGTCCTCGGGTCCTCCTGGCAGCGCACCTCCCAGATCTGGAATATCCCGACTCCATCTCCGCAATAGTAGTCCTCCGTCCAGGGCTCCACAGGGACCTCCCGCAAGATGTTAACTTGAGGTCCTCCGGGGCTCCATCCTTCTCCGCTGATCGGTGGAAGCAGATCCTCGTCAGAGAGGTCCTCCAGGGGTAGGGGACACTCCTCCTGAGTCGGACAGGCCTCCTCTTCTCCTTCGGGTCTTGTGGTGTGGCGAGGGGCGGGACAATCCGGTCTCCGGCACTGTCGGCATCTGGACATCCCGTCTGCATTCCCGTGTTGTACTCCCGGTCGGACCTCACACCTGAAGGCGTAGCTGGCGATGCGAGCTGCCCATCTAGCGATCATTCCTTCCGCATCCCGAAAGTTCAGTAGCCACTTGAGAGAGGCGTGGTCGGTTCGTAGTAAGAACGCTCTCCCCCACAAGAAATGTCTGAAATGGTGTATCATACTGACGACGGCCAGGAGCTCCCGCTTGGTGGTGCAGTAATTCCGCTGGGTGTCCCTCAGGGTTCTGGAAGCATAGGCGATCACCCGCTCTCGTCCGTCCTGCACTTGGGATAAGACGCCTCCCACTCCGTAGCCGCTAGCATCAGTATCTAAAATAAATTCTTGGTCCATGTCAGGGTACACCAGCAGGGGGTGCTCGGTCAGGGGTTGACGCAGCGCCTCGAACGCCTGCTGATGAGCCTCGCTCCAATGGTAGTTGACTTCCTTCTTTAACAGGTGGTTGAGGGGTCCCGCTCGGGTGGCAAAGTCAGGGATGAATCTGCGGTAGTACCCCACGAACCCAAGGAAGCTCCTTAGTTCTGTCAAGGTGGTCGGAGGAACCATTTTTGTTACAGCTTCGACCTTGGCAGGGTCGCACTGGATGCCTCGGTCGGACACGACATGGCCCAGGAAGTTGACCTGTTGTCGAAACAGCTCACACTTGGCGGGTTTCAGCTTCAGCCCGGCAGCCTGCAGTCTCCGGAACACGTCCTCGAGGTTGTCCACGGCTTCTTGGAAAGTCTTTCCAAGACAGACGACATCGTCCAAATAAATTAGACAACGCTTCCATTGGAGTCCCCTCAGTGCCAGCTCCATTAGACGTTCAAAAGTAGCCGGGGCCGTCGCCAATCCAAACGGCATCACTTTAAATTGATAGAGTCCACTACGGGTAGTGAACGCCGTCTTCTCCTTGTCCCTGTCGTCCATCTCGACCTGCCAGTAACCACTAGCCAAGTCTAGCGTCGAAAAATATCGTCCTCCTGACAAGGTATCAAAACTCTCGTCGACTCGAGGCAGGGGGTACGCATCCTTCCGGGTGACATCATTTAGACGGCGGTAGTCGACGCAAAATCTCAGTGCACCATCCTTCTTTTTCACTAGCACGATGGGAGACGACCATGGACTGTCACTTGGCTCCACAACGTCAGCTTTCAACATCTTGTCGACCTCGTCCTCGATCAGCTCTTGTTGGTAGTACGGGGCTCTCCTCAGAGGCTGCTTGATCGGGGGGTGATCTCCCGTGTCGATGACGTGTTTCGCCAGGGACGTCCGGCCCAACCTCCCATCTGGTCCCATAAAGACCTGCTGGTGGCGTCGAAGGAGATCGCTGACGACCTCCACCTCCTTTTCCGTCAAGTTCGGATGCATTCCCTCCAGGAGCGGTTCTAAATGCTCCGGGCACTCTGGTGTCTTCGTCGACGATTCTGCGTGCATGGCGTGCACTCTGGTTTCGGGCTGCTCAGGCGTCCGGTTCCGCCACTTGGTGGAGTTTGGTGTAAGGGGCTCATGCTCCCTCCCGCTCTCCTCCCGGTACCACTGTTCCCTTTTAGGTTCATTCTGGGTTGTTTTCCCTCCATCGGGACGAAATCCCAGGTCGATCACGGCCTCTATTCCGTGAAGCTCGGCTAGGATGGTCCCCATCAGCACAGTGCAAGCTCCAGCGCCGGCGTTCAGAAGTACCACCGGTACCAGGCGTCCTCGGGGTCGTACCAGGGCTCGTCCCACTACGAGGGGGTCGTCCTCCAACGGCTCTCTTGCGGACTGCACGAGGCCGGCCTTCGGAACTCCTCCCTCACTTCCTGTCAGCTTGAGGTCCACCATCATCTCTGAAAAGGGTGGCAAGACGACCGTCTCCTCCGTCACCAGTGTGTAGACGGCGTCCTCGTGGCCCGAGCTCATCACTACGGTAGTGTCGCCCACCTGCCACTCGCCCTTACGCAGATCCAGCTGTCCCCCAATCTGTTGAAGTACATCAAGCCCCAACACTCCCGGGATCCCTAGTTTGGCTACCAGTACATCTGCCGACACGAGTCGTGTGCCCAGTAGAAGTTGAACTGTCATCTCTCCTTGAACCTGTAAGTAGTCTCCGGTTGCTGCCCGTAACCTTATTCTCGTCTGCCTTATCATTGCTTTATGTTCGTCATCCATTTGGTCGAAGAGACACTCGTCCAGAACGGTGGAAGAGGCACCCGTGTCCACCAACATACGAGTCGCCTTCCCCATAACGTGGCACGCCGCATACCACGCCAATGTGCCTCGGGCACCGGCTGACAGCGACACCACCTGGCCATTTCTGTCAATCTTAAGAGAGCTGCCACTCTCCTCAGGGACGCCGCCCTGGATAAGTACTGAGTCGTCCACCCACAGTGATGCACCACCCTGGTCCTCTCTGTCAGTCTTAAGGGAATCACTCCCCTCGGAACCGCCGCTCCGGATAAGTAATGAGTCGTCCACCAGCAATAGCTGCTGCGCTGGCCCCTTGGTCATTCCGCTCCACCGGCCCTCCGTCTCCTCTTTCACGGCCGCTTGTGGTTCAGTTGCATAGGGGGGTCCCTGCTGTTTCGCAGCCTCCAGCCTCAAGGTTGTAACCTGTTGGTTCTCCTTGCTGCTAGCAGAAACCTCGTTGATGTCTCCGTGGGTCCCCAGACGCTCCACGGCTCCATCGGTCTGCATTTCGTCGACGTCTCCGCGGGTCATTAGACGCTCCACGGCTCCATCGGTCTGCATTTCCTTGACGTCTCCGCGGGGCATTAGACGCTCCACGGCTCCATCGGTTTGCTGTACATTGGCACTCCCGTCTGTGTTGACAGGCTTGCCCTCCAAATAGTCGAGAATTCGATCCTCGAGCTCCTCCTGCGCCCATCCAGTTACTTCGGATGCACACCGGAAAAACCTATTAAAAATCTGTGAAACTAAAAATTCCCCCCTGGCAATGTGTTCTTCACGTCTTCGTCGAGCTTCTCGCCTGTGAAGCCGTGCACACACCTGCCAATGGCCCATACGGTTGGGGGCTGGTATGAGCCCTACTGGTTTTCCGACTCCTCGTCTGTCAAACTGTTCCGCTCACCAATCTCCTCGATTAGTCGACTCAAGCGCTCCTCCTTGGTCCGAGGTGGCGGCCGATCTGGACACTGGTACTTCCGATGACCCGGCTTCCCACAGTACCAACAGTCATCTGGTCCCGGCCTAGCGCTTGGTCCCTTGTTCTCAGCAGTGGCGGCCCTCGGCTTGATGGATAGCACCTGCTCACACAGCTCGATTAGTCGATCCAGCTTCCTGTCTTGGCTCTCAAAGAGCCCCTTGAAGTAGGGAAGTCTGGGTAGACCCGCTACGTTCGGCTGGTTGCTCTGCTGCCCACTGGTGGTAATCTCGCCTCCCTGCTGGTTCTTCAACAGCTGTAGGACCCGTCCTAGAGCTGGCTCGGAGTCCTCCGACTCTATGGACATTACCGGCTTCCCAGGCTTGGGTTTGACACATTCGTACTGGGTCACGAACGCTATGGCCTCCTCCATGGTCTTCATCTTCCTCATGAGCGCCATCACCTTCATGTCCCCATCTGGATGGCCCTTCCAGAAGTGGTCTAAGGCGATAGCCTCCTGAGCTGCGGAGTTCAGATCCGGATAACCACGGCCGGCCAGTCGCTGCAACTCATAGCCGTACTGCTGGGGTGTCTCTGCCTTCCTGCGGGTTCTCTGTCCCAAGGTCGCCTTGTAGGACTCCTCCTGACAGTCAGGGTCGAATCGTAGGGTCAGCTTGTCGGTCAGAACGTCGATGTCCCTCCGGTCTGCAGGACTCAGGCTGGTCAGCATTCGTCGCGCCTCTCCTGTCAAGCTCCCGGCTAAGTAGACGCCCTGTTCCCGCTTGCTCCATCCGTTGACCTCTGCGATGACGTCAAAGTGGGCCCGGTACACCGGCCACTCTATGGAAGTCCCATCGAACTTGTCAGGGGTCAGCATCTTCCGGTTCCTTCTGCCGTTCTGATTCCAGACTGTGCTGTCCTCGGACGACGAGTCCTCCTGCCTCCGTCTCGGCCTAGGGCTTCGTCGGTGCAGCGGCGGTCCCCGCCTCGGTGGTCTCCTCCCCCGTCCTGGGTAACCATGGCTGCTGTCGGTCCCTCCATCAGATGAAGGCCCCTCATCGCCCGATGATGAGAAAGGGTGCTGTCTCCGGCCTCCCTGGGTGACTGAAATAGAAGCTGGATTTCTCCAGGAGGCTGGCTGTCTCGGTTGTCGACTGGGTGAAGACCTCCCTCTTCCGCGAACGCTGTCTTCCGCGAACCCTCCGCGAACACTGTCTTCCGCGAACCTTCCGCGAACGGACTCTTCCGCCAACAGCTCCCGAAGAAGTTCTTCCGCGAACAGGCCTCTTCCGCGAACGCCGTCTTCCGCGAGTCTTCCGCGAACGGGCTCGTCCGCCAAGATGTCTCGGAGACGTCCCTCCACAAAAGATGCACGTCCGCGAACGCCATCTTCCGCGAGTCTTCCGCGAACCGGCTCATCCGCGAATGGTCTTCCCCGTCTATTCTGAAAAACTGGAAAGGAAGATTGGTCGCCTGGATCACTCCTTTCGTCGAGCCGCCGTCTGGGTGAAGACTCCTCTCTTCCGCGAACACTCTCTTCCGCGAGTCGTCCTCGTCCGCGAACGTGGTCGTCCGCGAAGGGCCCTCCCCGGTCACAAGCGTCCTCGTCACCAAAGACTCCCCCTCGCCCACGAGCCCGTTCATCCACGAAGGATCCCCGGCTGCAAGCGTCCCTGTCGCCGAAGAATGCCTCTCGTCCGCGAATGTTCTCTTCCGCGAAAAGTCCTCTCCCTCTCGAGCTGCTCTCTTGGGTCGGAGCCCAAGTAACCCGTCCTCCAGTCACTCCCGTTTGTCGACTCATCACACCAGACCGCTTCCCTGTTGCACCAGACTGCTGCTGGGACTGGTCCCAAAGCCGTCTCAATGCTGCATTCTCTGGAGGTGCCACACTTGGACTCTGCTCCGGTAGCTGTAGCCGATCCCTCCTCGCCCAGATTTCGCCGTCCTCCCCGTCCAGATTGACGTACTCCGGTCCCAGCACTCGTCGGAACTCGGGGCCCCTCCTAACGCTCTCAAGGTAGGTTGACCTCTCCCTGTCTCGATCGTGCTGCCACCCAGAGTCGTGTCTGAAAAGAAAACGGTTGTCGGGTGTCTGGCTCCGGGGTCTCTGTTGACTAGTCGACTGGCCCATGGAAGGTCTCGACCTCCCTGATTGCTCCTCACTCGTCGAAACGTCCCGTCTACCCCTGGCTGTGAAGCTGCTCTTCCGCGAACGGTCGTCTTCCGCGAACGTTGTCTTCCGCGAACGGTCGTCGGCCTCTTCCGCCAAGGTCGTCTTCCGCGAACGGTTGTCGTCCGCGAACGTCTTCCGCGAACGGTCGTCTTCCGCGAACGTCTTCCGCGAACGGTCGTCTCCCTCTTCCGCAAAGGTCGGCTTCCGCGAACCGCTGTCTTCCTCGTCCGCAAGTGAGGCCGTCCGCGAAGAGTCTTCCTCTTCACCTCCTGTCTTCCCTGGGGCAGTTTCGTCGTTTTCGCCGGACATGAGTGATGCTGAGGTTCGTTCCCTGGCAGTAGACCCTCGGGGATCCTGGTCACGGCACCAAGTTGTGACGTTTGGTAATGACTTGTTTTCGGTGTGGCCCAAAAAACCTGGTTTCTCTGATCGTATAGACTTTATGTAACTCCCGCTCGTTGTGATTCGAGAGCCGTCACTAAATTGGTGTCCCCCAACGCTGGTGTATCATCACTCCGTAGCTCACCGGCTTCACTTAGGCAAGAAGCAACTCAGATGTAAATAAATTGAAGATTTATATACATCAAATCAACTTACAATTGTATGGCTGGTCACCCACGTGACGTACAAATATGAAGTTCAGACATGGAGCACTGTATGATCACATTTCAAAAATAAATAGTGCACGAGGGCACAACTAAAAAGAGTTCTTAGCCGGCGGCGTCTCTCTGTCCCTTCCCGTTGAAGTTTCCCGTCCCGCTTAGTCGAATGGTTTCTCCAGGTAGTCGGTCTAAATCCCGGTTGACTCTAAGGCCCTGAAGAAGGAGTCGTCCGCACGGAGTTCGTCGAGTCCCTTGGCTGTGGCGGTGACGATCTCCCCACGGTCGATGTCGCTGTTGCAGTGCTCTCAGAGCGGCCGTCCGCTCTCCCTTATATAGCCAGGGTGGCTGCGCGCGCATCTTCGTCCGCGAACGTATCTTCCGCACTCTTCTCCACGTGGTGAAGACTGCGTCCGCGAACGGTTCTTCCGCGAAGGCTCCTCTTCCGCGAACGGTGCTTCCGCGACTGATGCTTCCGCTGACGATGCTTCCGCAATCGTGCTTCCGCGAACGGTTCTTCCGCGAACGATGCTTCCGCTGATGATGCTTCCGCAATCGTGCTTCCGCGAACGGTTCTTCCGCGAACGGTGTCTTCGCAAGTGGACTTTGTAGATCACGTGACCGTTCCTAACGAACGTTTCAGCGCGGCAGTTGCATGGTTTTGTTACACATGTATTGTTTTAAACGTCCGAGAACCGAACTAAATACGATTAAGTATTGAACACATAAGCATTCAAATAACAACATCTCACGAATATAATTTTACATTCACAGGATCGGGATCGCTGGATCATATACTTTCCCAGATCACCGTCAAATTGTTTACACTTTCAGCGGCTTAGTGAAAACAAGTTGGAAATAATTGGGTCTAATTCATTCACTTACAACATCGCCAAATATTTACAGAAAGGACCACGTTTGCTCCTGTTATTTGCGGTATCACAAAAAATGTCTCACAGTTAACAGAAGGTCTTGTTATCCGCTGAAGAGTGGATCACTTCATGATGGAACAACACCGGCGTGTTCCAACATTTATCCGAGAAAGATCCTATTTAATGCGATATTTTACCCTTCATATTCGTTTTCACAAGAAGATGATAATGAATTTATCAGTAAACACTCTTATCGCAAACGTTTTCGAAAGCAGAGCGACCATGCGAAATAATTCCAATCAATAGCTCGTAGAAATATTTGTTGATCTGAAACAATCTAATCTGACTACGCTTCGTTGCGCCTTTTCCAAACTACAATGTATTTACTGTTCATCGGTAAAGTATTAACGAAATACATGTTCGCATGAATTGACTCTGGAACTGCTACAGAAGACGAGAGCAATACTATGGCTACGAAACAGTGAAACAACATCGCTGTTTGAATGAGACCGTAGAAGACGAGAAGTATATTTATCTTGACTGTAATCAACATTGGTTCTACAATTATTTTTCACAGATGAAATGATCCAAACTCCGGTGATGCTCAGGGGAAATCTGAGAGACTAGCCATGGACTACGGCGGTTGGGCAGGGTGTATACTAGCTCTCCAGGGTCTGATGTTGAGCGGAGTGTATAGCAGGGACCCAAAGAAAACAGGCGAGCATTTAATCAGTGCCATCGGATATAAGGCCATTGGGCCTATTCATATATTAGGAACTTTCAGTCGGAACTTTTGTAATCTGCGCTCATTCATGTTTTGGATGTTCACTACGTGTAATTGCAAGCTCTTGTCATTCATCACATTCATTCTCACTGAGAATAATTCCTTTCTTCTGAATTCGTAGTGTACATGAGCCGGGTTCTGGATTGTGACACGGCCCTGTATGACGACCGTCTGTCGGAGGGTGACCGGTACAAGGTCAAGTCCGACTGGCAGATCCAGGAGGGCCTGGAACCTTGGCGCGCCCGCCAACGCGTCGCCTACTGCCAAGTCAGCTTCGACTTCGGCTCGCGTCTCGTCGCTGTCGTCGTCGACATGTGGCGCTGTGACAAAGGCGTCAGCGACAATGACGCGTCGCTGGCGATCTACGGCGACTGTCGCCGTGACAACAGCTCAGTCAACTTGCTGGTGAATATTGAGGGTTTAGACTCCACAGTCAACCAATCAATCATTATCGAAATTTTTGAGTTCCTTTCAGCAAAGACAGTTTGGAGTTCAGATCTATTGACACTTTCGCTATGCTCACGCACCTGTTGCACCTGTTGTCCCCGATGGTTTAAGAACACTGTCTCTCTCTTCCCCCCGCACAGAAATGGGTGAACTGCACGCTGTCGATTATCATACAATTATCATTGTATGCTGAAAATTGTTTCACCAAAGATGTTCTCTGAAGCCTCGCATAAATTCAGCAAGGGGCTCAGTATTCGCATATTATTGCATTAACCGAATTGAAACATGGAAATCAATATATAGGGGAAGCATGGTCAAAGGAATTAGGGAGTGGTTCAAATTCTGGGTCTTGTGGCACATACATGTAATGAAGATGTTTTCACCAAAGGCAAAACCAGTCTGAAATTGCTTCATTCCCCAGAACCTCTCTATGGAGTCAATGAAGTTCCACATAACACCAGGACATAAATCACAGCAGACGTGAGAGAAATATCCAGCTATAGGAATAGAGACATTCTCTATTTAATGTGGTCAGTAATGCGGTGTTGAAACAAATTCGCAAGCTTTGAAATGATATCACGGACTTTCATCAATTTTGAGCAAACCATTCCGCTCTCCGGTGAAGTATATCATCAAACACCATGATAGCTTTCAGTATCGCTGAACTGCGAACATAAACAGGTTATACACTGTAAGACGTAAATAAGCTGGCCCCTATAATGTATTAGAATTCCATGACTGAATTCTTCATGTACATGTGAATTGCTCATCGCTGTTTCCTTCCGCTGTTTCCTTCACGTTGGCGTCCCTGGTTGCTTAGAGCCACGGTCTCGTCCGCGCCCATAGCCAGGCACGGACCCGTGGATTTGTAGCCACTGACATGACTAAGAACGTGTCCAAGCATTTGTTCTTAAAAACTGTTCTGCTGTTATTGGTTTTATGCAATTTCACTGCAGACTGGAATTTGCGAATATAATTTTTATGTCGTTTCTAGTATCGGATATGGTGAGCAACTAATCGGATTCTGACAACAAAAGAGTTTTATCGGATTACACAGTCGGGATTTTATGGTATTTTCAATATCCCATAGTTGCAGTGCAAGCCACACTTGAACTTCAAAATTGTATCGCCCTGGTCCTTCCATGAACACAACTTCTTCTTGGATGCCGACTGTTGCTTTCATTACCCTATTTAAATAATGATCTGCTGAGATTATATGGTAATATATTGATCAATAGATGGATATTATTTCTTGGAACTTCAATGAGTTGCTCCAGATATTTGGCTCTTTTTCCGTCTCCACACAGATAATTCGTAGAAATATCTGCACGTTATCGAGACACCATACATGTATTGTTTTAAACGTCCGAGAACCGAACTAAATACGATTAAGTATTGAACACATAAGCATTCAAATAACAACATCTCACGAATATAATTTTACATTCACAGGATCGGGATCGCTGGATCATATACTTTCCCAGATCACCGTCAAATTGTTTACACTTTCAGCGGCTTAGTGAAAACAAGTTGGAAATAATTGGGTCTAATTCATTCACTTACAACATCGCCAAATATTTACAGAAAGGACCACGTTTGCTCCTGTTATTTGCGGTATCACAAAAAATGTCTCACAGTTAACAGAAGGTCTTGTTATCCGCTGAAGAGTGGATCACTTCATGATGGAACAACACCGGCGTGTTCCAACATTTATCCGAGAAAGATCCTATTTAATGCGATATTTTACCCTTCATATTCGTTTTCACAAGAAGATGATAATGAATTTATCAGTAAACACTCTTATCGCAAACGTTTTCGAAAGCAGAGCGACCATGCGAAATAATTCCAATCAATAGCTCGTAGAAATATTTGTTGATCTGAAACAATCTAATCTGACTACGCTTCGTTGCGCCTTTTCCAAACTACAATGTATTTACTGTTCATCGGTAAAGTATTAACGAAATACATGTTCGCATGAATTGACTCTGGAACTGCTACAGAAGACGAGAGCAATACTATGGCTACGAAACAGTGAAACAACATCGCTGTTTGAATGAGACCGTAGAAGACGAGAAGTATATTTATCTTGACTGTAATCAACATTGGTTCTACAATTATTTTTCACAGATGAAATGATCCAAACTCCGGTGATGCTCAGGGGAAATCTGAGAGACTAGCCATGGACTACGGCGGTTGGGCAGGGTGTATACTAGCTCTCCAGGGTCTGATGTTGAGCGGAGTGTATAGCAGGGACCCAAAGAAAACAGGCGAGCATTTAATCAGTGCCATCGGATATAAGGCCATTGGGCCTATTCATATATTAGGAACTTTCAGTCGGAACTTTTGTAATCTGCGCTCATTCATGTTTTGGATGTTCACTACGTGTAATTGCAAGCTCTTGTCATTCATCACATTCATTCTCACTGAGAATAATTCCTTTCTTCTGAATTCGTAGTGTACATGAGCCGGGTTCTGGATTGTGACACGGCCCTGTATGACGACCGTCTGTCGGAGGGTGACCGGTACAAGGTCAAGTCCGACTGGCAGATCCAGGAGGGCCTGGAACCTTGGCGCGCCCGCCAACGCGTCGCCTACTGCCAAGTCAGCTTCGACTTCGGCTCGCGTCTCGTCGCTGTCGTCGTCGACATGTGGCGCTGTGACAAAGGCGTCAGCGACAATGACGCGTCGCTGGCGATCTACGGCGACTGTCGCCGTGACAACAGCTCAGTCAACTTGCTGGTGAATATTGAGGGTTTAGACTCCACAGTCAACCAATCAATCATTATCGAAATTTTTGAGTTCCTTTCAGCAAAGACAGTTTGGAGTTCAGATCTATTGACACTTTCGCTATGCTCACGCACCTGTTGCACCTGTTGTCCCCGATGGTTTAAGAACACTGTCTCTCTCTTCCCCCCGCACAGAAATGGGTGAACTGCACGCTGTCGAACCAGCTTCACGCCGTCGCAGTGTACAGTCCCGCTTCTTGTGTGTCCATCCTCTTTGATCGCGGCACCAAGACCGGGTCACAATTCGAACTGACAGTCATCGCCAGATACGGTCAGGGCAAAATATATTTTATTGAATTAAAATCAAGATGAGGTGTTTAGTTGTGGTTTACATTTTATCGGAATTATATTAATCATTAAACATACATGTACAATATGTTCTTTTTCACAGAACGGTTCCCGGCCTACAAGATCGCTGCTATAATCACGTCTTCCATTGTGCTGTTGATGTTGCTGGTGAAGTTGGTCTGTGTCGTCAGTGGCTATGACCGACGTCTTCCAAACATTCCACTCAATACAGACATACATAAGAACTCAATCAATGACGTCACAGGTCACGTGGTTCATCCGTTGGATGATAACCAAGGATCCCTCAATGGTATGACGCCTTTTCTCGAGGGAAAATCGTTTTCTTCTAAAAATCCTTTGCAAATGCATGAATTTTGTAGTGATATTAATGCTTTGGTCACTCTTCCGGAACCAGAATGACATGCTACGGTACTAATCGCTGAATGATTGCTTTCATATCATGTCTCAAATACATGTACCTCCCCTCCCCCCTCCAGATGTGTTCATTGAAGAGCCGACGACCCCTTCCCATTCTCAGACCCAACCCCAAATTTCCCAGCCACCCTGCCAGCGCCCCAGCCACCGAACCCTGAGTGTCACTCGCTCCGTCAGCTCGGCTCGATCCAGCCACGGAAGTGTGACGGCCGCCGACCTCAGTCCTGCCACAGACCGCGACCTGGACTTTCTAGATCCAGGCACCCCTCGCCTCAAACGCTACTCAAGCGTGCGTGCCTCTAGCATCTGGACACATAAGTGACACTTGCAAGAGCCAGTCATGCAGCTCTTGGAGTGTACACCCCGACACTGTGGCCTCTGGCATCCGACCACGCAAGAGACACTTCTGAGGCGCCCGGGCCTTCAGCATCTGGACACACAAATGACACTTCCTAGAGCGAGGCACTCCTCGTCTCAAATGCCACCACAACGCCCGGGCCTCTGGCATCTGAATGCAGATGCTCTGATGACACTTCCAAGAGCCAGACACCACTTGCCTCAGACAATACTCCAGTGTCCGGGTCTATAGGCTTCTGGAGGCACAAGTGACACTTAGAACCAGCGCCCGGGCCTCCAGCTTCTCGACACAAGAGAGACACCAATTGGAGCCAGGGGCTAACCCGGCGCCTAGGCCTCCAGCATAACGACATACACGTGCATAGAGCCAAGCACCTAGCGCCTACTACCCCAGTGCCCTAGCCTCGAGCATATGGACACAAGCGTAACGTGCTCTAGACACACAGTTGTATTCAATATGGAAATTTTGACACCAAAAGTGAAGAAGCTCCAGAGACGAAGTTGACTCGGGACAAACATAGCATATTAGGGAGACATTAAGTTTCATCACTCGTGCTGGTGACAATCAAAGAACATTCGGATAATACATGTGTTATTTTTTTAAATAAACATTATATAGAAGTTCAACCGAGATGTTGCTATTTATTGCCGTCCATTCCGCCAACGAAAATAAATTCCAGACAAGTTGAGATATTGGGTTGTAATTGGATCCATTTGCTCTTTTTATAAATAAATGTATCGTAAGTTGTTGTAGTACTACAACTTGTTACTTAAAATCTGAGAAAACAGACAATCATTGGGGTTGTTGGGATAATATGAGCTTCTTGATTGAATTCCAAGAGACTATACATGTATTTGGGGACAGTGGAGAAACATCAAACGACGTGGATTCATTCATGTACATGTATATATATATATATATACACACTGCTAATGTATATATAATTCATATAGATGGATTTTCCGACAGGATACCAGTACGAATTTATCTCAATAAAAATGAATGTAACTTTCTTATATCATTTATCCTGAACCTCCTGAACCACATACTACACTCAACGTAAATTGACCAACACCACAGATGTGATACTATCTCCGACAGCCTTGATATTTGGCTAACAAACCTGTCGTTATCCCGGCATCTGTAATGGATCTGTTGATACTCAGCATGGATCCAGACGTGATTTGCCGCCAGATCACACGAGATTCGTGGTAAATAGGTGTGCCCTTTTTATGTTAACCTGTTGTGATGATTGCCGAATAATGGTCTGGTGTTTCGTCAAGGTCATCGTAACAATAATATTATACGTGAGAGTTGCCAGATCAAAGTGGAAAAGTGTAGTAGATGTGAAAACTTAGAATTGGAATCAAATAGTTTGTAGTAACAGAAACCCATTAGAGAGGTAGTATGTATAGTATACATGCACGTACCGTGTATTAACATGCACATTTAAATATATTGTTGTGGTCTACACGAATCTTTCGTAAAAAAGATAATGCTGAAATATGAAATTACATTGTAATTATTGGATTTACGTTTAGAACGTGTTTTTTGTCTAATGCATAAAACGAAAATTTGCTAAAAGGAGTTGTAAATGATATAGTACTGTACTACAAATGGAATTTGTCAGATCAGTCCTGTTTGTAGCAAAAATGTTTTGGAGTAAAAAGGTACGGTACTGTAGGTAGAAAAACGTTTTCGAGTAAAAAATGTAAGTGAACCTATTACCATCAATACTAGATTTTGATGATGGCAATAGCAAACCTAAGATACAACATTTTGGAATCGAAACAAAGTCAAACCAAATATTTTATCTTAAGACACACTGGCGTTATTATGAACAGACAGTGTGTGAAATGTAATTGTTTCTAATGCATACCTCATGGAATTAGTATACAACTGCCGAACAACATATTAAAACGATTTGAACCTCCGAAACAAACCCCATGAAATAGGTGTATGCCAAGTATGTAAGTACCTAATCGCAAGCCAAAAGGCTACTTAGTTGATGGTATAAAAATGCGAATATTGTGTTTCGTTGCCTGGTAATTCGTGGATGATTGTTACGTTATTGTGATACGCCTTTGCTATCATAATGACCCCCTCAATTTCTCACGATCACAGCATTTAAATGACGTCATAGTGCAAGCCTTTTTATGTGCTCACATGAGACGAAAATTTTCACCTCCGGGTCGTGTAAAATCATGCAACGCCTAAGATACATAGCATGTTCTCACAAGAACAATGCAAACATGGAATATGTTCAGAATAACCAAAACACCATTTTGCTATCATGACCGGCGCGAAAGTCCTCCGGGGAAAAAATCTCATTTTATAGCATATCTATTACGGTATGTACTTCATAAAATCTATGTCATACATTGTAACACAACACGGAGAATGAAACAGGAGTATAGCAATGCAGTGTTCACAATGATTGTCTGAGCCAAACAGACAATATGGCATTATCCTAGAGTACATTAAAATTTCAATTCTAGTATTGAACGCCCGATTCCGAATATAAATACCATGTCATATACTATATATTATGTTGTTCCAAGGCATATTCGTTGTTGTGCTAGTAGCTGTATGAAAATCATCAAACTGAAAAAGGAAAGAAAAGTGACAAGGGAAGCGTTTGAAAAGAATCGCAGCAAATTGATTTGGTCCGACTTCTTTGTCTGTAAAGATTGCCCAATCACGAGTCTCATTCGTTTTCTGTTTGAAGTACATTGTTAGCAAATATGGTTTGTCGAGCAATCAGCGTGATTGAAGGCTCTTGATGTAGCTCAGAATTCCATTTGCTGCAATGTCTCGCGGTGGGGAATTGTTGCCAACTTACCAATACTATGAATGAACAACACTGACAATGGTGAATAACTATGCAAGGAAAGACAAGAACGCGATGCCATTTCATACAAAAGTTACTTTATGGACGAAACGATGAATGGTGATGGATTCATGGCATATCTTGTAATACCACGTGTTTTAGATCATTTTTTCGGATAGTAGATTTGTATATGTAGGGCATCAGTACATCTGGTATATTTTGGTTGAAAAAAATACATGCATCAACCTAGTGTCGCATAAGCATAATTCAGCCTGAATTACCCCTCTTCAATTCATGAGTTTTACAACGTCAAATCACGTTCTCCATATGCTAGACTTGGTCCGTATGTAAGTTTTCAGTCGTGATGTACTCGGCGAATCCAGGAAGTCATAGTCCGGGTCTGTAGGCAGCTCTGCGGAAATATTCTCATGACTAGAGCGTCCTGTTACCGGGGAACAACCGGAGAGTATCCCCGCATGACTGGGGCTTGCGTGACGGTTCATGTGTACTGGTGTGTACTGGAAAGTATCCTCTGTCAGATCGTCTGAAATAAATTTTAGTTGTAGTGTGCATCTATATTTAGTGGATTGAATTGGCTCCTGAATATTAAGAACATTGATTTCCATAAAACAGTCACGTTCATAACAATATGTACAGTAATTAGGGGCCTAGTCCAGAAGCTCGTTTGATATCACTTAATTATCGTACATGGACTAACCCAAAGTCTATTTTTTTTTTTAATAAAATTATGGTCACGAAATTGATCAAAATCTTACAATGGTCAGATTCCTGGTTTCCGTTGATGAGAATGGGTGGCCCCATGTCCTCATTCAGAATGTGTACATGTTCCTCAATGTCTAGCGGCATATTCGGTAGACGGCGCTCACAACCGGAGAGCACACAGAACAACTTCACCAGCAACATCAGCAGAACCATGGATGATACTATTATTGCAGCCAGCTTGTAGGCTGGAAACGCTTCTGCAAAGTATGGAATATATAGAATTAAAACAATGAAATTTGGATATGTAATTACTAATTGTGTATCATTATATTTTCAAGCGTATGTGAGATTAGAACTTTCAATGAAAAGCTGAGGCCAATGACAATATGGAATGGTAGGTGTAATATGGTGATTTCTATTCAATAAAGAAATTATCGTATGATATAGCCCCAAACGCAGTACCATATCTGGCGACGACTGTGAGTTCGAAGTGAGATCCCGTATTGACGACTCCACGTCTGAAGAGTACAGATATACAGGACTTGGGACTGTACACGCTCAGGGCGTGCAACTCCTGGGTCATAGAACAGTTCAGCCAACTCTGCTCGTGGAAGAAAGTTGATCCATGTTCATTAGTCAAGGTATTTAATGTTCCTAATGTAGACAGCTGATTGACAGGATCGTATACACAGATGTCGGTAACACGCCATAAGATATTAGGAGTATATATGGTGTGAATCAATCTGCACTAATACCACAAGATTTCGTTTACGTTAATCAAAACCTACGCCAAAACCTTTTTAGAATAGGAAGAAAGTCGGGCTAAATATTTTATCCGAACATACACTGGCGTTTACTAGGGAAGTTATCAGGGGCAATGTGTGAAAAGTGGTTGTTTTAATACACACCTGATAGAATTGTTATCCAACTGCCCAACAACCGATACAATAATTTCAAAATGAAAACGAATTTATAGGTGTATGATAGCCTAAATACCCATCACAAACCGAAAGGCTACTGAGTTGATCCAAAACTCACAAGTAGGTTGGTCGAGCTGTTGTCACGACGACAGTCGCCGTAGATCGCCAGCGACGCGTCGTTGTCGCTGACGCCTCTATCACAGCGCCACATGTCGACGACGACGGCGACGAGACGCGAGCCGAAGTCGAAGCTGACGTGGCAGTAGGCAACACGTTGACGGACATGCCACGTCGACGGACCGTCAGGCGACTGGCGTTCTGACTTGACTTGATAGGTGTCGCCTTCCGAGAGACGGTCGTCATAGAAACCAACATTACACCCCGCGCTCCGGTCCATATACACTGGTATGGTAAATTGTGTAAACTTATTCAATATAGCCAACATATGAATGCCAAAGTATTAATTATATACTGATAATATGGATAGTATTTCGATAACTGCATCACTACAATAAAACGGTAACCAATTTAACTGGAACACATGGCTCAAATGATGAAGTGTTTTGTTACGACCTGGATCCAGATATAGTCCTGCAGTTAGTAACTAACCTGTTTTCTTTGGTTCTCGGGTATTGACAATATCCCAACTAAGACATACTGATGCGAAGAAGAACAAATTGATGTGTAACATCTTGTATTCATTAATGAGTGTATAACTTGTATATATATAATCTGATCCAACGATAGTTAGTCTTCCAAATAGACGGTATCTCTCCAACACTTATTTTTCAATCCTTGTCTTTTGCGTACAAATATCAAATATGTGGATCATTCGCATTTCCACTGAAACACTTCATGATACGTTGTTGCTAGAACAAGTGCCACTGACGCTGATTATTTTGCTGAAGACGATGCCCATCCATTCCCATCGAAAGGCCAAACGATGTTGACCTTCAGAGAGATGCAGCAGATGGCTAGAAATGGGCAGTTGGAAAAGTAATCATTTCCGGATATCTGTGCTATTCAATGATCAGCGGCATACTAAATACTCCTGTATATTATCATACTCCTGTATGTACATGTATGTATAGCAACACACAAGCCTGGTATGTTGATGAAAACATATGCAGAAGAACATGTATCAAGACGTTCTATCCTCGCCTCTCAGCACAATTTGTGGTACTTTCAATGATATCCCACACCAAATGTGATAAGTCTCAACATCTGTCCAATATTACATCTCGAGTCTTATTTCTCCATCTTAAGGTGTCCAATTCATCATCGGCGTGGCGTCAAGGCTGGTTTCAGAGACAAATGTCCTTGTATAGCCTGATCTTACAGCAAACTCGAAACCCACCAAGGAGCTGTCTTCATCTTTCCAGCAAAGTTGTCCAGAATCGATACTGATCGAGCATTCAATATCGTCCCCGTCTTGGCTAATTAAATCCACTCCATGACATCGAGTTGATGGCACCGTGGAAGCTGCATAATTCGTACAAACCTGGCGAGGATTTACTGTTTACAGACGGGGCTTAACTTCATAGCTTGCCTCCTGGTGTTGCCAAGGACGAATCTTGAACGAAATTTGTTTGCGATCTCCAACGTTGCTTATATAATTCTGGCAAACTAACATCTATCATACATTTTGTGTATGATCATCAATGCAACTTTTCCTGTAGATGGCACAAAAATCCAAAGAATATTGATATAATCCGGTCACAATTCACACATTGAAATTATATATATTCAAATTGCTGTCCTGGTCCTGGTACCACCCCACATGGGAAATATCTTTTCCATTGTTCGAACATGATGTTTCGTCACTATCCATTGGAAGTACTACTAGTGGTTGCATCCCATGACAGATTAACTGGTCGATCTACGGTGTTATCTCGTTTTACAACGTACCAATTACCATTATGAGACCAATTCCCCCCGAGTATGACTACCCGGGTTGCTCTGTCCCGAGTATTCATCAATCCCTCGCGCAGCTCGCTAGTCGGAGTCCCACCACCAGAAAATATCATTAGCCTTGTCAAAGCTGCAAAGTGACGCTTTGCACTGGGTTGGGGCTCGTGAGATTGTGTCAACTTGGGCACAAACACAGAAATTTGTCATAGAAGAAGACTTGAAGGCTGTCTTGTGAATCGAATCTTCTGTATTCTCGAAGCGCTGAGCGAGAAAGGATGTTGTGAAAGAGAAGAAAATTGTATTCAGTGAATGGATAAATTCGTGTCCCTAAAAATCAGTGTTCGTGGAAATAATGATCTAAAAACTATGTACAGTTACCTAAATACTAATTCTTATCCGAGGTTTGCCAAAAATGATAATGTATGAATTATTTTGGATACTCTTTAAATGGAGAATCGGATCATTCCCATGTACAGGTCGTCACAGGTGTAGGGTATGAGCGATCAGATTATGTTCTAAACTTGTTAGATTCTGTCTCAACCCTGTTCTAGTTCTCGAATGTAGTGTTTTATTTATACACTGATTTGAGTTATGAATATATTGGTTTATGATACGTTTGTTCGTTCCTCCATACTATATCATTAACACAGCATGAAATGTTGTGAATCCAATTGCTTGCTTTAATTGACATTTAATTGAAACAGGTACACAGACATATTTTCTCATTTCGAGTCAAAATGTGTTTTAGACTTGAAAATATTCCCTCACCAACTGTGATAGGTGTTGGATCTGTCCAATATTGCATCTCGTGTCTTATTTCTTCAACTCAAGGGCGCTGTCGCCGCCAACCTCCCAGGGACGTTGTCCACAGTTGGAACTGATCGATCATTCAATATAGTTCCCGCCTTGGCTAATTAAATCTACTTCGTGACACCGAGTTTATCGTACCATGAAATCTGCATAATTCGTACAAACCCCGTGAAGATCTATTGTTTACAGACGCGGCTTAACTTCATGTTAAATTGGTTTGTCTCCTGCTGTTGCCAAAGATGAATTGTGAACCAAATTTCATTGCTACTTCCACATTGCTTATATCAAATATGTTTCGTGGATTTTGAGCGTAGTTGTGTGAAAACGCATGCAGGTTGTCACGTAGTCAACACTAAAAGCATGTATAATACATGTATAATCCAGAAAACAATTAGCTATTAAACGTTATTTATTCATGTTACTCCCCTGGTTCCGAACCCACTCTGCCTGGGAAATATCTTTCGTAGTGTTAAAATATACAATTTTTCATCACTAGTGTTTGAGACGCTAGTAGTGGTTGCATCCATGACGAATTAAGTTGCCGACAGCCAGTGTTATGTTGTTATGAAATCGACCAGTTACCAGTGAATGAGGTTACCGAATAGCGGGCCTGGTTTGTCCCAAGTATTCATCAGTCTCTCTCATTGCCTGATGTACGCATTGCCACACCTACCAGGAAATATCATTAGCCCTGACCACGTATTGACGATTTGCACTGGGTTGAAGCTCGTGAGATTATGTTAGCAAGCACATAAATAAAATCGAAAATGAGAGCTGCTTTATGGTCTTCTGCATTGCCAATTTTCTAAACGTGGATGAATATACACAATTACGGAAGAAATTTTGTCGACGCACGAATCCCTGTACATCGGGATAGACAGAATCAGTGTCCATGACGATTATGACCTCAAAAGTTATGTACAGTTACTCCAATACTGATTGAGGCATTTCAGCAGAAACCCTTATGGTTTCGAAAATTTCTCTTTTTTCCCCTTTTTTCACTGTTTGATTTCCGCGCGATAACATCAGTTTACCTCTAGGCATCGTTGCCAAAGTTTCACCCCTGGTAAGAAGTCTTGTGTAGAAGAAGCCAACTCCGGGTTCCGTGAGGATGAAAATGAAATCAATGTTTCCAGTTTCCGAACGACAATTCAAGAAGTATTTGGGCAATAACTGCGGAACTTTGCATGGAGGTTCATAAATTATACCACCAGGGAAGAAGCCTATTGATTTTCGAACGACCTTCGACCTATGGCTCGAAATAAATTTACCTCAGTGAGTCATCACTCAGGCTTCCTGTATATCTCGGAAATGGTACGGTAGACAATTCATACACCGAAGACAAACCATGTCTGAGAGGGTATTAGTGATGAACTTATGAGATACTTATCCCATACGTATGACGTACATTACTAACTCATACATAGGGAATACCGTGGTAAGTCACACGTATGTGAAACTAGCACATGCGTAGGAAATACCAAGTCATACGTAGTAGACACTAAAATTGCAATATACCCAAGACTGAAGTCTAATGTAAAGTAATGTGTTCGTCCTCCGTGTTTTCCAGCTAATCTTCTTACTTCTTTGTGAAAATGAAATATCGTGCACACATCTGTTTACTTATAGTGAAATATTTTCTACGCAGGAGTTTGTATCTCCTAAGTGTGAGATAAATATTTCATAGATGTGTTAGTATCTGATTGATAATAATGTGTTTATTACCTCCACACGGGAGAGCACATGGTATCATATACAATCAATAATCAACACATGAAATATCAAACATATGTACATTGATATATCAAACATTGATATGAATGGTATCTCAGACGTATGTGCTAGCATCTCATAATATGACCTAATACGCAGGGTAAGCGAGAATGCCGAGTTGCGCACAAAATACGTTGCTTTGCCGAGTTGCGCACAAGAAATACCGAGTCGCGCACAGGTAATGCCGAGGCGCGCCGAAGTTTTTTCTTCTTGGACTCTCGTCTGTCAGTTTTCAAGATTTTGAGAAGAATGGAAGACAGGTTTGCATATATTAAAAGTCTTATCCGGATATATGAACATCCTAAGTAATATTGGTGATCGCGGAAATGTCAATTGACCAACGAGCAGTTCATAAAACTTGTCAAACTTGACTGACCATCGTTGTTTTCAGTGAAAGCCTTCATATATCGCTCACTGAACTGAGCAATTGAGACACAACGCCGGTCATTTTTATCGCTGACAGTGATGGAACTTGCTTATCAAATGCGAACAATCATAAGTATTTATTGTCAACATCATGTTGATGGTATTTGAGAAGTTATTTATGTGTGTTTGTGTGAAGTGGCAAAATCCGATAGGCAACTCCTCGGGCGCGCTCACTGGCAACTGCACGGTTGCGCACCCCAAATATAAAATAATTGCTTTGTCTGCAAATAACAATTCAGATATTTCATGCTAGTCATGAAAATGAGGTTCAGCAAACAAGTTAACCCGAGGTTAAGTTCGAGGTCACTTTTAGGTGTGCCACATGTATGTATGACTCCCTATATGCTCATAATACACTATACGCTCTATCTACAGGTACGAGCATTTAAAATTTCAAGAGGCCAATTTACACAAGTTATGTCAGATGTAACCTCCATATTTAGTCGTCAACATCACCTAAAGTCATGTTCAAGATCGCCAAACGATGCACCAGATATTACTTCCTATATGGGTAATGCTTATATTACAATCCTGAATAAATCATATATGTTTGTACAAGTGTTTTGGGTGCAGGATCCAATCTATTAATATCTCATACGTTTGACTTAACATTAGAAAGAAGCTTCCTTTTTGTGGCAGGAAATGGGGCGCCATAGTTGGTGAATACATGGGCTTAGTATTGTCGCTACACTCAATGATAAATGGCCTGAACCATGAAGTTGGCATATATTTTCTTTTATGAAGTGAATCAAGACATGTTGTCTATTATGAAAAAAACGGCAAAGTATCCTAGCAGCAAGTAAACTGCTCGCGGACCCACTCCAAACCAGAACTTTCACACAGAAGTTACATTCTTATGAAAGAGAAAAACGTGGTTCTCAGTCAGGCTATTGGTATAATTTTCTTCGTTCTTCCAGCAAATTCATTATATGTCTGTAACGTTACAACATCAAATACATAGAAGAAACGTCGGGGCATAGATCTATCTCCTGTCACGTGAACTATATGATGAAAAAAAACATACGATTTTTTTACATTCGCCCCCAACGCTCTACATGTCTATGTGCTGACTTTTTTTTATGGAGGTTTCATGCCAACCTATCGACGCACGTTTTGGCATGTAAACGTTTAGATACCTTCTTCAAATGAGGATTTTCTTCGTCCTTGACATAAAATCTCTCGAATTGATGGGAAACTTCGACTATTCCACATATATATCAGGCATGAATCGATGTGCTAGGTTTGAGAAAATTACGTAAAATGTTCAAATTATTTAAAAACATCGCAAAATGGCGGAGCCGATGGAAATTGACGTTCCCAGAATCTAAAGCAAATTGTACCACAATCACGCGTATTTTGGAACACAATTTCTGTTCAGCAATTCGTGCATGCATACATGCATGTGGGCATCTGCGTGTGGACATTTTTGGCGTTATGAACACTGATGAAGTAAACACAATGATTCGTCTGCGATGCCACGGCTACATTTAGCGTAATTTGACATATTTTATAACATGACAATTAAGCTGGTGTTCTGTGCTGGATTGCGAAGTCTATCTATTCTTAACTGGTATTTTAATTTGCCCAGTAAAGGCATGTGTTAGGCTATATCTGATGATATCAGATGCAGATATTCTTCATAGTTTCCAACGTTTTGAGGATATTTTAATGAGGATCCATATCATTTTAGCAGGCGTATCTGTTCCATTGATCGATTTTAAAATAAATGTTTACTTATTAGTAATATGAATGAAGTAGGCCATATTTTTCATCCTAGTATACGGAAATGAATTGGAATCAAGTAGGGGATAAAATTATGGCTTCTCCTTTTTTTGGGGTGGGGGGTGGGGTGGGGGGGGGGGGGGGTAACGTTGTATACGATACATTCAGCTGTCGTGGTGCTGATGATGTGCTCAAGCTCTAATGTCGTCTTCCGCAGTTTGTTGCATTTTCTTGTTTCAAAAATGCATGTGAATGTCTTCGTGCTTGAATTTCAGCACGTAATATTTGGCCTATATACCGGTAACTATATTAGTGGGCTATAGGCCTAAACGTACACCCCCGGAACTTTCTACGTGTAGATTCAGTGGTGCATTCCTTTGGATGGAATGCCCTTTTTTGCTGGAAGTACATGACACACATTATTGTGTTCGGGCCACAGACCAAAACTAAGATGTCGACAAATACTTGGAATGGGTCCTCATGAATGTGTTACTAAGTAACCGCCTCCCTCCCGAAACGGGTGATTGTCATTTTGAGAAACTTTTTAGTCTCAGTAGATGTTTTTTTTTTGCTAGTTTCGGTGTAACGGAACTCGGTGATGAAACTGAGGCAATTTTATTTAAGGATGTATGTGTACTTGAAGCCCACGATTGACTGACTTGTGCAGGATCTACCCCCCAAGGCCAAATACAGGTTTATTAGTCTGCATACTTTTTTTCTTGTACCTTGAGTTATTTCTGCATACTCACATACATGTACATATAGATAGGAACTCTAGTTTAGTGTCACATTCGCTTGTATGCAAAGAGGAAGTGCTGCTATCGGTTACTTTCTGCATCTTCTGCGTCGAGCGACTTTAACATATTTGAAATTTTAAAAGAACGAAAATGTGCGGCGAAGGGCCAGACGTCAAAAACAGGGATCCTAATCAAATTAACAGCCATGTTACGGTGAGTTTCAGCTCAGTCGTAGTATTAACTGATATTATTGGTAACTGATATTAATATATATTGGTGGTAATAGATTGATACTTTCATTTCATTATAATTATTTCATAGCCAACACCCTTGTCTTCACTATTTATTTGATATATACAATTGAATACGACTGTTTACATACAAACCTGATTAGGATAATCAGTAGAATTTTTTTTTCAAAGAGCACATTTCATAATTCTACGAAAGCGTATTAGGTACCTAATACGCTTTCGTATTAACGATTTCGTAGAATCGAATATCTTGTACTGTCCAAATGAATACGTAAAATTCTGGTGACGAACATGGATCTTTTCAGGTAAGCTTCGAGGAAACAATAGCTGAGCCAGACCACCCGAGTCCAGCACGTTCCTGTGAGTGCGTGTGGCGCGGGACGTTCTGCTGCTACAACGGGCTTCTGTGGGCTAACTGTAAAAAACGAAACGAAACGAAATGAAATGAAACGAAACGAGTGAAGTATAGGGTGTTCTCAAAATATTTTTTCTCCAGATTTTTTTCCCAATTAATTTCTACAATTTTTTTTATAATCCACATCAATGAAAACGACAGGTTCCTTTTTTGTTACCCTCGCCCCCGGAGGGGGGGGGGGGCGAGGGTATTGCATGTCTGACTGTCTGTCCATGCGCATAACTCCGACACAAATGGTCCGATTGATGTGAGATTAATAGAGATGAAGCGGTATGGACGTGGCTTGAGCCTCAAGTTTTGACACCAAATATTGTACACACATGACATGTGATTTTACATCAAGGACAGCAGATATCCCTGGGAGGCCGGCGGAGATCAAGTGCATGAGAAAAGTGGTGGATGTACATACTGCTGCTTGACACATGATAGTTTATGGTTTAGAGATCACTGGTCAATTATTAGAATTTGTAACCAAAAAAAAAATCTTGTTTCGTTTCGTTTCGTTTTTTACAGTTACCCACCACCAGTAACTGTAAAAAACGAAACGAAACGAAAAAAAAAAATTTTTTTGGGAGATTTTCACAAAAATTCTCAAAGACTTTGGTATATGCCTTCTTTATGAGGATATGAGTCTCAGGGTCAGTTTTGACACAAAATGCACACATGACATGTCGTATCTATTACATCACAGGAGACTATTCGTTGAGAAGCCTGGCACGTCGCTCTATTTCTAATCCCGGTTTGTGGAACCCAACGTGGCATTGTGGTGCAGTGCAGTAACATTAATGCGTCAAGCTGATTTTACATCACGGACAGCAGATATCCCTGAGAGGCCGGCGGAGAATAAGGTCCATGAGAAAAGTGATGGATGTAGGGCAGATTCAGGTAGACCGATACACTTAAGACTTTTGACTCAATTGACTGATTTTCTGGCTCATGATTAATAGACGGGCGTTGTACTGTGGCACGTGCAGCATACACATATGCATAACACAAAATCCTTAATGTAAATTTTTAATTGCCATGCATATTGTTATTTACACACATACTTTTTCGCTTAGAGTCGGTGTATCGGTGAAACTGATGCCATTCAGTTTGACCGAAACACGTGTTTCAGGCTGACCGATACACCAAGATCGAGACATATATACACCCTACATACCGCTGCTTGACACATGATGGTTTAGAGATCACTGGTCAATTATTAGAATTTATAACCAAAAAAAATCTCGTTTCGTTTCGTTTCGTTTTTTACAGTTACCCACCACCAGTAACTGTAAAAAACAAAACGAAACGAAAAAAATTTTTGTTGGTGATTTTCACATTTACCAAGACCTTGGTATAATTGTTTTTGAGGATTTGAGCCTCAGGGTCAGTTTTGACACCAAATGAGAAAAGTGGTGGATGTACATACCGCTGTTTGACACATGATACTAGTAGTTTATGGCCATTGACTCGTGCATCACTACAACTACTCCCACTATATTACCGAAATTTGTCGCACAAGCAAGTACGAAAAATCTCCAAGGGAATTCATTAATAACAAATCGATTAACGGGACAAATAAGTACCATTCAAAGACATATGTGTTCATTTAAGTAACTCACCGACACTATCATATGAAAAATTGGATTATTACACATGTGCAAAATATATTTGCACTTGTCAGTTTAAAACAGATATAGAATAACAGAACAGAATCAACAGAGTTAATTTGGCCGTGGATTTGCCCTGCGACAATCTGAGGGACCTTCCATTGATGGAACTACCAGACTTTGCAAGGCCGTGGAATGAGTGGATGAGCCCTGTCACGCCTGATGGACCATTATGCGAAGACTCAGCAGACTTGACATGGCCCCGGATGTGACCCGCGACAATCTGTGGGACCATCTAGTGATGGAACGACCAGACGTTACATGGTCATGATGGTCGTGGATGGGTCCTGCGACAGGCTGATGGACCATCATAAGTAGAAATCAATAGACTTGACATATCCCCGGATGTGCCCCGCGATGACTTGCGGGACCATCCTGATATAGAATCACCAGACTTGACCTGACCACGTAAAAAATCCCCCATACTGAAAGTTTCGATTGTGCTGACTAACAAACAAGCATGATTAAGCTTAAGCACTTAGCATTTCAATGCCTGAAGGTAGAACTTTCAACAAATAAAAAATGAGGTGACCTTCTCAATTGCCTATTATTCGGTCATCATATACGGAAATAAACGCCATTTAATATGATACCATCAAACTAGTGGATAATCTCTACAGATTTCGCAAAATCGAAACTTTTCAAAATGGTGCATTTTTCTCTGATGCTGTATAGCTTATATATTGTTAACGTTTGTATATGCTAGAAAATCAGTGAGCTGTTGTCATCCACATTTTAGTTGAATGTTTTGTACTTGGATAGCATCCATTAGCCCCCACATTTTTGCAGAATCCTTGAGCTGTTGTTCATTCTCCTTATATCCTTATGGGCATATATATACATACAAGCCAATACCTTTTAAGAAATGTTTACTTTCATTTCAAATTTCTGTACACATTGACCTCACTTGAATAAAGTAAAAGTGCAAAACTATCTTACCAACCTTGAATTTGATCTCTAAACCATAAACTATCATGTGTCAAGCAGCGGTATGTACATCCACCACTTTTCTCATGGACCTTATTCTCCGCCGGCCTCCCAGGGATATCTGCTGTCATATCTTACTTTCATTTCAAATTTCTGTACACATTTACCTCACTTGAATAAAGTCAAAGTGCAAAACTATCTTACCAACGTTAAATGTGATCTCTAAACCATAAACTATCATGTGTCAAGCAGTGGTATGTACATCCACCACTTTTCTCATGGACCTTATTCTCTTCCGGCCTCCCAGGGATATCTGCTGTCCGTGATGTAAAATCTGCTTGACACATTAATGTTACTGCACTGCACCACAATGCCACGTTGGGTTCCGCAAACTGGGATTAGAAATTGCGGGACGTGCCAGGCTTCTCAACGAATAGTCTCCTATGATGTAATAGATACCACATGTCAATTGTGCATTTGGTGTGAAAACTGACCCTGAGGCTCATATCCTCATATAGAAGGGATATACCAAGGTCTTTGAAAATTTTTGTGAAAATCTCCAAAAGATATTGATCTATAAGACAAAAGATCAAGATATTGAAGGTCTGAGAATTTTTGTGAAAATCTCCAAAAAAAAATCTTGTTTCGTTTCGTTTTTTACAGTTCCTGGTGGTGGGTAACTGTAAGAAACGAAACGAAACAAGATTTTTTTGGTTACAAATTCTAATAATTGACCAGTGATTTCTAAACCATAAACTATCATATGTCAAGCAACGGTATGTACATCCACCACTTTTCTCATGGACCTTATTCTCCACCGGCCTCTCAGGGATATCAGCTGTCCGTGATGTTAAATCAGCTTGACACATTAATGATACTGCACTGCACCATAATGCCACGTTGGGATCCACAAACTGGGATTAGAAATTGAGGGACGTGTCAGGCTTCTCAGCAAATAGTCTCCTATGATGTAATAGATACGACATGTCATGTGTGCATTTGGCGTCAAAACTGACCCTGAAGCTCAGATCCTCATATTGAAGGTCTTTGAGAATTTTTGTGAAAATCTCCCCCCAAAATTTTTTTTTTCGTTTCGTTTCGTTTTTTACAGTTACTGGTGGTGGGTAACTGTAAAAATCGAAACGAAACAAGATTTTTTTTGGTTACAAATTCTAATAATTGACCAGTGATCTCTAAACCATAAACTATCATATGTCAAGCAACGGTATGTACATCCACCACTTTTCTCATGGACCTTATTCTCCGCCGGCCTCTCAGGGATATCAGCTGTCCGTGATGTTAAATCAGCTTGACACATTAATGATACTGCACTGCACCATAATGCCACGTTGGGATCCACAAACTGGGATTAGAAATTGAGGGACGTGTCAGGCTTCTCAGCAAATAGTCTCCTATGATGTAATAGATACGACATGTCATGTGTGCATTTGGCGTCAAAACTGACCCTGAAGCTCAGATCCTCATATTGAAGGTCTTTGAGAATTTTTGTGAAAATCTCCCAAAAAAAATATTTTTTTCGTTTCGTTTCGTTTTTTACAGTTACTGGTGGTGGGTAACTGTAAAAAACGAAACGAAACGAAACAAGATTTTTTTTTTGGTTACAAATTCTAATAATTGACCAGTGATCTCTAAACCATAAACTATCATGTGTCAAGCAGCAGTATGTACATCCACCACTTTTCTCATGCACTTGATCTCCGCCGGCCTCCCAGGGATATCTGCTGTCCTTGATGTAAAATCACATGTCATGTGTGTACAATATTTGGTGTCAAAACTTGAGGCTCAAGCCACGTCCATACCGCTTCATCTCTATTAATCTCACATCGATCGGACCATTTGTGTCGGAGTTATGCGCATGGACAGACAGTCAGACATGCAATACCCTCGCCCCCCCCCTCCGGGGCGAGGGTAACAAAAAAGGAACCTGTCGTTTTCATTGATGTGGATTATAAAAAAAATTGTAGAAATTAATTGGGAAAAAAATCTGGAAAAAAAATATTTTGAGAACACCCTATACTTCACTCGTTTCGTTTCATTTCATTTCGTTTCGTTTCGTTTTTTACAGTAAGCCGCTTCTGTGCTGTTGCTACAACACACTCTCGGGCCTGTGTTTCCTGCCGTGTGCCTGCTACTGGGCCTGCTCGTTCGCCGTCCTCGCCTGGTGCCAGGTCTGGTGCTGCACGCCTTCGATGACGTACACTATCATCTGCATCAAGCCGCTGCGAAAATTGTCCTACCTGCTGAACGATTTGTGCTACGGGCCGTTCTGCGAGACGATGGCGCTGTGCTTAAGCAAGATCCACATCTACAATCAGTAGGCCCTAGATCAATCCTTGGGCGCTTGATGCATCAACGGATCCGACGTCTCTACAGATCGGGCGTCCGATGTCACTGACTTAGCATCGTCAGCATGTTACTATATACATGTAGTACCATATAGATATGTTAACAAGTTTACATTGTTTTATTCGGAAAACAACTGGCTGGTTTGCTCCAAAATTGTATTTTCCTTTTTCTTTTTGTCTTGTGCTTCGTCTAACCGGAAATGTGCAGATGATTACATGCACTCGCTTAATTCATGTCTCATTTAATCTTGACACAAAATATATATTAGTTTCCATTCTAAATTTGTTAGTCGGGCATGTATAACAAGCGTGCCTGCACCCCCGCCCCCCCTCCGAAATCCTCCGAAAGAGCAATTACAGGATGTACTAGTATTATATTAGTTTAGTTTTATCATTACTTATTTATATTTCCCTCATTTTCTGTGCAGGGTAAAAAGTGCTGCATTCCATGCACAACTGATAGTAATGGCTTCTGCAGACTCCAAATTCTGGTTTTTGTGCATTATTCACCATCTTATTAGGTCGAATGCCAAAAAATATGCAATATTTCTACCGACCACAAGCGATTGTTGCGTTCATCTTTGAGTCATATATCCAATAATTCAAAAGAATCCACCATGGCACAGTTCTGTGAATTAATTCTTATGTCCTGAACTTGATGTGTGGGAATAGAACGACTTTTACCATCAATTCATCCCCCCTCCCCCACTTCTTTCAGGATTTCTACACATATCAGTTGCACCATGGTTGACAGTTTCGTGAGATTCGCCGGTTTCATTGTCAGCCATTTTGAATTTTGAAGCGAATAACAGTCACAGGTACTCAACAATGACACCATTGGGTTCCTCAGTGTCAACAACAAGGGTATAGATGCCGTGATTATGTCTCTATCTGCGATAGAAGCTAAGTTATAATCCAAAAGATGATTTTGGGATTTTCAACGGTGGTGCTTATGGATAAGGCCAGAAAAGCATTTTTGCCAGAGATAAGATGGCGTCCGGAGATATCTCTAATATTCAATAAAAAGTTGGTTTCAGGATCATGTGGGGGATGAGGGGCGGGGGGGGGGGTGGTATGGTGCAGGCACACCTATTATACATGCCCGACTATGGGTAGCGGAGTTTATTATTGTGTTTTGTTTCACAAAATGACATTTTTAGTCGATTTGCCTGTTAGAGGCACTTCGGAACGTGCATTAATTTTGGCTGATTGTACTAATGACAACCTTGGGCAATTGTGTAAATATGCAAACAGACCCGCCATCACTGAAAATCGTATTTCTTTGAATATTTATGCCAGTTTCCAAGATGAATTGCTCAATATTGTACTTATACCCGGGTTTTTATGGTCAAGGAGTATGATAATGGCGCCTGCTAATTTGTTTATATGAAATGCCATATATACCCGATGTATAGTTCAACGTTCCCATCTTACTGAGTCTCTCTAAAAAAATAACCCGTCACGTTACTGTTTTCGAATGTCCAATGACAATTACATTGCAGCTATTCGAAAAAATCACCTTAAACCTGACTGATGAAGTTGCACACCTATTGGAAGTTGATAGCATTATCATTGAAATTTGAATATTGTCCAAAATTTCAACCCGTATTCACGTTTCATCTGTTCTTATACATACATATATCGGCAACGTATTTTCTTCTGAGCTGGTCGACAGTGGACGGGGTTTGTTCCTGCCTGCACCGCATGGCCGATGAAGTATACTTCATACAAAACTTGTCTAACATTACAACCTCTAGAATTTAATGAACATCTCATATATATGTTTGGCCTGGGGAGATGAACGGGGGAATTCCCACTTGCACCGCGTCGTTAGCAACCCATAATCCTACATGACATAGAACACGCGATACCACAAATATTTGCTGCCTTTTGGTGCTTCAATTTCTTCCCAACTAATTCATCCAGGGATTGCATACATTCACGAGTACTTCCTTCTACTATGTACATATTTCGCACATAAACCACACGTGCCTCAGTGTATATTTTAGGTTACCAGACCAGAGGCCCGGTAAGCTGTTGGCATGTCAGTTTACGTTTGTTTTTTTTCTAAATGCACAAAAACGCCTAATAATATTTCAAGTAGGAAGCTACTATTAGTTTTCTTTATTTTTGCTATTTCTTTTCAAAATGGCGGTCATTTCCAGGGGAAAAGGGCCAATTGTGGAATTTGACAGGTATTTTCTCAATAAATTTCAGACAGTTCTCAGATTTTTATTTCGAATGGTCCTTCTTATGTACCTTTGTGACATGTATAAGTTTCATTGCCCTTGATTTTAAGGTGTGTGCGTGGTGGCCATTTTGAACTTCCGACGGTCGATGTAAGAGAAAAACATTTTTTTGCTGAAATCAAGTCATTATTTATCCTGAGTCATTTCCAGCCAAAACAAGATTTTTTTTGTTTCTCGCCATTTTGGGCAAAGAAAATTTCATCCATTTTTTTTTCGTGAGTGTTGTAACTATGGCACAAACTCCTATACCACTTCAAGATAAACCTCAAACATGAAGGTTATGGTGGGAGTTGTACGGAGTAAACTCCTAGAATACTTCAAGATAGAGCTTAAATATTGGCACATCCAAACGAGAAATCATGTGTGGCGGTTGCAGATGACTTTGGACTTGACCTTTGATGACCTTGAAAGATCGAAATAGCAATTTTGGTGAGAAAAAGAAACAGTTGTGGTTCACAACTAGACATTCCCTCCAGCGGTCGATATCTAACTTATATGCCTGCTAGCAGGTATATAACCAACATATTACATACCTGGCGCACTGAACCTTGACGATCCACTCGAAAAGGTCATTGAGGCGATATCGTGCTTCAAGGCATGGACCCAGCCAATGACACTTGCAAGTGTACAAATTGTGTCTACTCAAAGTAAGACGTGTTTGTTCACTCGAGTCAGAGCTCATCATTGCCGAAAGTTAATTCGGTTGACTTCACATACTGTGGGCCGAGGTAGAATTATATACATTCCATGTCACAACATGTTTGGGGTGTTTCTGCTGAACCCATATGCATTTGCCTGTAGGTGGCAGTGCAGAACGTAAACGGGAGAACACGGATAGAAGTATAGTTTTCAATGATCATTTTTAGACGCATTATGACTGGAATGACCTACGATCACTCTGAAATGTGGTCAATGCAACTTGCCATGTGCGTGTGAACGCTCCACCACAAACCTAACGTTCATGGAATTGTATGGTTAAATCTTGCTTAAAGTCTAAGTAAAGTCAAAATAGATTTTCGAATTTTATATTTTATATTGGCGAACACATTGAAATAAACACATTAGTTTTTACAAAATCGATTTATCTTTATCAGTTATCGAAATATTAAACTTTTTGTGGGCAATTTAGGCCATATTTTTATTGTGATATTTATTGATTTTAATTAGTGACTCAGAGTGTCATTCTGACGTTGATCTGCCTGGTATCACAAATGTATATTATTGGAAGATGTAGCTATATAAATTTATACCATGTTTATGTAGAGTGGTACACAAGCAACCATTTCTCTGATACTGCCCCTAGCAACCATGGTTGCTAAGGGCATAATTCACAGCCTAAATGCAAAATTGGTTTTCAAAAAGCTTTGTATGAGATAAATAAATTTAGATAATGGATATTTTTACTTTTTGACCCACATAATAGAATATTAATGCCATACAGGCCCCTAGCAACCATGGTTGCTATGGGCTTTATCAAAAGAATGGCTACCATGGTAACCAATTAAGATAACTAGATACTGCTTATATTTAATGTTGAACAGTTAAGATATTGGATTAAACTGATACCTTTAATCAAATATTTGATTTCAAGACTTTCATATAGCTAATTAACACGTGTTCCTGTTGTGACGTCATGAATGCTCATTATAATACTTAATTAGGCATTGATTTTTGGTTAAAAACTGTAATGAAAATCCTCATAACTTTGGAACTAATTGTGATAATGACATGCCGTAAAAACCACAATGATTAGTGCGACGTCCTCTTTCGTGTGTTAAAAATAACTTCTGAGACCATACTTAGACTTTAAACAGACAACGTGTTTCGCCGCTCGGTCCATAATATTCTAATTCACATCGCGCTCGGTGTATTTCTGTTACTTAAATAAGTTAAACTAGACAATCAGAGATTGCAGACTCTCGCCCATTCAGATTTAGTTACTAAAATCAAAGCTGATGACCCTTACCTTGTCGACCGTGGGCGATAAAATGGGATTTGGATCGTACGACCTTCGATCATATAGCAAATGATGTGGAATTGACTATAGCAAAATACAAAATTAATGAGGGAAATTAATAATGAATATAAGCAGAGCCATTGCGACTTTTTGATTTTGACCTTTTCTGTGACCTTGTCCTTGTCGCTCAATATTGTGCTGTAAAAATTCGCAATGTTGTTTCTATTATCAAGGCACGTCTTCTGAATGAAAACGGTTCGAAAAGATTGAAAATGGCTTCACAACATGTCATGGTCTTGAATTTCAGAACACCCAAAGTCATAAAATTGTGACCCCCAATTTTTCGACATTGGGCGATAATGGAGAGTTTTCGTCGTACTACCATCGGCCGTACACCACACGATCGGGAATTGGTAAAAGATAAATGCAAAAATAGTTGGAAAAAATAATATTAAGTAGAGCCGGAGTTATAGCCAATTGTGTTATTTTCACTATTTCCGTTGCCAGGGCAACCCTTTTCATTCGATTTTGACAAAATATGTAGGGGACGGAGCCACTACCATAGCGCTTCAGTCCTATAAATTCCAGATTGATTGCATCGTATGTCGTCGAGTTATGAGCGCAGACATGCACTGAAAAGTCGCTGTAAAAAAATAACCAATACTAGTATCGTGACCCCCAATATTTCGACATCGAGCGATAATGGAGAGTTTTCATCCTACGATCATCGGTCGTACACCATACGATCGGAAATTGGCCCCCCCCCCCCAAAAAAAAAATAGTTGGAAAAATTAATATCAAGTAGAACTGGAGTTATAGCCAATTATGTGATTTCCGCGTTTTCCGTTGCCATGTCAACCGTTTTTATCTGATTCCGACAAAAAATGAGGGGAAACGATCCACTGCCATACTCCTTCTGTCCTATAAATTTCAGATTGATCGGACTATTTGTCTTTGAGTTATGAGCGCAGACATTTGCACTGACATTTGCACTCAAATGCAATACCCTCTCCCCCTATCGGGGCGAGGGTAATAAACTGAATGAGACATACTCACATCAAATGTAATGACTATAACCATTCCTCTGGGAAATTTTGTTCATTTGAACAGGCGGTTCTTGCGTAAATACAGGAACTGTATCCATCACATACAGATGTAGACATAGCACAGAAGTGCATGATGGACTGACAATTCCACGTATATCATGGTATATCACTGATTATTTTCCACATTATATATGCACACGAACTGGAAAATGTACTCGATTTGGATTTTAAAGCGAGATTTGGACTTTTGTTTACATTCGAGTTTGATGGATACACTTCGAATGTTCAAAATCGGTGTATTTGTATCGGTGTTTAATGTGTATTAAAACGGATGAAAAGACAACCCGGACATTTGCAGTCGTCAAAATCAGAGCACACTTTTTGTTATCTTGCACTAGATGTGTTGCACAAAAATTTAGTTTTGAAAAAAATATTGCATACATTCGAAGGCATTAGTTTGATCGAGTGAAAAGTGTCTTTGGCATCGAAAAATTACCTCATGCTACCAGAAAAGTTGTCAACAGCCAACCTCAGGGGGAAAAAAGTAAAGAAAAGGACACCATCCCGAAAAAACATTTCGGGTCCTTAATATACAGTGGCTGATAAGTGACACTGCGAAATCAAAACTTATTTATTTTTGGACTGATCTTGACTTGCTCATAATTGACATAGTGAAGAAATAACATTATCTCCGCTTAAATAATGTCATTTCCGCATTAATAATGTTATTTATGCGTAAGTAACGATTTTCCACATAATTAAGGTTTTTTTACGTGGAAATAACGTTTTTTTTTACACGTAAATCACTTTATTTACCCCGATCGACCAAGGGAAAGATAAATGCGCGTGTAGGCAGTATTTGGTTGATATATCACAGCCGGCAGAAGTAAATACCGTTATTTTCGCATACATAACGTTATTTGCGCAGAAAAAACTTTATTTATGCGGAAAAACGTTATTTTTGCATAAATAACTTTATTTACGCGTAAATAACGTTATTTACGCGGAAATAACGTTATTTACCCTATCGACCAAAAGATAAAAACACGTGTAGTATTTGGTTAATATCTCACACACGGCAGAAGTAAACATTAAATAACATTATTTACGCGGAAATAACATTATTTACGCAGAAATTATTTTAATTATGTATCATTCAGGATTACTTCGAGAAATAAATAAGTTTTTTTCATAATGTCACTTATCAGCCACTGTAATAATAACCAGTACCATGATACTTTTTTTGGGTCCTAGACTGTGCCAATAGTCACCCTTTCATGGTATGTGGTGAGTATAGATTTTCCTTGTTTGAACATACTATGGCTCAGGTACGCAGGAGTTTGGCCATGGATGCACTTGAACGCGAGCAGCAGAGTTTTGTTTACTATGAGCAATGACAATGAGAAACCAGTGGAACTGTTTGTGTTATTCGTGTTATTACACCCTGCAGCTAGCCGCCGAACGTTATCTGACCCAATTCTATTGTGTTGATGTCAGGTCATGTTTATGTTAACGTTCTATCGCACCAGATCTGGAGATATACGGGAACAAAATATATTTTCCTCATCATATTGTTGGACTTGTGCATCGCCTACATGTGGATTTCATGTCCCGAATATCCTAGAATTGTATGTATTGCTCTGAGTCGTAATTTCATAGCCCATTATTGAGAAAAGTGTCATGTAATGTTGACACTTTGCTCATTTAAACGGACATCGTTCACTATTCAATGTATTTGTGTACCTAATTTCAGTCATAAAACTATATTGCGAAATGTAATATGTAACATTGAATGCATATATTGGACAGTTTGTGACAACATGGATTGGTATAATTCACGAATGATAATTGTTTTGTTGTTGAAATGACGTTCTGCTACCGTGGTTAACGTTCTGTGGATCGAATTATAGTCAGGATTTAATATCTGTGAGTGCTGTTCAGTCTCGTTCGTCGTATACAATGTACCAAACAATGAACCTAAAAGCTCGAGGATCTCAACCTCATAAATGTTGCTTCCATATGGCGCGAAGAGGAATCCATGATTACATTTCAAGCATCAACAGAACGTTAACCCGAGTCATAGAACGTTATCATGCACGGATGTTGGCATCATCAAAATCTAGTTGTATTGCTGGTAAAAGATTGAAACTTACATCCTTGATGAAAGCTTACTGCTGATAGTGCTGTCTCCAACAGTGACCACGTAGCAGCGGAGTTGTTTATGTGATTTTGGGACGTGTATAATGCATCTCAGTCTTATCGTCATTCAACTCCAAGTATGTAGCCATCCATTGACGAATTTAAGCTTGGTTGGATGGCCTTCTTCTCACCCGAGGCGATACTTTGGGGGTCAAAGATGACATACAGTTGGGTCTCATTGTGCTTGTATAAGATGCCCTGGAAAGCGCTCGATACTGTGGTTCTGAAGTATCAGAGCTAATATTGGAAATCTTCTCCAAACAAGCAGGACTGAAACCATGATAGGCAGTTATTCCGAAGTCGTTTTTCAGAGTTTATAGCAGCTAATGTTGATCGATCGTATCGAACGCTGCAGATAAATCCAGAACCATACATTGTACTGCCATGCAAGCTTTTATCCAAGACACTGGTAATGTCAGCTCTGTCTTTCAACAGTGCATTATCGGAGCTATGAAGGGCCATGTAGACCGATTGTTTCTCTTCTCGTTCAGAACTAGAATAGGTCAAACCTGTGCAAACAAAAATTGCTGATGTTATCGAACTCTTTGGATTTCTACTTCAGTGTCACTAAGTAGCATAGAAAAGAGTCCAAACCAATAACATTTGGGAATATCTTTCATGGCATGTTGAATTTTTTTTATATACAATACGTCGCGGAAAAGTTATGGACACTTTTGAAATTGTAAAGAAAAATGAGAAAAGTAGGACATGTAGCATATGAAACTGACCAGAAAGACACTAGGAATTCAATTGAAGCACAAATTATACTTTATATATACGTACCATGGGACATGATATCCATATATCGGGGCTCAGTAGCATTTCCTTTGTATTAAGGATTGATCGCATGTAATTATTATGAACCTGGAATTGACCAGCTGTCCATTCACTTATAATGTAAATATAAAGGTAACAAAATCATACATTTACATACTTCCAATCAACGTGAAACTTTGCCTTTTTGATTGTTAGCCATCAAGGATTACCAACGGAGACTCTGTTTCTTACTAAACAATGTTAAATGTGTTAAAATCATCGTTTTCATATGTCATTTTCCGACCTATTTCTCAGTAGACAAAGTACACTCACAACAGGGCGAGTGAAAGGATTATGTTGTACAGCAAATAGCTAGTGATGCTAGTAAAACTCACGGGTGATATGCACTCGGGTGCGCCGAGGTGTTTGGGATTATGAATGTTCAGCTCATTGTATTCAGGAAGTATAGCCCTAGATATTCTCATTATTTGGACCACAACAAAGTATACATATACGCAGCAACCAGTGTTTGTCAAGCAGAACACGCGAATGTTCGTTTTGGTGAAACGTATAAAATGCTTTATCTAATAATCAAATTGCACAGCTTCCACGATATTATTTATGAAACCATGTCTCGGTTCATCATCCATTAGTATATGTGTGTGTGCTAGCCAAGTTTTGGGTCAGGGCATTGTATTGTCTTGGTGATTTTGTTACCTTTACTATCACATTATAAGCCAATGGGGAAAGTGTCTCACTGCAGTCACTGGTATGTTACGTGCAATCAATCCTTAATTGCTCACGGCAATGTACGACTCGGGATTAACTCGGCCTGCTATTCAAAATGTCTTGCTATCGCTCGACCTCGTGAATATTGTCACTCGTGGCGCAGCTCTTGTTTCTTTCCCGGCTGTCTGATGGCAGTGAAATACAATCAAAACGTGATATAACAACGGGAGTTTTCTCAGTCCAAACTCATTCAGTCAAGGTCAATACATGTACATGATTTCAGTGGTTGTTTCAAATTATTTGCTGCAAAGCCATTTCATGTCAAGTTGTGTTAAAATTTACGGTGCAATTGTGAAATGACATGCCGCTCATAGTGGGATAAACTCGACGGTGTGACAGTAACCTCCTCCGTCCCCTCCGAGTTAAGGATGGCACTCAGTGCCTGGTTTTGATGTTAGATATCTGTTTGTAGGAACGCAATCCTGTGACGGAGTAGAATTTCGTATATCGTCATATATACATATTACATAACAATGTAAAACAGTTGAATATAGAAATGCCATAGGTAAATCGTGATGCAAAGCAAAAGATTGATTATCGGAGCAAAGCTGCTGCGATATTGACATTATTATATGTTTATATGTATTATTATTATTATTATTATTATTATTATTATTATTATTATCACCAGTATTTTTGTTGTTGTCGTTATTGGTGTTATTGTACCTGTCCGGGACATGATCAGCTGCTCGTCTACACCTGACTGGAATAGCTTGGTCGTGGCCCGGAGGGTGTGCTTGGTGTGATGCCCCTGGATGAATGCACTGGAACAGGTACACATTTCCCTTACAAATCCACTGAGTGTGTTAACACCATAGGCTTGAGGGTGTTGTTTTTGGGTTTCAGTAAGGGATGAAGGTTGTTTTTGGGTTTCAGTAAGGGATGAAGATAAAACGTGTCGTCCCACCCATCTGTGGGGCACAGTTCCGTCAATTCTGACATGACATTGTTCTGAACACATGGCGTGGTGTGTGATCTCCTCAGTCGTAACACCATGAACACGGCGGTGCTTGAGTTCAAACGGGGGAGGGTGGGATGGGTCCTGGAACTTTCTTCGCAATAGAAAAGGTAGGCGCACTGCCATTCTGGATCATGTAAATGTATCTGTGCTGGTTTTTAACACATATTTCTGTGCTCCTGCCCTTGCTCAGTTCAAAGTTTACACCATTCAGGAAAAACACTGTTCTCACTAAATCTTGGGGATTGAAATCTCCCATTGCCCTTTCAGATGTAGGTTTTTTTCTCACATGAACAGGCTTTCATTGACGTTTGTCAATAAAACTACATGACACAGACTCACAGGATGATCCACAATTATCTGACATCACTGTCATATTATTCGAGAACGTCATCAAAGATGGGATCAGCAGAGTTGAAGCAAGTTTCTCAGTGACATCCACCACAGGCCGATACATTGGATTCCATTCTTCTGGCAAAAACACTGCTTTGTGTCACACTGTCGTTCGTTTGTGACTTTCCATTTGCAAATAATGAACTTGAGAACTTTTCTACGGGCCAGATCCATGTTTGTCATGATAGTGCGCGTAACGTTTTACTCGAAACTCCAATCTCACTCAGGGTGTGTTCGATTTGGCCATTCTAAACTTTTCTGATCACATGATGGAATAGCTTAGTATAGCACAGAAGAGTCTTTTGGAATAGTCAAATAGAACAGAATTGGACTTCATTCAAAATAGAAAATGGCGACATCCAGTGTTGTTTGTAAAAACAGAATCTATTCTACCTCTTCGACGATTTGAAGCGAAGAGGCAGAATTGATTCTAAGAAGAAAGAATGCAAAATCTAGTCCCAAATCGAACAGAGACTAGCTTTTTCAGAATGAATGGAATAGATAGAATAGCCAAAACGAACAGACCCTTAGTGGCGTTGAGGCATGTATTGTTGAGTTCATTACACTGAGCTACTTGTAGCTGTACACGGAGGCTGTGATCATGGGCTGCTCGTCCGGTCTGTGGAAGCTTCTCTGGCGCAATTTTAGTGCACCGAGCACCCATCATTTGATACCGCTTGCGGAAGTCAGTGATTCATCACTCTCAGCTCCATTCAGTTCAAAGAAGAAGACTTCCCAAGTTACTGATCTCTTCTTGTGTTTCCAGGATTTATCATCGCGTGAGCCAACTGCTGGTGTTTGTCAGACTTTGGCAATGTTCTAAGCAGGTGTGTCTTCCCTTATCCAAATGTAAATGATGTGGTATCACAACCATTCCACGCATGCATAAAAAGGATGGACAACAGGATTATATTTTCACATATTCCACGGATGTTGTGAACTTCAGCCACTTTCAAACTGTTTTCGTATATGTCTGCCATGTTGGTCTTTCAGTGGTGAATCAACATTATGAAAATGTCCGTGTCTCCAGCTACAACCATGACTGATTGACTGTTTCTCGCAAAGTCCACAGCTATTGATACAATCAAGGTGTCTGCGTCAATGTCGCTGCATTTCCTGATATATGCTTTCGAATGGAGGGGATCTGAGAGCAGTTTATGAATTGCATCTTATTACCGATCTTTGTGAAGAGTGCTGCTTGATCATTTTGGCATTTTGACAAACCAGTGACGCCATCGAACACAACACAGCATTGTCCATATTTGCTTGCTTTGTACGATTCATATTAAATTTATTGGTATGCAGCATCCTTCTTTGATCGAACATGATGTAGCAACCATCCACCCTCTATCACAGATGTACTGCCTTGGGTAGGATTTTCATCTTGGCGATTACACTATTCAGATGTACTGCCTTGGGTAGGATTTTCATCTTGGCGATTACACTATTCAAGTTCTTGAAGGCACGGGCTAGTTCTGATTTGCGTCTTACGCATGAAGTAATCCCTGCAGATCGATGCAGGTATTGCAGACAGCTCGTAAGCGAAGTATGGCACAATATCCTTGGACTTTCGCTGTGCCAGTGATGTACAGCACATGAAGAGTACAGATGATTAAATCTGAACATTTTTTTGGCCTAAATACCAATCTTAATGCCAAGCTAGAGGCGATCTAGTATACGGATTTGGTCAGATATGTACATTGTTGACACTTGTATCATCAAGGGCTGTTGATTTTTTCTCTTCAACATCTTCTGCCTGATCACAGTTAATTCTGTCCTCTTCAGAAGTGAACGGGTCATGCAGCTCGACCGAATAAAGTTTTTTTCCCCTTGTCCTCGCAGTCTCCATTGCATCTGAGTTCAACTTGCTGCTCGCTCGTCAAGTGAAGCGGGTTTGTCAGACTAGTCATTGCCTCGTGGACAACAGCACATTGATTCCGTCATCCCACTGCCTCTTGTAAGTCCTCCACTAGCTGTTTTAGATCTCGTCAGCACTGGTTCTATGTACAAATCTGTACACAAATGATCGTTTCTATCGTGAGATAGAAAACTTTTTCTAGATACAGTCAACGCATGTACCGCTGTGGGCGGGGCCAGAGTAGGCCAATTGAGAGGCAGTCTGCGAGGGACGGTGTCCAGATACACGGGGGGCTATCGATCCAGAAGCGTATATAGTGTTAGGAAAGGGATAGTCTGTTCATCTAGGCCTGTGCGCTCCTTTGCGACCGTCTTTGGTTTTATTTCCTAACACATCCTAAGATATCCTAGATTATAGATAGTCTAATTCCAATTTTTTGGAATGTGGCCCAGCATTCCGGCGTGTGCAGCACTAGCCAACCGGGCACAGGGTTCCAGCAAGACTGGTTTTACCTGGGCGGCTCTCACGCATCTTCACAAGTATTTATTTTTTGTTTTCAATTCGGAGATCGTCACCTCTTTTCAGTTCATTTCACTTTTGCACAATAGATTGTATGTCTTGCTGACCGATACCGGTATATGTATTGCTCACAGTAATCTGTTATTCCACGTTAGCAGTCGCAATAAACGCGCCGCACGGCCACTCTATCTAAGCAGTGTTGTTCTTTATTGTGTTATGGTGAAGATAGAACCAGCCCATTACCGGTCGCTCCTAGGTATTGCATGGAAACCTTATGTGAACTTCTGGTATAGCCATTGATGCTTGTCTGGAAGCTCTTATCATCTGGAAGTGAGGTTTTCTGCATTTTGCATAATTACCTGGTCTGTAGATGCGAAGAGGTTCAGCAGGTTTCCTACAGCGTCTAGGTGTCCTTCCCAATCCTTTCACAAGCCATGAATAACTTGATGATGTTTATGTCCTTGAGGTACAATATCCAAAGCTTCACTGTGCGGGTGTAGCTGATAGATATGTGTTTTGCTTTGCAATGCACTCGTCTAACATCTCTAATTCAACTACCTCTCCCATTGCCACAAAATCGTCATGGCCAATTTACTCAATCAATTGATCCGATGTTCGTACTTGATTCACGCTCAATTTGTAACAGCTCCTCATTTCTTCACCTTCCTCTACATCTGCCTCTGATTCTGATAAAATACTAGGAATCAGCTTGGTCCTAGGTGCTTTCTCCGCAAGTGAGTACACGTAAAGCTCTGGATATTGTTTCTCCTGTCAAAAAATGTGCCACTGTGTGGGATCCATATACTTGTCCAATAGATTCCTCAGGGTCGGAACTTTTCATAATGTTGTCAGTACTGCAAGCAGCACTCATGAGCAAATGAAAGCACAAGTTGACAAACTATTCAGGTTAGATTTTTTGCTTCAATGATTTCTACAGCTTTCTGCCAAAGCGATTGGTCGAAAGTCACAGACACACTCTCCAGTTCAACTTCTCAGATTGATCAGCAGAGTGGAATAAATGCATGTTAGGCTCCTTTGGCTTGAGATTGATGAAGGAAAGGATGAGCATCTGCCATTTCTCCCTCTATATAATTGTGTGTCCTGCAATAGTTCTGTTTGGAGCCGGAGTAGTTGGGCGCTTTAAACCGCTTGTGGTATGATGTATAGCCGCAGTATTTGCTTTGAACTTAAGAGAGGATATGGCTGGTGATGCTGGGCCCATGTACTGGACGGTAGGTATATCGAAGTTTCTTTATTACGGAAACTGTAACTACTATCTTTAACTGATAATAAACCATGCAAGTAGTGAGGCCGTACTCTATTTAACACGTTATAAACTTCAGGTAGTATTGACTGTAATCGTCTCACATACATCAGTGCTAAAGAGTCCTCCAGTACATCTTTAAATGGAACATTGATATTTCTCGAATTGCACTTGAAGCTATATACTGTAGTTTTTATATTTCCTCAATATCAGTAACTTCACAGAATCTCTATATTACTGAACAGTAGGAGACATGAGACATTACAAAACCATTGTATAAACGAAGTTTGCTTTGAACTTTCAAATTTGGAGAAAGTCGAGCCAATGCATTAATTTTACAACCGTTTTGTTGTAAATGTTGTAATGGCCATTTACGGGGGTTCATGAGTTTCCCTGTCATTTTTGTTTTCTCTCACTTCGTATGCCTGATATGACTTTCATGATATGAAAGATATGACATATATGACTATATGATATGACTTATATGACTGATATGACTTTCAAATTTGGAGAAAGTCGAGCCAATGCATTAATTTTACAACAGTTTTGTTGTAAATGTTGTAATGGCCATTTACGGGGGTTCATGAGTTTCCCTGTCATTTTTGTTTTCTCTCACTTCGTATGCCTGATATGACTTTCTGTCCCCGGACTATGAGATTGGATAACGGACCCTGTTTTGTTTGCTCGGAATACTTAATACTGGCTATTGATTCCACGTCTATTGTACAATGCTGATATGTGATGATCGAAATTTAGGTCATTATCAAGATGTACAGCTGACAATTTGACGACGTCACAAGTCGTCACAACATGTTCCTCCCCTATCGTCAATACAAAGCCATCATTGAATATATGACCAAATTATATGGCTTGGAATTTTTTTTGTGGGTTTTCTATCAGGTTAATATCAAACAAAGTAACCATCCTAAAACAGACATTCTCCAAATCTGATTAAACATTGTTTGTACTGGAACCATGACAATACCAACATTTTCAAGAGCGGCTTGAGTGCAGTTTTGAGGATCTCTAATAACTGACTTACGAATATGGTAAATTTTTCGATTTCATCGAGTACGACATTAAACTTTTAGTATCACATTCAGATAAACGTAAGTTTAGGTGAAACGTGCAATCACTCTGAATTAAAAGCACTTGGAGATTTTTCACTTTGGTATATTGTTACTTCTTACTTACATACCTGTAGGTTAGAGCTCTAGTTTAGTTTCACACTTGCTTGCTTAGAGAGAGGAGGTGTTTGAAAGTTTATGAGTACGAAAATGTTTGGCGAAGATTTAGACATCGAGGACAGGGATCCTAAGCAAATCAACAGCCATGTTACGGTGAGCTTCAGCTTATTTGTGGTGTTATCATCTCATGATCTATTTGATATATATTTAAACGATTGTTCAGTTTGCTATACATACTCCAACATTTTCTTCTGAAAATATTCGTATTTTACAATGTTATATTGCACTCCATTTGAAGCAAATATTTTGTACAGTCACAATGAACACATAAACACACGGTACACTGCTACACGGCTTATATATATCATGGTAGGTAAGCTTCGAAGAGACGATAGCAGAACCAAATGAACCGAGTGTGGCGCGTTCTTGCGAGTGTGTGTGGCGTGTGACGTTCTGCTGCTACAACAGGCTCCTCTGCTGTTGCTACAACACACTCTCGGGCCTGTGTTTCCTGCCGTGCGCCTGTTATTGGGCCTGCTCGTTTGCCACCCTCGCCTGGTGCCATATCTGGTTCTGTACGCCTATGATGACTTACTTGATGATCTGCATCAAGCCATTCCGGAAATTGGCCTACATGCTTTGCGACTTATGCTACGGGCCGTGCTGTGAAACGATGGGGCTGTGCTTCAGCAAGATCCACGTCTACAACGAGTAGATCATGGGCGCGTAGGCATTGATGATTGATCCACAAATTGGCGTCTGTGGGGCCGCTATTAACATCGTTTTAAGAGTGCCTCAGACATCAGTAACGAGTATAATGTTGTATGAGTATATAACGAGTATTATGTACTTTTCAGTAAACAACTAACTCGTTTTCTTGAAAACTGATTGCTCTTCCCTCTGTCCTGTGCCACTTCCTAATTGAACTGTGCATAATTACATGATAATTCGCTTCATTCATGTCTCAATCTTGGTACAGAAGGCCAGAAAAAAGTATTATGGTTCTGGTTATTAGGGTCCCCAGAAATGCGGCAGCACAATTTTCTTTCCTTTTTATTCCCTCAAATTGTTTAGTGAATTATTTTGTCAAATACGAACTATTTGGCCAAACATTTTCCTCTACAAATGGGCCGATAGAATTCGTTCATTTGGCCAGTCACACAGCAAATTTTGCAATGTCAAAGACAGTCGGGACCATCTGACTCGATTTCCAAAGAATAGAAATCAGCTCTCAGAAAGTGATGCGCGTGTTTTTTTTTGTGCGCGGTTTTACGTGACGTGCGCACCTAACCAGAACCATAATACTTTTTGGGGGGCCAAATATATTTTTACTCTCATTCTAAATCTGCAACAGGCTCAGTAATTTTTTTTATAACAGAAACGTTCACAGATGAAAGCGTTCTCTTGTTAGGGTAGCTTTCTTGTTTTGGGTTTGGTGTGTGTCTATGCATTTTGATTTTTTTCCAACACCTTGTTGAGAACACCTTGTTGATAGAACTTGTCACTGGCAAGCGTATAAGAACTTTAATGAAGCATGAACTTTCCGTATCCCTTACCCTAATTTTGTGATTGCTTCTGCTCAGAATACGTGTATTGTATGTCTTTTTCATGTGTATTCACCTAATTTATGATTTAATGCATTAGACATGTATTGTCAATAAATGTATGTAAATTAATAAGTGTATATCTGTTACGTAAGTGTTTAAAAGTTGTTATAAGTATATAAGAGCAATTTTGTCTATGTGCAGCAAATTTTAGCAGATATCTCAAAATAGGGTTTGCCCTGCTGATCGTTGCCCATCTATTTTCAAATAAAATAATGTTTAAACCATCTAGTAAAATCCATGCAGATTTGCGAATTTCGTTCACAATTCTGAATAATTTCTGTCATGTTTTTATATGACATCCAGTGTCTAAAAGCGGGACCAACTGTCAACATCTTTACGTAATGTATTTTCATCGGGCTCAATACTATCCCGGAACGAAGTCTATTAGTGCTCTGCTAACTGCAAATGATGGTGACTTTTTAAGAGTTTATTCTCCAATCAGGATGATGAGGGTTTTAGTGTATCTTTCACACAACAGATAATCCAATCCATTGGGTATCTAAATTCCTAATAATCACAATACGATGGTTCAGCTATACACAAAACTCTTCTTTTCACAAATCACAGTTCAACTTCGAGCATGTCACTGTGTTACTTTGCCAAATATCCTTATACTCGTAAAACATACAAATTTACAATCCAACATGACTGTCTGACTGACAACTGACCTGGAAACTTCCAGTGGAGTCAACAAGAGGGGCTTCTAACTATGCAAATATATATATTGAAGGGCAAGGGCATGTGACGTCTGCAATTAGTAGAGTGGTGACTGGCTGTGGAGAAGTGCGAAGTGTGTGCATTAAATATCGGCTTGCTACTATGGAAATGTGAGTAGCGCATGAGTACGTAAGTCCATGTTGAGAGTATGTAGTTATGCGGCATGCCATAAGTATAGGGTGCCTTATCGAGTGATGTGCTTGTATTGTATGAGTCTGCTTCTGTATTAAATGTAAGAGTAACTGATGGGGATATGTTTTAAAGGACTACCCAACTGTAAAATAGCTACATTTATACAATTCACATTGTAACCACTACACAAAGGTATGGCGCCCCGTTCGTGCCACAAAAAAGAGAATTTATTTTTTTTCTAACTCATACGTATGAGATAGTATCTCATATGTATGAGTTACTAAGTCATACGTATGAAATAAAAAGTCATACGTATGAGATAAAAAGTCATATGTTTGAGATACTAAGTCATACGTATGAGATAATAAGTCATACATATGAGTTAGTATCTCATACGTATGACTTAGTATCTCCTACATATGGGTTAGTATCTCCTACGTAGGAGTTAGTATCTCATACGTATGACTTAGAGTTAGTATCTCCTACGTATGACATAGTATCTCCTATGTATGACTTAGTATCTCATACGTATGACTTAGTATCTCATATGTATGACTTAGTATCTCATATGTATGACTTAATATCTCATATGTATGTCATAGTATCTCATACGTATGACTTGTTATCTCATACGTATGTGTTAGTATCTCCTACGTATTTCATACGTATGAGATAAATAAAAAAATAACTTCCCTTTTTGGTGGCACGAATGGGGCGCCATACAAAGGAGTAATATATTTTTTGGAAAATTCTACTTTCTACCTCCTAATTCTGTCTTCTATTTATTTTTGCCAAAAAAATTATAAATTATGTCTTCGAGGGTGACAAATCTACCGATGCATGTGCGTAATTGGCAATACTCAACCTGAGGCCTTTAAGGTCCACACACATAATTTCTACTTGGTGATTGCGCCAGAAATCAAGAGGGTCACTATCCTGTGAAGCACATGGAGAAGACAGTTACTGGTCTACTTCACGGTCTGCAGTGCTTGTTGCTGCCATGGAGCAGACATGAATGTGGATAGTTTGGACCTTTTCCTCGTTGGGGATGCTATGCTGTCTTCCTAAGTGTGCGATCGTTCAGGATTCCTGTCATGTTTGGCGATCTCAGCTTTCAGGAGGTCTAGAGTTTCCCTGTGTGTATCATTGTTTGGGTCACACCATTGCACCTTGAACCGTGGATCCAGCACTGCACATTGCCAAAATACTGTGCATCCCTCAAAGCTCGACAGGCGCTTGTACACAGAGTCATGGAGAGCGGCATCTACCTTGTTGTTGTATCGAGAATTCCTGGTGTTCAGATCAACTTCAAGTCCTGTGAGGCAGGGGAGGACATAGCTGCATGTAACTTAGTTTTGACCTTGTGTGGAGTCGGTGGCTTCTTCGAATGACACAAGAAGTCACACAGGTCCTGTCACATGATCCAGTGAATGGGTGGTGAGCTTTGTTGTGGTCAACTGATATAGCTTGTCCCGCGGCACACGCACAACTGACCATAGGCCTATCATTTTCACCTCTGAGTTCCACTGTGTCTGGTTTGCAGTATGCAGCATGATTTCCCCATACAACAGATCTGTGGTATGTGTGGATTTTCTGGCATGTATTACCACATTTGACACCTTGGTAATTACTTCGCATATTGCTGCTGCCCGCTGTATGCCATCTTCCACTACGAGCTGTAGTGTATCTGCAAACCATGAAGTATGTTCTAGGATGAAGCTGTCCATCTGTTGCTCTGTTGCTGAGCGTTGTCATCTGTGTTCGAATCATTGTGACTGTATTCTTCTGATTTCCACATCAATCACTTGCTCAAACCCTGGCAGTGAAAATGCCTTCACCATGTTTGCTGCATTGTTATAGACACAACATGCCCGATTTTCTTTTTGGTGTCATAAACCAGATTGTCTCCTCGTACTTTGCAGAGATGTTCTCGGTAGTGTGATGGCCTTTGAAATGGCAACAACCCGGCGTACAGGAGCGTGATCTTCCAATCGTGCACATAATGTGCTGTGATACTGATGAAACTCTGCATTTGTCAGCTGCTCCATATATCAACGGTGACATTCACGATGGGTACTTCCTGTAGTGCAGCAATGATGTCCAGAACATGTGTTGGCTTTGGTGATGAGGGTGGCGGACAAATGCTTCCAACTTGGTATTATATTAGCGGGAATCCATTTCGCTGACCATATCGTGAAATCCTGCAGTTTTTCAGTCAGATTATTAGATGCTTTCACATTGTTAGGCAGAGCATTCCACAATTTTGCTTCTTCATACCTGGAACTATTCAGACCATACCTTTTCGTTTTACATTTATTTATTTTGACAGGTTCTTTAATACGGAAAGTATTCATACTTTCTTTAACTGATAATAGACCATGCAAGTATTGAGACCGTACTTTATTAAGCACGTTAAAGACTTCAAGTAGTATTGACTCTAAGCGTCTCACATACATCAGTGCTAAACAAGAGTCATCCAGTAAATCTTTATATGGAACATTAAAATTTGACTAATTGTACTTTGGAGCTGTATGTTGTAGTTTTTATATTTTCTTAATGTCAGTAACTTTACAGAATCTTCTTATCACTGAACAGTAGAAGAATTGAGACATTACAAAACTATTGTATAAACGACTTTTGCTTCGCACTTTTAAAGTTGACTTAGAAACCTTTTTGTACAAATCTGATATGTGATGACAACCTTTTCGTACAATTCTGATATATCATGATTGAAATTTAAGTTCTTATCAAGATGTACATCTGACAATTTGACGACGCCACAAGTATGAACATGTTCCTCCCCTATCGTCAATACAAAGCCATCATTGTATTTATGACCAAATTATATGGCTTGGAATTTTTTTGTGGGTTTGCTATCAGGTTTTATCAAACCAAGTAACCATCCTAATACAGACATTCTCCAAATCTGATTTAACATTGTTTATGCTGGAACCATGACAATACCAACATTTTCAAGAGCGGCTTGAGTGCAGTTTTGAGGGTCTCTAAAATGGTAAACTTTTCAATTTCATTGAGTACGACATTAAACTTTTAGTATCACATCGAGATAAACGTAAGTTTAGGTGAAACGTGCAATCACTCTAAATTAAAAGCACTAGGAGATTCTTCACTTTGGTATATTGTTACTTCTTACTTACATACCTGTAGGTTAGAGCTCTAGTTAAGTTTCACACTTGCTTGCTCAGAGAGAGGAGGTGTTTGAAAGTTCATGAGTACAAAAATGTTTGGCGAAGATTTAGACGTCAAGGATAGGGATCCTAAGCAAATCAACAGCCATGTTACGGTGAGCTCCAGCTTTTTTGTGGTGTTATCACGATTATCGAATTAGCCACAAATATTATCTCATGATCTGTTTGATATATATTTAAACGATTGTTCAGTTTGCTATACATACTCCAACATTTTTTTCTGAAAATATTCGCATTTCACAATGCTATATTGCACTCCATTTAAAGCAAATATTTTGTACAGTCACAATGAACACATAAACACATGGTACACTGCAACACGGCTTATATATGTCATGGTAGGTAAGCTTCGAAGAGACGATAGCAGAACCAGATGAACTGAGTGTGGCGCGTCCTTGTGAGTGTGTGTGACGTGTGACGTTCTGCTGCTACAACAGGCTCCTCTGCTGTTGCTACAACACTCGGGCCTGTGTTTCCTGCCGTGCGCCTGTTATTGGGCCTGTTCGTTTGCCACCCTCGCCTGGTGCCATATCTGGTGCTGCACGCCTACGATGACTTATACGATGATCTGCATCAAGCCATTCCGGAAATTGGCCTATATGCTTTGCGACTTATGCTACGGGCCGTGCTGTGAAACGATGGGGCTGTGCTTCAGCAAGATCCACGTCTACAACAAATAGATCATGGGCGCCTCTGGAGTCATTAATGATTGATCCAGAACCTTTTCGTTTTACATTTATTTATTTTGACAGGTTCTTCATTACGGAAAGTATTCATACTTTCTTTAACTGATAATAGACCATGCAAGTATTGAGACCGTACTTTATTAAGCACGTTAAAGACTTCAAGTAGTATTGACTCTAAGCGTCTCACATACATCAGTGCTAAACAAGAGTCATCCAGTAAATCTTTATATGGAACATTAAAATTTGACTAATTGTACTTTGGAGCTGTATGTTGTAGTTTTTATATTTTCTTAATGTCAGTAACTTTACAGAATCTTCTTATCACTGAACAGTAGAAGAATTGAGTCATTACAAAAGTATTGTATAAACGACTTTTGCTTCGCACTTTTAAAGTTGACTTAGAAACCTTTTTGTACAAATCTGATATGTGATGACAACCTTTTCGTACAATTCTGATATATCATGATTGAAATTTAAGTTCTTATCAAGATGTACATCTGACAATTTGACGACGTCACAAGTCGTCACAACATGTTCCTCCCCTATCGTCAATACAAAGCCATCATTGAATATATGACCAAATTATATGGCTTGGAATTTTTTTTGTGGGTTTGCTATCAGGTTTTTATCAAACAAAGTAACCATCCTAAAACAGACATTCTCCAAATCTGATTAAACATTGTTTGTACTGGAACCATGACAATACCAACATTTTCAAGAGCGGCTTGAGTGCAGTTTTGAGGGTCTCTAATAACTGACTTACGAATATGGTAAATTTTTCGATTTCATCGAGTACGACATTAAACTTTTAGTATCACATTCAGATAAACGTAAGTTTAGGTGAAACGTGCAATCACTCTGAATTAAAAGCACTTGGAGATTTTTCACTTTGGTATATTGCTACTTCTTACTTACATACGGTAACATACCTGTAGGTTAGAGCTCTAGTTTAGTTTCACACTCGCTTGCTCAGAGAGAGGAGGTGTTTGAAAGTTTATGAGTACGAAAATGTTTGGCGAAGATTTAGACGTCAAGGACAGGGATCCTAAGCAAATCAACAGCCATGTTACGGTGAGCTCCAGTTTCTTTGTGGTGTTATCACGATCATCGCATTAGCCACAAATATCATCTCATGATCTATTTGATATATATTTCAACGATTGTTCAGTTTGCTATACATACTCCAACATTTTTTTTCTGAAAATATTCGTATTTCACAATGTTATATTGCACTCCATTTAAAGCAAATATTTTGTACAGGCACAATGAACACATAAACACATGGTCCACTGCTACACAGCTTATATATGTCATGGTAGGTAAGCTTCGAAGAGACGATAGCAGAACCAGATGAACCGAGTGTGGCACGTTCTTGCGACTGTGTGTGGCGTGTGACGTTCTGCTGCTACAACAGGGTCCTCTGTTGTTGCTACAACACACTCTCGGGCCTGTGTTTCCTGCCGTGCGCCTGTTTTTGGGCATGCTCGTTCGCCACCCTCGCCTGGTGCCATATCTGGTACTGCACGCCTATGATGACTTGCACGATGATCTGCATCAAGCCATTCCGGAAATTGGCCTACATGCTTTGCGACTTATGCTACGGGCCGTGCTGTGAAACGATGGGGCTGTGCTTCAGCAAGATCCACGTCTACAACAAATAGATCATGGGCGCCTCTGGAGTCATTAATGATTGATCCAGAAATTGGCGTCTGTGAGGCCGGTTTCAATATCGTTGTAAGAGTGTCCCACACATCAGTAACGAGCTCAGTATAATATTGTATGAGTATATAACGAATATAATGTACTTTTCTCTTAGCGGCTAACTCTTTTTCTTGAAAATTGTATGATTGCTCTTCCCTCTGTCCTGTGTCACTTCCTAATTGAACTATGCAGACATTACATGATAATTCGCTCCATTCATGTCTTAATCTTGGCACAGAATGCCAGAAAAAGTATTATGGTCCTACTTATTAGGGTCCCCAGAAATGCGGCAGCACAATTTTCTTTTCTTTTTATTCCCAAAAATTGTTTGCTGGTGAATTGTCGGGTCAAATATGAACCATTTGGCCAAACATTTTCCTCTAAAAATTACCCGGTAGACTTCGTTCATTTGGCGAGTCACACAGCAAATTTTACAATGTCAAAGACAGTCGGGACCATTTGACTCGATTTCCAAAAAAAGAAATCAGCTCTCAGAAAGTGATGCACATGTTTTTTTTTTTGTGCGCGGTTTTACGTGACGTGCGCACCTAACCAGAACCATAATACTTTGGGGGGGGGGGGGGGGGGCGAATATATGTTTACTTTCATTCTAAATCTGGAACAGGCTCAGTAATTTGTTTATAACAGAAACGTTCACAGATAGATAAAGCAAGCGAAATCAAAGCGTTCTTTTGTTAGGGTAACTTTCTTTTTTGCGTTTGGTGTGTGACTATGCATGTTGAATTTTTATCTAACACCTTGTTGATAACAACTTGTCAGCTAACACCTTGTTGACAGAACGTGTCACTGACTAGCGTATAATAACTTTAACGGAACATTCATGGAACATGCTGACGGCGATCACGAACGTCTTTGGCATCCTCTGAACGCATTCAGCTAAGAAAGCATTACTAATGATTACTATATAATACTATACATTTCCCCAGTCAACGTTCCGTTGCCCTTTCCCTAATTTTGTCATTGCTTCCACTCAGAATGTATTGTGTGTCTTTTTCATGTGTATTCACCTAATTCATGATTTAATGCATTAGACATGTAATGTCAATAAATGATTGTAAATTAATGAGTGTATATCTGTTACGTGAGTGTTTAAAAGTTGTTATGGGTATATATGAGCACTTTCTCTACATGCAGCACATTTTAGCAGGGGTCTCAAAAGAGGGTTTGCCCTGCTGATCGTTGCCCATCTATTTTCAAATTAAACTATGTTTAAACCATCTAGTAATATCCATGCAAATTTGCGCATTTCGTTCACAATTCTGAATAACTTCTGTCATGTTTTTATCTGGCACCCAGTGTCCAAAAGCGGGACCAACTGTCACCATCTTTACGTAATGTATTTTCATCGGGCTCTCCCGGAACGAAGTCTATTAGTGCTCTGCTAACTGCAAATGATGGTGACGTTTTAAGAGTTTATTCTCTAATCAGGATGATGAGGGTTTTATGTATCTTTCACACAACAGATAATCCAACCCAGTTTTCCTCAGTGGGGGTGTTGTGCTGTCTTCCTGAGTGTGTGATGGATGCAAGTATCAATCTATTACCACCAACACAGTCAGATTTTCATGATGCCAATAACAAACGTAAAATACAACATTTTGGAATAGAAACAAAGCCCGACCAAATACTTTATCAAAAGACACACTGGCGTCATCAGGGGCAGACAGTGTGTTAAATGTAGTTGTTTCTACTGTACACCAGATGGGATTAGTATACAACTGCCCAACAACCTATGAAATAATTTAGAAATCCGGAAAACAAACCCCATGGAATAGATATATGACAAGTACATAAGTACCTAATCACGAGCCAGAAGGCTACTGAGTTGATGGTATCCTCGGGGACAGATTTAACGTCCGCCAGCAGTGACACCGACTCAGTGGTATGAATGCAAGTATCAATCTATTACCACCAATACAGTCAGATTTTCATGATGCCAATAACAAACGTAAAATACAACATTTTGGAATAGAAACAAAGCCCGACCAAATACTTTATCAAAAGACACACTGGCGTCATCAGGGGCAGACAGTGTTAAATGTAGTTGTTTCTACTGTACACCTGATGGAATTAGTATACAACTGCCCAACAACCTATGAAATAATTTAGAAATCCGAAACAAACCCCATGGAATAGATATATGACAAGTACATAAGTACCTAATCACGAGCCAGAAGGCTACTAAGTTGATGGTATCCTCGGGGACAGATTTAACGTCCGCCAGCAGTGACACCGACTCAGTGGTATGAATGCAAGTATCAATCTATTACCACCAATACAGTCAGATTTTCATGATGCCAATAACAAACGTAAAATACAACATTTTGGAATAGAATTCTGGAATATAAATTCAAAATAGATAAATTCAAAATATAAATTCAAAATAGAATTTTGGATCACGGTTCCTGTCATGTTTGGCGATCTCGGTTTCAGGAGGTCTAGAGTTTCCCTGTGTGTATCACCGTTTGGGTCACACCATTACATCTAGAACCGTGGATCTTGCACTGCACATTGCCGATATTCTGTGCACCCCTCAAAGCTCGACAGGCGCTTTTGCACAGAGTCACGGAGAGCAGTAACTGGTACTGAGATCAGTTTTAAGTCCCATGATGCAGTGGAGGACATACCTGCATGTAACTTTGTTTTGACCTTGTGTGAAGTCAGTGGCTTCATCGAATGGCACAAGAAAGTCACATAGGTCCTGTAACATGAACCAATGAAAGGGTGGTGAGCTTTATTGTGGTCAACTGATATAGCTTGTCTTGTGGCACATGAACAATTGACCATATCATTTTCACCTCAGTGTGTCTGAGTCTATCATTTTTAACTCCAGTGTGTCTGGTTCGCAGTCTGCAAGGATGATTTCCCCATCCAACAGATCTGTGGTATGCGAGGATTTTCTGGCATGTTTTACCACATTTGACACCTTGGTAATTACTTCGCATATTGCTGCTGCCCGCTGTATGCCATCTTCCACTACGAGCTGTAGTGTATCTGCAAATCATGAAGTATGTTCTAGGAGGAAGCTGTCCATCTGTGGCTCTGTTGCTGGAGCGTTGTCATCTGTGTCCGGATCACTGTGACTGTAATCTTCTGATTTCCACATCAATCCTTTGCTCAAACCCTGGCAGTGAAAATGCCTTCACCATGTTTGCTGCATCGTTATAGACACAACATGCCCGATTTTCTTTTCGATGTCATAAAGCCAGATTGTCTCCTCGTACTTTGCAGAGATGTTCTCGGTAGTGTGATGGCCTTTGAAATGGCAACAACCCGGCATACAGGAGCGTGATCTTCCAATCGTGCACATAATGTGCTGTGATACCGATGAAACTCTGCATTTGTCAGCTGCTCCATATATCAACGATGACATTCACGATAAGTACTTCTTGTAGTGCAGCAATGATGTCCAGAACATGTGTTGGCTTTGGTGATGAGGGTGGCGGACAAATGCTCCGAACTTGGTATTATATTAGCGGGAATCCATTTCGCTGACCCGATCGTGCAATCCTGCAGTTTCAACAACAGAATGCGGCTGCATGGTGCCAGCAATGAAGTTAGTCACTTTGTCAGTGATGCAAGACTGGCGGCAATCGACGGTGCTGTATTTCCTCGGAGTTGAAATGAAGCATGCGATTGTAGAGGTTGCTGGTTTTGCTGTACATTTGGGTGGTGAATCTGTCGAGAAGAAAATAAACACATGTATGATAATGAAAGTCCTTTTACTGACATTCACAGTATGCAACAACACCCAGAGGCAATTGACATGGCTATGAATATTACCAGATTGCAACTACATGAATATTACCAGGCGGAACGCTTCACATCGTTAATTGCACTTAAAGACTTCCATTCAGATTTGTCGTTTTTTCAATTATTAAGAATTAATTTAATAATATCCATGCAATCAATCAGGAACAATTCACAAAGCGAATGTTCATACCTATTTGCATTTTTATGCACCGAGTATTTTTGTTGCAAATATTCGATCTATGTTTTACTATATCCGTGTACATGAACGACCTGTGACGATTTTAGTGTCAAACTTTGTGTGCACTAGTAATAGCTGACCACATATGTAAAATATATTCTAGTAGATATATTTTCCTTCACCTTCAGATGCTTCACAAGGTTTGATGTTGTTTTTCCCTTTGATTCACACTGTTTGCATTTAGCCTTAAGAGTGAGAGATGACTCAAAGTTGGCCTCATTTGTAGTGCATAGCTGATGAACTGATGCCTATTGAAGATTGTCGAATTGGCCTGTTGCTAGGAAAAATCTGTCCCAAGGCACTGATTCCACAGAAAGTAGTACCGCCCCCAGCGACAACCCTCAGGCTCCCTATGGTCAGAAAACTGTGCTTGGCTAGGAAATCATTGTCATCGTGGGCATTGGAGATGACGACGTTGAGAACGATGATGAATTTGGAATAACACATCGTCTACTAGCTTTTGAGGCCTCTTGTTTAAGTCCTGATGCTCCGTCTCGCCCAGAAAGGGTCTCGATTTCATTACCAATGAGATTGAAGGAAATTGTCAATGTAACAAATTCTTGGAACTTGACTTCAGTGATCAGAACTCGAAAGGCGCAGAATTGCTGAATGAGGATAGGAAGGTCATGCGCATTCTGGAGAAGGAAACCAGACAACTCGATGATGGTCGTTACAAGATTCCACTACACTTGTGAGATGAATCAGTTGAGTTGCCTGACAACAGTGTGGTTGCTCGAGTGCGTTTGCATACCTGAAGAAGAGATTTGAGCGAGACCTAACATTCAAGTCAGAGTATATTACATTCATGAACGAAATGGAGCAAAACAACTCCATTGAACGAATCCATTATCATGACTCGAGGGAAAGCTGTTGTACATTCCCCACCATGGTGTGTTTGGAAAGCAAAAGGAGAAGTTGCGAGTGGTTTTCGACCCCGGTGCAACATGTCAAGGTATAAGTACCAACCGTCCTTGGTCCAGATATGACCAACATACTCTTAGGACTCTTGTGCCGTTTCCCAAAGGAGAGCGTGGCAGTGATTTGCGACATCAAGCAGGTGTTCCTTCAGTTTGTTGTTCCAAGAGACACAGGAACTTGTGGTTGGAACATAGCTGAAAGGATCAAAATCCGGTGATCTGAAGAGTAGTATTTGTTGCAAAGGACATCCTTTAGCACCTTTGTCGGCAACAACTTGACTTGACTGGGACGATCTCAGGCCTGGGGTCAATTGCTTTGAAATGTAATCTATTATATTACTATTACTTCACAGTTTCAGCTATTACTATTACAATTACCTTATTTCTTAAAAGTAATCTATTATATTACTATTACATTTGCAACAATTACTATTACTATTACTTGTGAAATTCAAAGTTCACAACAAATATTGTTCAGTACAACAAATCAACGACAAGCATAGACTCACGAGTGAATCAAACTGATTACGCAATCACTTCCTCCAAAAATTACTTAGGCCATTTCAATCAAAGGGAATGGAAGGCCTCAATTACATAGAAACAGCTGGTGTTTGACTGTCTCATCTGGTCAGCTACAAAAACAAAGTGCCTGCCCCCATATTTATATATATTACTATTACAATTACTTCCAAGGTTGGAAAAGCTGATTACTATTATATTACTATTACTTGAGAAAATGTAATCGTTACTATTACAATTACATGTTACTATCACCCCAGCCCTGGACGATCCAATACCAAATGACTTGAGAATGAGATACGCATCAATGAAGAATGATTTGAAGTTGCTGGAGACAGTGAAAATACCTCGATGTACTAGCCAGTTGGTTTTGGATTGGTGATTTCTGCACAACTGCATCACTTGTCTGATGTTAGTTCGTTTGGATATGGTCAGTGCTCATACCGACCACATAGAAAATGATCGCCATGTAGTTCACCGCTGTCTGGTGATGGCCAACTCCAGGGTAGCCCCATTGAAAACACTCACAATCCCGAGACTGGAACTTGCAGCACCTGTAGTATCATTGTGTGTCAGTCAATTCCTGTCTAAAGAATTGCGGTATGCAGACTTTACAAACTACTTTCAGACAGATAGCAGGGTGGTGCTAGCATATCTTCACAATGGATCTGCATGCTTCCATGTATACGTGGCCAACCGCGTTCAGTTGATTCAAGACCATACCAAAATGGAACGATGGAACTATGTTCCTTCCTCAGAGAGCCCAGTGGATGAGGCTTCAAGAGGCCTTACAGCAAGGGAAAATTTGCAGAACACAAGATGGATGAATGGGCCAAACGAAATTCCTCTGGAACCCAGGATTTGATGTATGTTCTGGAAGATTGGTAATTGAATCAGAACCAGATGATACAAAAGTGGAGCAAACTCTTGATACAGATGTTGAAGACGTGATCTATAATCGTACTGACATAATACAGTGACTACATTCACTACATGTCACGACTGAAGGCCCGAGTGTCCAAAAACGCTGATGAGGATGCCTAGTGACGATATTTTAGTGATTAAGGTTAAGGTCAAGGTCGGAGATCATACACCTGGCAGGAAGATGACAAGATTCATGTCTCTGGAGAGACCTATTCCGAGTTGGTTCTTCTCGCCGAGAGCCATAGTAATCGTCACTGTTGGATAGTAAGTTTAGAAAAATTTGGGCAGCCATGAAGAGGTAATTGGTTCGTTATGATACTATTATATTATTCATTTCCATTATTGTAGTTGGTACGCCATGTGGCTAATTGTATTTTACACGTAGCGATTACACCCAGTGGTCACATTTTTCAAAATCAATTCATCAAGTTTCGTAGTAGCCAAATTCGTAATACTGTCAATACTGTGCTGATGGGAGTATTTGTTTTCACCTTAAGTTTCAGTTTTTACGGTCATCATCAAATAAACTATACAAAAACCCAAGCCTTTTTTCATACGTTTTCTACTGAACTGACGTTCAGTACAGCTTCCCCACAAGTTTGTTTCGTATATTATTGTAAAGTTTGAAGCATGCTCTTTCTGCCCTGAAATATTCTGCCCTGAAAAACAATGCCATGATGAAAGACCGAACAGTGTTGTGTCAGGATAAATGAGAACTCAACTTAAAAATTCACGACAATACTAAAGTTGCTTCAGAGCACATGTATAACTACATTGAAGTTGGGGCGATTATTTATTTATTAATGGATGCTTGTATTGTTTTACAGAGGTTATTATTTTTGTTGAATAACCTCAACGGAGGTCATTATTTGCAATAATAACCTAATGGCAGGCATCCATTAAGTCAGATAATGGGCGATAATATTCGAAACTTCCACTGTCTATGATCGGCCGACTAATTAGGACTGAAACCATGATCAGGCATGTTCGGTTATTCCGAATTCGTATTTCAGAGTTGTTAACAGTTTAATTCGTTAATCAGTTGTGTTTAACGCTGCGCATAAATCCAAAACTACACATCACACTGTCATGTTTCTGTGCAAGGCACTGGTTTTGTCAACTTTGACTTTCAACAATAGTACTAAGAAGGGCCTTGTAGACCGATAGTTAATCTTTCTGATGATCGTCAAGCGAGAGGTTTTCAAGTATACAATCAATTAAGACCAACTTCCTCCAACACCTTGTTGAGGAATAGGATCTTGGAGATTTAAGATATCGACATTCAATATATCCTTTCTCAAGAGCGGCTTGGCTAGTGCTGTTTTGAGGGTCTCTAATGACTGACTTACAATGATGAATTTTACGATTTAATCGAACACGACATTAAACTTTTAGTATCACATTAAGATAAACATAAGTTTGAGTGAAACGTGCGATCACTCTGAGTTACAAGGAATTGGGGATTTTTCACTTCGGTATATTTGTTCTTCATACTTACAAACATATGGGTTAGAACTCTAGTTTAGTTTCACACCTGCTCGTTTGGAGAGAGGAGGTGTTTCAAACTTTGGAAGTGAAAGAGTACAATAATGTCTGGCAAAGATTTAGACCTCGGAGACAGGGATCCTAATGGAATCAACAGCCATGTTACGGTGAGCTTTAGCTTATTCAGAGTGTTATCACGATTATCGCATTAGCCACAAATATCATCTTCACTATTTATTTGATATATATTTGAACGATTGTTCAGTGTTATAGCACTCCAACATAAAAGATGATGAGAAAAACTGTTTTTCTGAAAATATTCGTATTTCAAAATGTCATATTGCACTCCATTTAAAGCAAATATTTTGTACAGTCACAATGAACACATAAACACTTGGAATACTGGTACACTGTATATATGTGTCGCTGTAGGTAAGCTTCGAAGAGACGATAGCTGAGCCAGACGATCCAAGTGCAGCACGTTCTTGCAATTGCGTATGGCGTACGACGTTCTGCTGCTACAACGGGCTCCTCTGCTGTTGCTACAACATGCTCTCGGGCCTGTGTTGCCTGCCGTGCGCCTGCTACTGGGCCTGCTCATTCGCCACCCTCGCCTGGTGCCAGATCTGGTGCTGCACGCCTATGATGACGTACACGATGATCTGCATCAAGCCGCTGCGAAAGTTGGCGTACCTGCTCTGCGACTTATACTACGGGCCATGCTGTGAAACGATGGGGCTGTGCTTCAGCAAGATCCACGTCTACAACGAGTAGACCCTAGATCAATCCATGGGCGCCTCTGGAGGCATTAGCGATACATCGACGGATCTGACTTCTGTGGGGCCGATGTTACTGCATTAACATCATTGTAACAGAGCCATGATATACATTGTTAATGAGTTTGCATTGTACTATTCAGAAATGGCTAATTGGTTCTCTTCAAAACTGTATCATTATTCTTCTTCCTGATTGTGCCTCGTCTCAATTGAAATATGCAGATGATTACATAATACCTGGCTTCATTCTCGTCTCGATTGATCTTGGCACAAAAAATATATTTATTTCCATTCTAAATTTGTGTATTAAGAGTTTTTTTTATTATTGCACTTCGTTTCACGTTTCGAACAATGACTACCGATTATTATTATTAATATTATTATTATTGAGACAATATACCACTATACAACAGATAGATAGATCTATATATGTATTTTTTAAAAACAGTTGACTAACTTCTTCGTTGTAGAAACTATTGCTCCAAATTATTTCTTCCAAAAAGTATGTGGAATATGTTTTTCCCACATGGTTACCAAAACTGTGTAAATAATTACCCTTTCCTTTTTGTGAATGCGAAGTCCAATTCATCTGATTGATCTGTACAAGCTTCGTTCCCAGCTTACCAGGATCCGACACACAATGGTCTCAAACGCACGGTCCTGCGTCAGATTTGAACAAATGTATGACATCCAATTATCGTCAATACCGTAATACTACAAGATTCAGATGATGACATTGAAACACCTAAAGGACTTTTGGAATATGAACAGAGCGCGACCATGAATATTATTTATTTAAAGACAAGTAGCGTAATCGGGGGAAGACAATGTGTGAAATGTAGTTGATTCTACTGTTGACCCTATGGAATCAGTATACAACTGCCCCGCGACCCAATAAACAATTTAGAAATCGCAAAAACGAGTACCACTCGAGAAGGCATTTGACTTTGTCACACCAGCTAAATATGCCGAAACCATACGGCACAAAACAATTAATTTTCTGTTTCTCGTCCCCGCCCGCCTGTGTTCAAAAGCAGTCTCCCGGAGTTTTTTCATTTGCGATTCTCAAATAAAAAATAAAAAGTGTTCCCGCCCCTATTCTGAGGATAGTAAATGATCGAGACACCGAATCACAGCATGCAACTTAGGCATATATTTAACTTACCTCCTTATTTTCACTCTCCGCCAAATGAGACAAAGATGCTACCAGTTTTCAAAAAACAGTTATTCTATGTGGTGACGTGTATGTAGTAATTCATATAAAATTGTGACCGAGAATTGATTTACTTTCCACATGTATACTTCGATGGACATATTAACTGATAGAACCCATCATTGTAATATATTATCAACTGACGGTTTTCGATAATAATACTACTAGTACAAAGAATCATCCTGTCTGTGCTGACTGCTAGGATGATGCTACACCAGTATTGCCAAGGTGCCCGGCCAAGAGTTTTCAAGCCCAAATAAATCAAGCCTCCAGAGATGTATTCGTTAAAGTCATGTGTTGCACATGATTTCAATTCTAAAGGCTGGATATATTTGGACTTGAATACGTCTGTGCGCAAGTGTTTTTTCAATCAATCAATAAATCAAATTTATTCTCATATAAAAAGTGCCTCCCTACCCAATTTTCTCTTGAGCCGAGGACGGTATTTTTTTGCAAAATAAAAAATGAAAAATAAAAAGTTCCTCCCTACCCAGTATGGCTAAAGTACGACATGTGCAGTCGGGCCTTAGAAGGGCCTTGTAGACCGATAGTTAATCTTTCTGATGATCGTCAATCGAGAGGTTTTCAAGTATACGTTCAATCAAGACCAACTTCCTCCAACACCTTGTTGAGGAATAGGATCTTGGAGATTTAAGATATCAAAATTCAATATATCCTTTCTCAAGAGCGGCTTGGCTAGTGCTGTTTTGAGGGTCTCTAATGACTGACTTACAATGATGAATTTTACGATTTAATCGAACACGACATTAAACTTTTAGTATCACATTAAGATAAACATACGTTTGAGTGAAACGTGCGATCACTCTGAGTTACAAGGAATTGGGGATTTTTAGGTTATCGGACCATAGGCATGGCGTGGCGTTGCGTCCGTCGTCCGTCGTCCGTCTTCGTCGTCGTCGTCGTCTTGCACAAAAATACTTAAAAATAATTCAAGAAGGAGGTATTTTTTAGTTTTTTGATTTTCACAATTTTTTCAAAATGGCGGCCGTTTTCGACGAAAAATGCCTGATTTTGGACTTTGGCGGCCATTTTCTCAAAATCTGTTCAGTAACTTTTTTTCTTTTTGATAAATAAGACTCCTCATATGTACTCCTATGATGTCTATAAATTTCGTTGCGCTTGAATCGCTCGAAGTGGGCCATTTTGGCCCAAACTCGGCCCAAATGGGACTTTCCCATGTTAAATTCTCCTATGCTTTATAATGGGACACATTATGCCTAATATCTCACTTGATATTGAGATTAGAGACTAGGAATCAATTGTGGACATATAGGAAATGATATATGCTGAATATTCTCGTGACCTTGAATTTGACCTCTGACCTCAGTTTCAAGGTCAGAGCACAAAATGGCTTATATCTCGCTTATTATCGACTCTACAGCTTAGGAATCAATTGTGGACATATAGGAAATAATATATGCTGAATATTCTCGTGACCTTGAATTTGACCTCTGACCTCAGTTTCAAGGTCAGAGCACAAAATGGCTTATATCTCGCTTATTATCGACTCTACAGCTTAGGAATCAATTGTGGACATATAGGAAATGATATATACTGAATATTCTGATGACCTTGAATTTGACCTTCGACCTCATTTTCAAGGTCACAGGACAAAATGGCTAATATCTCGCTTGTTATCGACTTTAAAGTTTAGCAATCAATTATGAACATATAGGAAATGATATATGCAGATTATTGTCATGACCTTGAATTTGACCTTCGACCTCATTTTCAAGGTCAGAGGACAAAATGGCTAATAGCTCACTTATTATCGATTTTACAGCTTTAGAATCAATTGTGGACATATAGGAGATGATATATGCTGAATATTCTCGGGACCTTGAATTTGACCATGACCTCATTTTCAAGGTCACAGGACAAACTGGCTCATATCTTGCTCCTCTATTGACTGTATGGCTTGGGAATCAATTGTGGACATGATATAGAAAATGATATACATTGAATATTTTGATGACCTTGAATTCGACCTTTGCCCCTTCATTCTCAAGGCCACAACACAAAATTGATAATATCTCTCTGATTATTGAATTTACAGCTTAGCAATCAACTGTGGACATGATATATGCTTAATGTTATATATGCTGAATATTCTCTTGACCTTGAATTCAACCAGTGACCTGGCTAACATCTAAGATATTAAATATTGTCCGGTAACCTATTTTCGGCCCTTGGCCTAATTTTCACTTCGGTATATTTGTTCTTCATACTTACAAACATATGGGTTAGAACTCTAGTTTAGTTTCACATTGCTCGTTCGGAGAGAGGAGGTGTTTCAAACTTTGGAAGTGAAAGAGTACAATAATGTCTGGCAAAGATTTAGACCTCGGAGACAGGGATCCTAATGGAATCAACAGCTATGTTACGGTGAGCTTTAGCTTATTCAGAGTGTTATCACGATTACCGCATTAGCCACAAATATCATCTTCACTATTTATTTGATATATATTTGAACGATTGTTCAGTGTTATAACACTCCAACATAAAAGATGATGAGAAAAACTGTTTTTCTGAAAATATTCGTATTTCAAAATGTCATATTGCACTCCATTTAAACATGTTAAAGCAAATATTTTGTACAGTCACAATGAACACATAAACACTTGGAATACTGGTACACTGTATATATGTGTCGCTGTAGGTAAGCTTCGAAGAGACGATAGCTGAGCCAGACGATCCAAGTGCAGCACGTTCTTGCAATTGCGTATGGCGTACGACGTTCTGCTGCTACAACGGGCTCCTCTGCTGTTGCTACAACATGCTCTCGGGCCTGTGTTGCCTGCCGTGCGCCTGCTACTGGGCCTGCTCATTCGCCACCCTCGCCTGGTGCCAGATCTGGTGCTGCACGCCTATGATGACGTACACGATGATCTGCATCAAGCCGCTGCGAAAGTTGGTGTACCTGCTCTGCGACTTATGCTACGGGCCATGCTGTGAAACGATGGGGCTGTGCTTCAGCAAGATCCACGTCTACAACGAGTAGACCCTAGATCAATCCATGGGCGCCTCTGGAGGCATTAGCGATACATCGACGGATCTGACTTCTGTGGGGCCGATGTTACTGCATTAACATCATTGTAACAGATCCATGATATACATTGTTAATGAGTTTGCATTGTACTATTCAGAAATGGCTAATTGGTTCTCTTCAAAACTGTATCATTATTCTTCTTCCTGATTGTGCCTCGTCTCAATTGAAATATGCAGATGATTACATAATACCTGGCTTCATTCTCGTCTCGATTGATCTTGGCACAAAAAATATATTTAATTCCATTCTAAATTTGTGTATTAAGAGTTTTTTTTATTATTGCACTTCGTTTCACGTTTCGAGCAATGACTACCTATTATTATTATTAATATTATTATTATTGAGACAATATACCACTATACAAGAGATAGATAGATCTATATATGTATTTTTTAAAAACAGTTGACTAACTTCTTCGTTGTAGAAACTATTGCTCCAAATTATTTCTTCCAAAAAGTATGTGGAATATGTTTTTCCCACATGGTTACCAAAACTGTGTAAATAATTACCCTTTCCTTTTTGTGAATGCGAAGTCCAATTCATCTGATTGATCTGTACAAGCTTCGTTTCCAGCTTACCAGGATCCGACACACAATGGTCTCAAACGCACGGTCCTGCGTCAGATTTGAACAAATGTATGACATCCAATTATCGTCAATACCGTAATACTACAAGATTCAGACGATGACATTGAAACACCTAAAGGACTTTTGGAATATGAACAGAGCGCGACCATGAATATTATTTATTTAAAGACAAGTAGCGTATTCAGGGGAAGACAATGTGTGAAATGTAGTTGATTCTACTGTTGACCCTATGGAATCAGTATACAACTGCCCCACGACCCAATAAACAATTTAGAAATCGCAAAAACGAGTACCACTCGAGAAGGCATTTGACTTTGTCACACCAGCTAAATATGCCGAAACCATACGGCACAAAACAATTAATTTTCTGTTTCGCGTCCCCGCCTGCCTGTGTTCAAAAGCAGTCTCCCGGAGTTTTTTCATTTGCGATTCTCAAATAGAAAATAAAAAGTGTTCCCGCCCCTATTCTGAGGATAGTGAATGATCGAGACACCGAATCACAGCATGCAACTTAGGCATATATTTAACTTACCTCCTTATTTTCACTCTCCGCCAAATGAGACAAAGATGCTACCAGTTTTCAAAAAACAGTTATTCTATGTGGTGACGTGTATGTAGTAATTCATATAAAATTGTGACCGAGAATTGATTTACTTTCCACATGTATACTTCGATGGACATATTAACTGATAGAACCCATCATTGTAATATATTATCAACTGACGGTTTTCGATGATAATACTACTAGTACAGAGAATCATCCTGTCTGTGCTGACTGCTAGGATGATGCTACACCAGTATTGCCAAGGTGCCCGGCCAAGAGTTTTCAAGCCCAAATAAATCAAGCCTCCAGAAATGAATTCGTTAAAGTCATGTGTTGCACATGATTTCAATTCTAAAGGCTGGATATATTTGGACTTGAATACGTCTGTGCGCAAGTGTTTTTTCAATCAATCAATAAATCAAATTTATTCTCATATAAAAAGTGCCTCCCTACCCAATTTTCTCTTGAGCCGAGGACGGTATTTTTTTGCAAAATAAAAAATGAAAAATAAAAAGTTCCTCCCTACCCAGTATGGCTAAAGTACGACATGTGCAGTCGGGCCTTAGAAGGGCCTTGTAGACCGATAGTTAATCTTTCTGATGATCGTCAATCGAGAGGTTTTCAAGTATACGTTCAATCAAGACCAACTTCCTCCAACACCTTGTTGAGGAATGGGATCTTGGAGATTTAAGATATCGAAATTCAATATATCCTTTCTCAAGAGCGGCTTGGCTAGTGCTGTTTTGAGGGTCTCTAATGACTGACTTACAATGATGAATTTTACGATTTAATCGAACACGACATTAAACTTTTAGTATCACATTAAGATAAACATACGTTTGAGTGAAACGTGCGATCACTCTGAGTTACAAGGAATTGGGGATTTTTAGGTTATCGGACCATAGGCATGGCGTGGCGTTGCGTCCGTCGTCCGTCGTCCGTCGTCCGTCTTCGTCGTCGTCGTCGTCTTGCACAAAAATACTTAAAAATAATTCAAGAAGGAGGTATTTTTTAGTTTTTTGATTTTCACAATTTTTTCAAAATGGCGGCCGTTTTCGACGAAAAATGCCTGATTTTGGACTTTGGCGGCCATTTTCTCAAAATCTGTTCAGTAACTTTTTTTCTTTTTGATAAATAAGACTCCTCATATGTACTCCTATGATGTCTATAAATTTCGTTGCGCTTGAATCGCTCGAAGTGGGCCATTTTGGCCCAAACTCGGCCCAAATGGGACTTTCCCATGTTAAATTCTCCTATGCTTTATAATGGGACACATTATGCCTAATATCTTACTTGATATTGAGATTAGAGACTAGGAATCAATTTTGGACATATAGGAAATGATATATGCTGAATATTCTCGTGACCGTGAATTTGACCTCTGACCTCAGTTTCAAAGTCAGAGCACAAAATGGCTTATATCTCGCTTATTATCGACTCTACAGCTTAGGAATCAATTGTGGACATATAGATAGATAGATAGATAGATTTATTTTCAGCTTAAATACATAATTATATACTTGCACATGTTAATAGATTTTACTTCAGTTCCAATAAAATTTGATAACCTTCAATAATAACAAAAATCTACATAATAATAATAATAATCGGTAATAGATCTTAAGCTGAAGGACCAAATTAGCCGAAGCTGTCTTCCATTTGGCCCTTTTGGAATACGTTTAAATTATCTCTTGACAAATCTGAGCATCAAAATAAGTACTAAAAACATAACAATAATAATAATAAATGAAACTACATAATTGGATAAAGTGAATACAAGTTTGTGTTGCTACCCAGGATGAACACCGGCGGGGACAAGGTGCCACACAATGCGACACCAACCAGGGGAGGGAGACATTATGTGGATATAAGATTGGATCTGGACCAAATCAATTATATATATATATGCAAATGCTTCATATATGGCTTAATGAATATGATTCTTATGAGTCATTTAAGGCAGTCTGTACAATATGTATTATTGCAGACAACATTACTCGAATAATTAGACAAGATAGTTGTTTTAATAGTTTTCTTTACTTTGCTTTTTGAGGTTATGTTTACAATATTTGGTGCTATTTCATTCCATATTCTAGGAAAAAGAAAAAAAGGCAGTTTTTTTGCAAAGTTAGAGTTGCATCGTTCAACGTACAAAAGATTTGCTTGTCTAGTTTGATGAATGTCCTGAACTTGATAATTAAATTTGAACAAATCATTGAATGATACTGGCAGCTTTTTCATAAAATAGTCATGCATGAATAGTATTGTTTCATATCTATGCAAGTCAGAAATCTTCAGTATATTTGATTTTTTGAAAAGTGGATCAGTATGACTGTTATAAGTCGCTCTATGTATGGTTCTGATTGCTCGTTTCTGTAATATATTGCATCTTTTCAATATTGATGGTTTAGCATTTCCCCAGGCAAGTATTCCATATTGCATGTATGGATGAATTAGAGCAAAGTATAAGGTTCGCAGGCTATCTACTGGTAAAATATGTTTAACTTGTTTAATTTGGAAAAGTCCCCTAGAAATTTTGTTGTTTATATAGTTTATATGATATTTCCAAGATAAACATTCATCAATATATATCCCTAAGAATTTTGTACTATTTTCTTCAAATTCCTCCCCGATTTGTTGGAGTGGTACACCGTTTATTTGGATTATTTTATTATTAAAATCACTATGGGTATGATGACCTCTCAATATTATGAACTTGGTTTTTTTGGCATTCAAAGATAATTTATTGGCACAAAACCACATATACAAATTTTTTATTTCCTCATTTGCTTTTTGAAAAAGAGTGATGGTGTCAGTATCTGAAATGAATAAAGAGGTATCGTCGGCAAATGAGAGAATATTCCCATCAGTTGAATTTGCTATATCATTAACATAAATTAAATAAAGAAGTGGGCCAAGAATTGATCCCTGAGGGACACCGCAGACAATATCTTTCATATCAGATTTATCATTTTCAAATTGAACATACTGTTTTCGGTTTGATAAATAGTCCCTAATCCATTCTTTTGCAACCCCCCGAATTCCGTAATAGTCTAGTTTTTCAAATAGTATGTCATGATTTATTACATCGAATGCTTTTGAAAGATCACAGAAAATTGACAAGGTCATGTATTTGGGTGATAAATTAATACATTTTGCATTTTCGTTAAGTAGGTGGATAATAGGATGGATTGTTGCATGCTTGGGTCGAAAACCATACTGATGTTCATAGAATAAATTTTGGCTATTCATGAACGCTATTATTTTATTAAATATAATTTTCTCCAAAATTTTGGAAAACGCAGGAAGTAAGCTTACTGGTCGATAATTATTTATTATTTCAGGGTCTGACGCTTTGTAGATTGGGATAACTTTTGCAATTTTGAGATCGTCAGGGACTGTACCTGTTTCTATTGATAAGTTGATAATATATGTTAATGGTTCAGCGACTAAAGATATGGTTTCTTTTATCATTTTTGTTGATATTTCATCATGACCTGAACTTATTTTTGGTTTAAGTTTGTTTACTATCTCTCTAACATACGAAGAATCTACGGTTTCTAGAAAAATTGTATTTGGATTGGGGTCTTTGAGGTACATATTGAAGTTCTTATCAGATGTTCGGACATTTTCACTGGTTTTTTTCCCAATCGATGAGAAATAGTCATTGAAAGCCTTAGCAATTTTGGATTTGTCTTCAACTTGTTCATTATTAATTGTGAAAGAGTTTGGAAGTTTTGATTTAATTGTTTGTTTACCCAGAGCTGATTGTAAAATTTTCCAAGTCTCTTTCATATTGTGTTTATTTTCCTCCAATCTAGCTGTGTAATAATTGCTTTTTAAGACGTGTTTCAGCTTGTTAAACAAATTCACGTATTTGTTATATGTGGACTTATTTAAATCAGTGGGAAATTTCAGTTTTTTTGCATATAATTTGGATTTTTTCCTCCTTGATATCAGGAGTCCACTGGTAACTCAGGGTTCAATTTTAAAATACCTTTTGTTTGGTTTGACACTAATCAGTGGAAATGCTTTGTCATATGCCTCGCTGTAGAGCTGTATAAATTTAGAATATGCTAGGTTTGCACTTGTTTCATGTTTGATGTGGCTAAAATTAATTTCATTCGAATAATGCCTAAATTGTTCCATTTTAGTGTTATTGATAATTCTTTTTTGTGCTAGAGAACTTTGTGCAGTTGCTGATTTTTTGTTTTCAATATGGAAAATGCCGAAGTGGTCTGCTACATCTGTGACAATGATGCCTGTTTTGGTTTCAGTTTTCACTTTATTAACATATATATGATCGATCAATGTTGCAGACTTTTCAGTTAGTCTGGTTGGTTTGGTATTTAAAGGGACCAGTCCTCTAGAGAATATATTATCAACAAAATCATTAGTTTTTATGTGATTATTATATTTAAGTAAGTCAATATTCATGTCCCCCATAATGATGCAATGCTTGTTTTCATTATTTATGACGTCAATAGTATCATACAATGTTGACATAAAAATATCTATATTTGCTTTAGGTGGACTGTTCGGTCTGTAAATAACTCCAATGATTTTTTTCTGTTCTGGGCCTGAAGTTACTTCTATAAAGAGTGATTCATATATATGATCAAGAAAGCAACTAAGATCTTCACGTAATTTATAGGTAATGTTGTTTTTAATGAAAAGTCCAACACCTCCTCTATTACTGTTTGATCTGGTACGGTGTATGAAATTATGATAACCAGGTAATCTAATCCTATCGTCACGTTCACATCGGAAAACTTCAGTGATACCTATGAAGGTGAAGGAAAAATGTTCATTACTCATATCAGAAATTGTATCTTTAAAAGATTCCCAGTTTGCGGATAGGCCGCGACAATTTAGATGGAAGTATGAGGTTGAATGTCCAAATGCTTTCGATAATGTTCCAAATGATTCTGTATCATAATAATCACAATTGCTGTTTATCGTTTCATATGGAGAGTTTTGACATTCCTGTGGCGTATCATCATTTGATTGATATATATTTTTGAAATTAAATCTGTCATTTTCGGCGACTTGATCCAGAGAAATATCGTTATTCATTGATCATGTATCTCCCTTCCATAGATGGCCCCACAAGGCTAGCAAATTGTCCCCCCGAGCATCCAGACCAGGCAACAACACAAACAACTAATATACAAATACAAAACATAAATTTGATTATATACATGTGGCATGTAAAGAGAAACTCGCAGGACAATTTTCACCAAAAACTGTGACCTAATTAAGTATATCCAAATGAGTATTACATATAAAAGGTGTATCGTGGAACGTCTGGAGGAAGTTGAGGCAGACCGAGACCAGCATACCACATCGTACCACACTGATCCCAATATTTCTGTTACAATATAATTTGACTGATTGCGGTGAATGATATTGCTATATATTGCTTAAATAGCTCTTATGTTGAATGCAAGAAATATGAAGTGGATGCATAGTTATGCTCAGTTATTCCTATGTAGTATTTATATATACTGGCACCATCATGGTAAGCCATGATATATTCAATTTATTCATATGTAGCCATTAATATGTACTGGCACTATCATAATAAGTCATATTGATATTCATATAGGCGTATAACAATATATAACCAATATTAGATCAGGCATTTAAATAATCATTTTGCACTATGAATATACAGCACATATACCAGGTATATGGGCAATAATATATATGTAATAGGATATATATGCAATAGATAAACGATATTTGATCAGGCCATAAACACTATGCATGTATAGCATATATAGCAGGTATATGACCAGTAATAAATTAGGCTGATGAGTAGGCCTGTAGTAAACACTATGCAGGTACCTGTATGTAAACAATATTTTATCAGGCTAATGTATGGGCCTATAGCAAATACTATATATGCAGGTATATGTAACCTGATATCATATCAATACTGTGGTATTCATATGCTCAATGTTCAATTATGCCAAGTAAATGTAACGTTTTGTGTCGGGCAAAATCACCACATAAAATATGTTTGAGGCCTATAGCAAATACTATATATGCAGGTATATGTAACCTGATATCATATCAATACTGTGGTATTCATATGCTCAATGTTCAATTATGCCAAGTAAATGTAACGTTTTGTGTCGGGCAAAATTACCACATAAAATATGTTTGAGGCCTGTAGCAAATACTATATATGCAGGTATATGTAACCTGATATCATATCAATACTATGGTATTCATATGCTCAATGTTCAATTATGCCAAGTAAATGTAACGTTTTGCATTGTGCAAAATCGCCACATAAAATATGTTTGATAATAATAAATACTGTTATGCTGGCAAGGCATCTCGGTCAAAACATATAATAATAGGCATTTGTCAAGTCGAATTCATATGAGACAAAGCTACAATTATTATAAACACTGGGGGACTAAGTCTATGCAGGTTGCATGCAATGAAAAAAATCATACGTCAATGTGGTGCAGAATTGATACATTTAGCAACCATGCCTGGGCTAGATCTAGTACAACCTTCTGTTCTCGAATCAGAGTCAATAATAATACCCTTTCTTCACAATGTGCTGTTAGATAGCAAGGACATGGACAAGGTACTGTCAGATTTTTAACAAAATAACTGATCAACGGGAAACACACATGATATTTGTTGTACTGAACTTATATAGTCTATAATTACACAACCAGCAGACCACAGACCAGCCCATGCTTGGGTTGACTACAGTCTGCCGTAATATAGGGCCTAGATCTAGCTAGGTATCGGGCGATAATGAGGGAAATATTTTCGACACATTACCTTGTAATTTTATATGGATTTTTACGTTTATAAAATGTTCACCTGTAGTTATCATACTTATTTCACGATCTGTTTTTTTAGATATTGGATATCTATATATCCAATATAGGAAATGATATATACTGAATATTCTGATGACCTTGAATTTAACCTTCGACCTCATTTTCAAGGTCACAGGATAAAATGGCTAATATCTCGCTTGTTATCCACTATACAGCTTAGCAATCAATTATGAACATATAGGAAATGACATATGCAGATTATAATTGTCATGACCTTGAATTTGACCTTTGACCTCATTTTCAAGGTCACAGGACAAAATGGCTAATAGCTCACTTATTATCGATTTTACAGCTTTAGAATCAATTGTGGACATATAGGAGATGATATATGCTGAATATTCTCGGGACCTTGAATTTGACCTCTGACCTCATTTTCAAGGTCACAGGACAAACTGGCTCATATCTTGCTCCTCTATTGACTGTATGGCTTGGGAATCAATTGTGGACATGATATAGAAAATGATATACATTGAATATTTTGATGACCTTGAATTCGACCTTTGCCCCTTCATTCTCAAGGCCACAGCACAACATTGCTAATATCTCTCTGATTATTGAATTTACAGCTTAGCAATCAACTGTGGACATGATATATGCTTAATGTTATATATGCTGAATATTCTCTTGACCTTGAATTCAACCAGTGACCTGGCTAACATCTAAGATATTAAATATTGTCCGGTAACCTATTTTCGGCCCTTTCCCTAATTTTCACTTCGGTATATTTGTTCTTCATACTTACAAACATATGGGTTAGAACTCTAGTTTAGTTTCACACTTGCTCGTTTGGAGAGAGGAGGTGTTTCAAACTTTGGAAGTGAAAGAGTACAATAATGTCTGGCAAAGATTTAGACCTCGGAGACAGGGATCCTAATGGAATCAACAGCCATGTTACGGTGAGCTTTAGCTTATTCAGAGTGTTATCACGATTATCGCTTTAGCCACACATATCATCTTCACTATTTATTTGATATATATTTGAACGATTGTTCAGTGTTATAACACTCCAACATAAAAGATGATGAGAAAAACTGTTTTTCTGAAAATATTCGTATTTCAAAATGTCATATTGCACTCCATTTAAAGCAAATATTTTGTACAGTCACAATGAACACATAAACACATGGAATACTGGTACACTGTATATATGTGTCGCTGTAGGTAAGCTTCGAAGAGACGATAGCTGAGCCAGACGATCCAAGTGCAGCACGTTCTTGCAATTGCATATGGCGTACGACGTTCTGCTGCTACAACGGGCTCCTCTGCTGTTGCTACAACATGCTCTCGGGCCTGTGTTGCCTGCCGTGCGCCTGCTACTGGGCCTGCTCATTCGCCACCCTCGCCTGGTGCCAGATCTGGTGCTGCACGCCTATGATGACGTACACGATGATCTGCATCAAGCCGCTGCGAAAGTTGGCGTACCTACTTTGCGACTTATGCTACGGGCCATGCTGTGAAACGATGGGGCTGTGCTTCAGCAAGATCCACGTCTACAACGAGTAGACCCTAGATCAATCCATGGGCGCCTCTGGAGGCATTAGCGATACATCGACGGATCTGACTTCTGTGGGGCCGATGTTACTGCATTAACATCATTGTAACAGAGCCATGATATACATTGTTAATGAGTTTGCATTGTACCATTCAGAAATGGCTAATTGGTTCTCTTCAAAACTGTATCATTATTCTTCTTCCTGATTGTGCCTCGTCTCAATTGAAATATGCAGATGATTACATAATACCTGGCTTCATTCTCGTCTCGATTGATCTTGGCACAAAAAATATATTTATTTCCATTCTAAATTTGTGTATTAAGAGTTTTTTTTTATTATTGCACTTCGTTTCACGTTTCGAGCAACGACTACCTATTATTATTATTAATATTATTATTATTGAGACAATATACCACTATACAACAGATAGATAGATCTATATGTAAAGTTATTGACTACCGTCCGCTCTTCGGGATCCTCGAGGATAGTCCTCTCACCACGAGTCCTTGCGGACGCGCATCCGCTATTCCGGATCCTTGCGGCGGCGCCGCTCACCGGAGGTCGCTGCAAACACGGTAACTACTTCAGCATTAACGGTAACCAGGTAACAACCCACCCGACACTCCCAGGCCTACGGACACCGTTCAGAAACTGGTTCATCACCACGGTGTTAACTGGCGGGGCCTGGCGAGCCGCGGTCTGCCTCGGGGACGGAACCCCGTACAGTCCGACATGCTGGCCAGAGCCTATGTCACACGTCCCGGGAAGGGAGAGAACTGGCGATCCACAGGGCTTACGCCCCCGAGTCAGCAACTTGTCTCTCCCAGCCCGGGCCTCCCCATGGAAATCGTCCCCAGGGCTCTAGGAGCCCACTACTCACAACCAGGGAACGCAAAGCTCATGGCGAGCCTTGCGTGCGTCCTAGTTACTCTCTCTCGGACAATCTCCTCGATCGAGTCGCTTCCAGTGTATATATAATACACCACAAGCTGTAGGACGCACGCGAGGTCTAATCGATCCATTGTTATAGTTTACTGGAGCCTAAATTACAATGAGTCGCCGTGGCAACGCACGCTCGAACGGAGCGTGTCAAAACAAAGCCAAGTACGAAAAGGCCACGGGTCTGAGGCAAAGGAACGGGTCTGAGGCAGGGCGGAGCCGCGGGAGCGACTCCGGCACGTCGCCGCACAAGTGCGGTGACGAGGCAAGTGCCCTAGCCTTCCTCCGTCGTCATCGGCTCCTCATCCGTGCCGCCTGTCTTGGGGTCTGGCGGCGGTGACGAGTCCCTACGCCGCGGAAGCAGCGGAGCCGGCATAGAGAAAGCCGGCTGCACGGGCGGATGAGGCAGGCCCGGTGGCGCTTGCAGGGGCTTCTGCGGTGAGCCCTGCAATCCGGGTCCTGATGGAGCCATCACGACGGAGGCCGGTAGAGATGTAGCGCCGAGATCTACAATGGCGCGGAACATCTCTACCGTATCGCGGGTGCGCTGAGGACCGGCCGTACGTTCTCCCCACACCTGGACCAGGTATGGGTAGATGGCCAGCTCCAAAGCAGCATCCGCCCGCTGGAGAGCCGCCTGGTTCAGGGCGGACGACTCGGAGTCATCGACGCCCTGGAGTAGGCGAGTCCGAGCGGCCTCGGCTTCGTCAAGACGACGCCGTAGCTGCTCATTCTCAGCCTCCAGGTGCTCTATCCTAGCAGCTACCTCTGGGGCGGGGGCGGACGCCCCGGACTGCTCGGCAAGAGCGGTGGTCCGACCCTGGTCGAACGCGCGCCGCTCAATGACGGCCGACAAAGTCCGGTAACTCTCTAGGCTCCGCCGGGTGCCTTCCATGAGGCCCTGATCGTATGCGAGATCGCATGCGACACGGGAGGCCTCGGCGCGGCACCGGCTGAGCCGATCCAGAGAGCTGTCCATCTCTGCCACAAGGTACTCCGCCGCTCGGGTGAGTCGACCACGCTGGGGGTGACTCCAGGGGTGCTCCTCCCGAGCGTGGACCAACGTGGCCACACCTGCGGACCCCAAGTCACGAATGGCTCGGGGCACTGGCAGGTTCACCAACGCTGGGTCACCGGGGATCCGGTCCATACCATCGCGACGATGGCCCACCGCCTGGCCTACAGACTCGCGAAAAGTCTCGTAGACACTGGCGGTCGTGGGACCGAGCCTCCGGCGTACGTCCGCCGTGGCGTCGAGAGGATCCAGGTCCAGGGAGGCGGTGCTTTGCCATCCCGCAGACGTCCCCTCAACTACCAACGAGGACGCGGACGCCGACCTCGAGAGAGGTACCGCACGTCCGCTACTGCTCGCAACCGAGCCGAGCGCTTGAATGACCAGCAAGTGTCGAGTTACATCGATTATAGGCATCAAGTGTTGGCAGTTATACTGCACACGCATCGTATGACGCGTTCCCGTGGAAACGTCTATTCACTGCATCTACCAGATCGACAGACAAAAGAACGTTTTACACTATCGCATTCACATACACACATCTCCCCCCGGTGACTCCTAGCGTGCCATGTATACGGGTGGCTTGTGTACACAAGCCATCCCGGGGGAACCCGCTAAAATACTACAGTAATTAACAGCAGTCATTAGCAATAGCTTTCGCACTGGCGATCAATGACGTGAAGTTAATCACCCTCGCAGGTTAAAGATTGTATACAATGTATCAAAAGCCAAACTACTTGTGGGTGTAACGATTATGTCACCCTATCAGCAGCGATAAATAAAAATTTAACACCGCTCAAACAGCAATGAAAATAAATCCACCACCGCTTGCATGCTTTTCATAGATCACGGCATACAGCCTTTGATACAATGTACACAATCTCCTACACCCCTCTTGCGAAAGCAGAAATCTCCCGATTTCTTACTCTCTATTGCACCAAGGACAAGAGATATATCACTAAACTTTCTCATATATTTGATAAATGAGTAAGAATAGCATTTCCACGGGAACACGCACACACTTGTGGCTTATAATCCTCCCATAAATAATAAATGAGATGGAAAATAAACAAAATCACTACCCATAGCCGCTGGTACGCTTACAAGGCGATCGGACAAGCCCATGACAGGCGGACAGACAATTGGGCGCCCTGTGGGCGTTCATGACGCGCCTACTAGCATCCCCAACGTACAGCCCGGCCGCGGAGCAAGCCCGGTCCAACCTAGATTAGAGGAGCCAATAGATTAGACGCGGAGCCGGCATGGTCCATAACCTCAATGGTTAGGGGGCGAACCCTTCATACCGGCGCCCAATCTAGAGGCGCCCAAAGATGGTGAAAGCAATAGCCGGCGGACGTCCGGACGAGTTACGCGGACGAACCGCGGATGTCAGTCCTAACGTGCGGACACTATCCCCGCGTCCAGAGCCAGCTCCCCAAATCCGTGGGAAGGCGCTTCTCCCGTAGCGGACGTAAATCCCAACCTCAGTCTGGCCACATAAGAGGTTGTCCCGGGACCAGGGGCGTCCGGCCGGATCAGTAAATTCGTCCGGCCAGCGTAACCGTTGTGCGGATTACGCCGGACAGCCGTCCACAATGTGCGGACAGGCCATCCGCACGTCCCTGGCGCTGGAAACTACAGGGGGGCGGATGCGGAGCGGCGGCGTTTCGACATGAAAGTAGCCGCGGACCTCAACTCCGAAGATAGCCACAAAGTAGCCACCCGTGGAGGTAAGTCATGCGGACTCTCACGGAACGACCTAAAACCCGTCCTTGGTGTGATAGACGGGTACCGCAGACGTATCCGCATGGGCGGAAGGTTATTCCCACCCATACCGGGCTGGCGCACCTGGTTTCCGGCGTGGCCGCCCGTCATCCGCATGTACTGGAGGGAGTGGGGGTACCTGCGGATCGCCGTCATCTGGCTGATAGCCACCCAGTCCATCATCTGACGGGTCAGAGAGGTCTGGGAGGCCCACCATACGGCGCACACGCTCATCCGGAGTCCGCGGATGCTGACCGGACGGATCCCATACGGGAGCATCATCCGTTTCCGCATCTTGAACGAGCGGATCCATGACAAGCGGGCCCTCGTACTTCTTCAGATTATCGATATGGACAACCAGAACCCTGTCCGGATCGGAATCCCTCCGGATCCGGTAGTCCACGTCTGTCACCTGTTTCAGTACCGTAAACGGGCCTATCCACGGCTTAGCAAATTTATTACCTTGCTTAAGCGGCGGATAATAGTAGCGCACCTTGTCGCCTTCTGCAAAAGCTGGCCTGCCCTTAGCATGGGCGTCATAGCCTCGCTTCTGCCGGATGACCGACTTGTCCAGGCGCGCGCGCGTGAAATCATGGGCGTTCGCCAGGGCGCGGCGAATCCACTCCACGTACTCCGGACCGCACTGGGGTACTGCGCCGGTCTCTGCCGCAGTTGGATACATAATATCCATGGGCAAATTTAGCTCCCGGCCGTACAACATCGCGTGCGGAGTAACTCCGGTCGACGAGTGGACGAAGGCCGCCAGCATATTGAGGACTGATCGATTAAAGCGTTCGACCTGGCCATCAGACTGGGGCCTGTAGGGGGTGGTCCGCACCTTGGTACTGCCTAGCATCTGTGCTAGGTTTCGGAACAGGTTGCTCTCAAATTGCGTGCCCTGATCCGAATGTACCTGTTTAGGTACCCCATGGTACACCACCCATCTATTTACCAACAACCGAGCTACCTCGTCCGCAGTCTGGCGGCGCAGTGGGTAGGCGTCGGCATATTTGGTAAAATAGTCGGAAATCACCAGGATGTACCGGAAACCGCGCGGGGTGACCCGGTGGGTATCCAGTATATCCAAAGCTATCCGATCGAACGACGCGCCCGCCTTAACCGTGGTTAAGGGGTGGCGGCCAGGAGTCGGAACTCCTTTGCGAGCTTGACACCGAGGGCAGGCTGCGCACCACCGTTGCACGTCCAAGCCGCTACCAGGCCAATGAAAGCGCTGTTGTAGCCTATGGACGGTCCTCCGGATTCCCAAGTGACCAGTCACCCGGAGGTCATGCAACTGGTGGAGTACTTCTTTCCGCAGCTCCGCCGGAAGCACCAACTGCCATATGGGAGGCAGTGGAGTCGGTGGCTCATAGCGCCGGTATAAGAGGCCATCCCTCAAGGAGAGTCTTTCCCACTGGGATACTAGAGACAAAGTCTCCTCCCTGTAGGTCTTCCGCTCATCCTTCGAGGGCTTCTGGCCGGCCTCAAGGGCTGTTATTACCGGTGCCAGAGCTCTGTCAGCTCTTTGTGTCGCAGCTATCTGCACCGGAGAGTAGCCACCCAAGTAATTAGGCTCCTCATCCGTCGCGTCCGGCTGCGCCGCAGCGGCCATCACCACAGGGGGCAAGGACCGCTCATACTCAGACTCTCCAGAGGACGAGGGTACCCACGAGGAGTACACCGCCGGACTCGAGGAGGACTCGCTGGAGCTGAGCTGCACCTCCGCTTCGTATGCGGGACGCCCTCGCCGATAACGGCGGGTCCGCGCGCGGAGATTAGCCCTAAACGCTCCGGCCGCCGTGTTGTTAGAGGGGGCGGCGGCCTGTGGTCTCCCCGGAATGTCCAATTCCGAGTCTGAGGACGAATCCGTGGCTTGCTGGAATGGCGCCATCCCTGCACAACCCGGATTCTTGCACTTATGACAACGGGACAGGCCGTCCGCGTTGCCGTGCAACTTACCAGCGCGATGCTCTGTCTGCATGTCATACTCCTGGAGTTTGACGAGCCACCGCGCCACCAAGCCATCGGCCTCACTATAGTTGAGGAGCCATCTCAGCGAACTATGATCAGTCCGCAAGCGGAAATGGCGTCCCAACAAATAGTGCCGGAAGCGCTTGGTCATCGTAACCACCGCGAGCAACTTGCGATGAGTGGTACAGTAGTTCATTTGAGAGCGGCTCAAGGCCACACTCGCATAAGCTACTACCCGCTCTTGCCCATCCACGATCTGCGAGAGGACACCGCCGAGTGCGAAGTTACTCGCGTCAGTGTCCAGGATGAACTCGCAGTCCGGACGAGGGTGCCGCAGCACCGGGGCCGCTACCAAGGCCTGCCGGAGTCCCGAGAAGGCGTCAGCCTGCTCGGCGGACCAAACAAAATCGGCGCCCTTTTCCGTGAGGATAGTAAGGGGACGCGCGATCTCCGCAAAGCCGCGAATAAACCTGCGGTGGTAGCTCGCGAAGCCCAAGAAGGACCTCACGTCCGCCACGTTACATGGCGGAGGCCATTTCTGCACAGCCGCCACCTTTGCGGGGTCTGGTCTCACTCCGGTGCCCGTTACCATGAAGCCCAAGTACAGGATTTCCTGCGCGAATAGCTCGCACTTACTTGGCTTCAATTTAAGCCCTGCTCCGCGGATGCGATGGAGCACCATCTGGAGGTTGGTGAGGGTTTCCTCGAACGACCGGCCATACACGACGACATCGTCGATGTAGACCATACATCGCTTCCAGAGGAACCATTTAAGTACCTTCTCCATGAGGCGCTCGAACATCGCTGGTGCGTTACAGAGCCCGAACGGCATTACCTTGAATTGGTAGAGCCCGTTCTTGGTAACGAAGGCAGTCTTCGCCCGATCACTCTCCTCCATCTCCACCTGCCAATACCCGGAGGCCAGATCCAGAGCACAGAAATAGTGCAACCCGGCCAGGGCATCGAAGGTATCTTCAATGTGCGGGAGAGGATATGAGTCCTTCCGCGTGGCATCGTTGAGTTTGCGATAGTCCACGCAGAACCTCCACGAGCCGTCCTTCTTCTTCACCATAACCACCGGACTGGCCCAAGGGCTGTCACTGGGTTCGATGATGTCCAAGTCGAGCATCTTTTGCACCTCCTGGTCTATGACCTCTTGGTGCACTATTGCTGCCCGACGAAGACGCTGCTTGAGAGGACGCTCGTCCACGAGGTCGATGCGGTGTTTGGCGACGTCAATCTTGCCAACCGCACCATCAGGACCCATGAACACATCCACATACTGCCGCAGCAGCCTATCCACGGCTTAGCAAATTTATTACCTTGCTTAAGCGGCGGATAATAGTAGCGCACCTTGTCGCCTTCTGCAAAAGCTGGCCTGCCCTTAGCATGGGCGTCATAGCCTCGCTTCTGCCGGATGACCGACTTGTCCAGGCGCGCGCGCGCGAAATCATGGGCGTTCGCCAGGGCGTGGCGAATCCACTCCACGTACTCCGGACCGCACTGGGGTACTGCGCCGGTCTCTGCCGCAGTTGGATACATAATATCCACGGGCAAATTTAGCTCCCGGCCGTACAACATCGCGTGCGGAGTAACTCCGGTCGACGAGTGGACGAAGGCCGCCAGCATATTGAGGACTGATCGATTAAAGCGTTCGACCTGGCCATCAGACTGGGGCCTGTAGGGGGTGGTCCGCACCTTGGTACTGCCTAGCATCTGTGCTAGGTTTCGGAACAGGTTGCTCTCAAATTGCGTGCCCTGATCCGAATGTACCTGTTTAGGTACCCCATGGTACACCACCCATCTATTTACCAACAACCGAGCTACCTCGTCCGCAGTCTGGCGGCGCAGTGGGTAGGCGTCGGTATATTTGGTAAAATAGTCGGAAATCACCAGGATGTACCGGAAACCGCGCGGGGTGACCCGGTGGGTATCCAGTATATCCAAAGCTATCCGATCGAACGACGCGCCCGCCTTAACCGTGGTTGAGGGGTGGCGGCCAGGAGTCGGAACTCAAGTAATTAGCCACCCAAGTAATTAGGCTCCTCATCCGTCGCGTCCGGCTGCGCCGCAGCGGCCATCACCACAGGGGGCAAGGACCGCTCATACTCAGACTCTCCAGAGGACGAGGGTACCCACGAGGAGTACACCGCCGGACTCGAGGAGGACTCGCTGGAGCTGAGCCGCACCTCCGCTTCGTATGCGGGACGCCCTCGCCGATAACGGCGGGTCCGCGCGCGGAGATTAGCCCTAAACGCTCCGGCCGCCGTGTTGTTAGAGGGGGCGGCGGCCTGTGGTCTCCCCGGAATGTCCAATTCCGAGTCTGAGGACGAATCCGTGGCTTGCTGGAATGGCGCCATCCCTGCACAACCCGGATTCTTGCACTTATGACAACGGGACAGGCCGTCCGCGTTGCCGTGCAACTTACCAGCGCGATGCTCTATCTGCATGTCATACTCCTGGAGTTTGACGAGCCACCGCGCCACCAAGCCATCGGCCTCACTATAGTTGAGGAGCCATCTCAGCGAACTATGATCAGTCCGCAAGCGGAAATGGCGTCCCAACAAATAGTGCCGGAAGCGCTTGGTCATCGTAACCACCGCGAGCAACTTGCGATGAGTGGTACAGTAGTTCATTTGAGAGCGGCTCAAGGCCACACTCGCATAAGCTACTACCCGCTCTTGCCCATCCACGATCTGCGAGAGGACACCGCCGAGTGCGAAGTTACTCGCGTCAGTGTCCAGGATGAACTCGCAGTCCGGACGAGGGTGCCGCAGCACCGGGGCCGCTACCAAGGCCTGCCGGAGTCCCGAGAAGGCGTCAGCCTGCTCGGCGGACCAAACAAAATTGGCGCCCTTTTCCGTGAGGATAGTAAGGGGACGCGCGATCTCCGCAAAGCCGCGAATAAACCTGCGGTGGTAGCTCGCGAAGCCCAAGAAGGACCTCACGTCCGCCACGTTACATGGCGGAGGCCATTTCTGCACAGCCGCCACCTTTGCGGGGTCTGGTCTCACTCCGGTGCCCGTTACCATGAAGCCCAAGTACAGGATTTCCTGCGCGAATAGCTCGCACTTACTTGGCTTCAATTTAAGCCCTGCTCCGCGGATGCGATGGAGCACCATCTGGAGGTTGGTGAGGGTTTCCTCGAACGACCGGCCATACACGACGACATCGTCGATGTAGACCATACATCGCTTCCAGAGGAACCATTTAAGTACCTTCTCCATGAGGCGCTCGAACATCGCTGGTGCGTTACAGAGCCCGAACGGCATTACCTTGAATTGGTAGAGCCCGTTCTTGGTAACGAAGGCAGTCTTCGCCCGATCACTCTCCTCCATCTCCACCTGCCAATACCCGGAGGCCAGATCCAGAGCACAGAAATAGTGCAACCCGGCCAGGGCATCGAAGGTATCTTCAATGTGCGGGAGAGGATATGAGTCCTTCCGCGTGGCATCGTTGAGTTTGCGATAGTCCACGCAGAACCTCCACGAGCCGTCCTTCTTCTTCACCATAACCACCGGACTGGCCCAAGGGCTGTCACTGGGTTCGATGATGTCCAAGTCGAGCATCTTTTGCACCTCCTGGTCTATGACCTCTTGGTGCACTATTGCTGCCCGACGAAGACGCTGCTTGAGAGGACGCTCGTCCACGAGGTCGATGCGGTGTTTGGCGACGTCAATCTTGCCAACCGCACCATCAGGACCCATGAACACATCCACATACTGCCGCAGCAGTCTGCGGAGCGCTTGGCGCTGCTCTTCATCCAACCGGTCCTTCGGAACCCGAGATTCCAAATGGTCTGGCAGGGTGAACAGGTCATCTCCGGCGGCCGCCGCCGTGCACGCAGCGCGGCAGACAGGATCGTCGGGAGGACACGACTCGAGGACGCGGGTGTGCAGTAGCTGCTATGCATCCGCGCTTCAGTACAATCGGAGCATCCGTAGGATTCACCACGAGGATGGGCATCGCGCGGGGGTTGGACATGACCAGGGCCCCACCCAGCACGAGCCCAGTTCCTGCGGCGAAACTGCTCATGGGTTGCACTATACACGGTCGACCATCGAGGGGCATGCGAGGACGACGCGGCCTCGCCTCAATGATCATCTCACTCATCGGCGGCACTACTACAGTGCGCGATGCCCGCATTTGGAATGAACGCATCGGGCCCGAGCGGAAGAGGAAGTGTGTGTCCTCTCCCATCCGGAATTCGCCAGCACTAAAGTTGGAGGTCACCCGGTGGACCCGTAGAAAATTCATCCCAATAATCCCGGCCGCTCCGATATCCGCCACGATCGCCTCTGTCAGATACACCTTGTCCCCAAGGGTAATAGGCAGATCGATGATGCCATGGATACGGATGCGGTTGTCTCCCGCTCCGTAGAGCTTGTACGGTCCGGGATCCCGCAACTCGAGGTTGCGGAGCGCGGGCTCCTTCTTAAACGTTCCGGCAGCAACGAGGGTCACTTCCGAGCCAGAGTCCACGAGGAACCGGAGCGGCTCCCGTCCGAAGGACAGGGGCAGGTACCAGTAGGGGTCCCTCACCAGCGCGCAGGTAGGACGATACCTTTCGCACGCGCTGGGCTCATCTACGGAGTCCTCGCCATCCGCCTCAGCCGGGGAGGAGCTAGACTGATCTCCAAGGACTACTTCCGGAGAAGTCATATCAACTTGGGGTTCGTCCTGCTCATCAGCGGGTGGGGCGGCATCTTTTGCCACCGAACAACTATCCTTGGACGTAGTGTTGGTCGCCACCACGTCCGGATCTAGTTTCCCTGCCGCGGGTTCCGGCCCTGCTGTCCCGGAGGACCAGACTGGAAGGAACCCCTCCGTTGCGGGCCAGGGAGGGCTCCCTGGTATCCGCGCGACCGCAGGCGTTCCAACAACTCCGGACACTTCAGCCAAAAGTGTCCCTGCTTTCCGCAGAAGTAGCAGGGACGGTTCTGCGCTGGTCCGGAGGTGAATGCGCAACATTCTGCAGGTCCCGGAGCTTCGATCCCGGTGCAGTGCGCAATCATCTGCGCGGCGCCGAGGTCGTATTCCTCGATGTCGCACTCGTCCGAGGACGAGCATGGCGCGGCGACTGGTGCCGCATGTGCGGGCGCCTCTGTAGAGGGTGCCGGCGCACTAACCCACTGCGGGGTAGGTTCCCTGGCGGGTTCCCGGACGACCGGGTCCTGCCACAGGGTTACCTGCGATGCCTTAGCCGGAGGAGGAGTCGCCGCCTGCGCGGGTACAGCCGAGGCCGGAGCCGGGGCCGGAGGCAACTGTCTAGGGCGGACAGCCACCTCAAGCGCAAGCGCGGAGTCTATTGCCTCCCCCATCGATCGTTTTTCATGGGTGGCCAGCCCGTAAGCTAAGTGGTAAGGCTGGCCATCGATGAACTGATTGATCAGCATCGTTTCGAACCGTCTGGAGTCCATGTCCGGAAAAGCTCTCCGGCCAAGTATGCGCAGATTGAACGCATAGTCTGTCACGTCGGTTGGCGGGTACGCACCTTGAACTCTCGTTCAGACTGCCGCCGATTGGTCGTCGGCGTGAACAGCAGGCGAAGTTGACGGGCAACCTCGCCGAAAGTCACTGTTCCCACCGGCAGACACGGCATCACGCGGAGAGCTTTTCCTTCCAAGCTCCCCGCGAGGACATGTCCAGCTTCATACTGGGACCATCCTTCGTACATGGCGGTACGCCATACCTGGAGCAAGTAGTCCTCCAAGTCGGCGTTATCCCCGTTGAACCGTTTCCGCCACGAAGAGTGGTCGGGCCCGTCATCGCGTTTGTTACGCGCCCGACGTGCGGTCCCGGCTCCGGGGTCGTCTGTATACAGCGGCAAGTTCCGCGAGCTGCCCGTGCCTGCGGCGGAGTCTGCCGGAGCAAACATCGACGCCGCGGACATAGGAGCAGGAAAGCTCACGTTTGCCGCCGAGGTCATTCCCGCTACAAATCCACTCTGGCTAGGTGCGGGCGGGGCTCCCATCGAACCTACTGGGTAGGCTCCAGAAAGGGTGGCAAAGCTTGGGGCCGAAGCCGCCTGTTGTCACTGCCCGTCCGACACACTGTACGCGCCAGGGTAAGTCGACCATGCGGCTTGCGGGGGCCACTGGCGCCTGCGGACTCGGCAGGACTTGGGGAGGGGCTATTGGCCCAGACATCCCCGGACTTAGAACGGCCGACGGATCGACGCTCGGAGGCGGCTGATTCCGCTTGAACAGTACAAGCGCCTCGGATATCAGCCACCTCTCCCTCTCCGTCAAAGGCCCCGAGTTGCCTTGTGACAGCGGAGAGGGGGAACGGTTCCGCCGGTCTGATCGTCCCTGGTGGGGCGACCGGGCGCGGTCATAGCGCCCTAGAGGAGCCAGCTCACTCAGAGTGTGGGTGAGCTGGTCCATTCCGCCTGACGCGGACTGCCTGGAATCCCCGCCGGGAGCCCTCGCAAGAGCTCTTCCGGCTGGAGGTGGCATCCAGAACTGCTGGTCCGCTTGCCCGGAGGTACTCGCGCCGGCTTCCACTCGATTCCGGACATCCGGAGATGTCCCCTGGAAGAGCGTCGCCTGCCACGACTGCCGTCCGGACTTAGGCGGGCGCGGGGTAGCGCCGTTGCCAGCTCCACCTACCGCGCCTACCGGATCAGGGCCAGGCCCTGATCGCAACCTCTGTTGCGGCCCCTCGGGGCGCGACTCGTCGTCCGGAGACGGAGCCAGGGACGTCGGAGTCGACTCCGCAGACGGGATCTTGTCCACGGAGGTCTCCGCACGTTCCTTCCTACCGCCGGAGTCATCCGGAGAATTCTCACGGCGGCCGTCGCTTGACCGGGTGCGGTCCGCGACGTTTCCACCCGTTTCCCCCCCCCCTTGGGGGCGATCCCCAGGGACGAAGGAGGCTACAACACTGTGACGGTAGGCTGCGATGGAACACTGTCGGACTGATCCTGGTCACGGCACCAATGTAAAGTTATTGACTACCGTCCGCTCTTCGGGATCCTCGAGGATAGTCCTCTCACCGCGAGTCCTTGCGGACGCGCATCCGCTATTCCGGATCCTTGCGGCGGCGCTGCTCACCGGAGGTCACTGCGGACACGGTAACTACTTCAGCATTAACGGTAACCAGGTAACAGCCCACCCGACACTCCCAGACCTACGGACACCGTTCAGAAACTGGTTCATCACCACGGTGTTAACTGGCGGGGCCTGGCGAGCTGCGGTCTGCCTCGGGGACGGAACCCCGTACAGTCCGACATGCTGGCCAGAGCCTATGTCACACGTCCCGGGAAGGGAGAGAACTGGCGATCCACAGGGCTTACGCCCCCGAGTCAGTATTCAAATAAATATTTCAAGCAACAAGGTGATGGTATGGTGTAAGAAAACAAGAAATTTATTACCACATATAATTATGCACAGATAAAAGATGAGGTACGAGGATACGGTTTGCTCACTACAAGCGATTTATCAGATACAGTCACAAGAGAATCTCTGGAAAATTTTTCGTGGCAGGACATCTGCAAAAACGTGAAAGATTCCATGCCTACTTTGTATTCAGCTATATGTGCTGCAACCCTCACCTCGGACAATTCTGATGCCCAGTGTGTATAATTACATATATTTTCTTATAAATAATGGTAAATGAATAGAATGAGAATGCACAGATTGTGCGATGTATTGATATAGCTAGCTAGATTACTGGAGTTCCTAGAGAAGTGCTGAATATAAATGACAACATGAACACAAAACGTTTTTTTTTAGGTTACCGGACCTTTGGTCCGATAACCTATTGGCATGGCGTTGCGTCCGTCGTCCGTCCGTCCGTCCGTCCGTCCGTCGTTAACATTTTTATCTTTAAAGTTAACGATCGAATCTTTCTGAAATTTTGCACAAAAATGCCTAAAAATATTTTGAGAAGGAGGTATTTTTTTGTTTTTTGATTTTCGCAATTTTTTCAAAATGGCGGCCATTTTCGTCGAAAAACGCGCAATTTTGGACTTCGACGGCCATTTTCTCAAAAACTGTCTGATCAGTTTTGAGTTTTTGGTTTCAAAAGATTCCCCTCATATACCTCTGTGATATGTATAAGTTTGGTTGCCCTAAATTCGCCGGTTTCCGTGTGGCGGCCATTTTGAATTTTTGTCGGGTCGGCAAAAAAATTTTTTTTCGCCCCAAATCGCATTACTATCCATTTTGGGCTATTTCTATTGCAAAAAAAATTTTTCACCCTTTGAAAAAAATTTTCGGCACTTTTTTCCTTCATAATGGGAGCTGTCCGGACTGTACTCATAGAACGCTTGAAGATAGAGCTTAGAAATTGGCACTTTCAAATGGGAAGTCATATATGGCGACTTGTGTGGTGACCTTGAATGACCTTGAAAGGTCAAAACAGCCATTTTGGGGTCGAAAAATGCTCAAATTTGCACCTGGTCTGTATTTTCTCAAAAACTGTCTGATCAGTTTTGAGATTTTTGCTTTAAAAGATTCCTCTTATATACCTCTGTGACGTGTATTAGTTTTGTTGCCCTTGCTTCGCCGATCTCCGTGTGGCGGCCATTTTGAATTTTTGACGAGTACGCGAAAAAAAAAAATTTTCGCCCCAAATTTTGGACTTAGAAAATTTTCAGCACTTTTTTCCTTCATAATGGGAGCTGTCAAGACTGTACTCATAGAACGCTTGAAGATAGAGCTTAGAAATTGGCATTTTCAAATGGGAAGTCATATATGGCGACTTGTGTGGTGACCTTGAATTTGACCTTCGATGACCTTGAAAGGTCAAAACAGCCATTTTGGGGTAAAAAAAATGCCCAGATTTGCCTCTATAGATGAAATGCTTGCAGATAGAGCTCATGTTTGCATTGGCATTTTCAAATTGGCATTTTCAAATGGGAAGTCATATATGTCGACTTGTGTGGTGACCTTGAATTTGACCTTCGATGACCTTGAAAGGTCAAAACAGCCATTTTGGGGTCAAAAAATGCCCAGATTTGCCTCTATAGATGAAATGCTTGCAGATAGAGCTCATGTTTGCATTATGAACATATAGGAAGACATATATGGCACAACTAATGATGACCTTGAACTTGACGTCAGATGACCTTCAGTGCCAAATGTCTGACTTGGAATGTGTAAATTGACCTGAGCGGCCTAAACGATTCCACCCAACATATAGAATATCAAATGTAATGGTAACATCGAAGTTCATACGGATGACCTTGATTGGTAAATCCCAAGGTCATATGTTTACACTGCGAACCTTGATTGGTAAGAGGTCTGTTACCTGCCAATGCTGCCATGGCCAAACCAAAATTGTCCGGTAACCTATCTTAGCCTTTGGGCTAATTTTTTTTAATCGCAGACAAAAGTTAAGTATGACACTTGGTACGTGCATTGCCATGTTGTTATACAAGACGAGGCCCTTCAAATGGAAGTTCGTTCCCGCTCTGGTTGGTATTATGCTGTACAGAGGAGGATGCTCAAGAAAGGTATTAACATATTTTGTAACAAATTCACTTACAAGTTACATTGGTGCTCACTAGAGCCACCACTATAATGATAATGCATTTGGTCAATGTTCACAGACGATTATTAACCAACACAACTGGAATCACATCACCACATTGTTTTAGTTTTGCTGGCATCCACAACGCTTTACACATAGGGAACAACACTTTCTCAGTGGGCATGAAGAACTTGATCCCGAGCACTCCAGTGAATCAAGGATTGATAGTCCTTTCATTTTCTCTAGTATAAGTTCTTCTAGTATTGCACGACGTAGACATGGTTTGAGTTCTTCTCCCTCACTTGTCATAGAACTGGCGCCCTCGAAAGAGGTTTCGTCAGTTTGTGTGCATTTTGATTTGCTGCCACGAGATTCGCGGATGACAAGACCACCTAATTCTTTCATTTTACGTGCGAAGTCCTTGTCCTGTGCTTGTCCCTTGAATAGCTCCGGAACGACATACATGTGTGTTTCAACATGCTCACCATCTCTACCTGCACGTCCAATTTCCTGCCAATAGCTCAAGGCATTCCGACTGCATCCCCAGTGTATCACTTGCTTGATATCGGGAATGTTTATACCGAGCCCGAATGCAACAGTGCTGATCATCACACGAATAACACTATCTGGCTTTGTGAACTCCTTCTGCACATATGATTTTGTAGTTTCTCCAATATTTGCAAAATACATTGCGATAAGGCGATTTTTGAAGAATCTGTGTTCATCCACATATGCCTTCAGTTTCAGATTTGACAGCAGGAAATCGTACACTGTTGCACAGGATGATGCAAACGGGGTGTATATTATGGTTTTAGGCATATTTATTCCCCTGGTTTCAATTTCCCGAGAAAGCCAATCAAGTTGGCTAATATCCATGTCTGACTTGCATGTGAAATGGAGGAAGATGTTCGGCCTGAAAAATATGGGAACAAAAAATTGTGACTGTACAAAATAAAATCATATATGAATAGTAAATGCTCAACATACTTCTTAGTATTTCAATGTGCACAAGCAGATGTCAGTGATGGCAACGGTAAAATTAAATACAACATCTGTAGAATGGATACAAATCCCAAATCCCAGTCATATTCACGTCTAAAGCCATACTGGCGCCACAAGGAGCAAACACTGTTATAAAATGTTATCTATTTAATATCCCATGTAATGACTATACAACTATTCCGAAAATACACTATGGAAGATAAATTGTAAATCAAAACATACAATATACATCAATGAGTCCATGACCATTGCACAACAGAAACCTGACTTAATGGTATGCTCAATTACATATTCAAACAACATTTAGATATTCGATTGCCTGCATCGTCTGGGACTATGCCAGAGCTATGGAGCAGCTCTCAGCAACGCTGATCGCCTTGGAGCACAGAGTACACGAGAGCTGGTGAAATGGAAGCAGTCATTCCAGGTTTTTAGATTAATATACATGTTGTGTCATATTTCCACTAACTTGATTTCAATACGGATTGTAGCAAGTTGTGTACTTGCCTGTGTAAACAGAGGAACAGTGATGAGGACATGTCTACTGGGTCATCGTCAAGCACGCCAGAAACACCGGCCGATGAGCCCCTCACAGTGTCAGAGGACAATTGGGAAACGGACAGAGAGCTGGACGGGGATGGTCGACAAGGAGCATCCACCGGGTTGGCACCCAAGAAATTGTTCGGGGGACAAAGCCAAGAGTCGGAGAACATTTTGGCAGAGCGTCTCGACGACACAAAGATACAGGAGAAACCAGGTACAAATGGATTGATCGCTGACAAATAACAAACATCCCTGTTCGAAAATTTACTTACTATATACAGCTGTGTACATGTATTATAATATTCACATAACATTATAATATGTTCAGCAACTCCCATTGTAGAACCTGTCTACTTTGGCCTCTGCTTCGGCATAGAGGAAAAAGCACGCCACCAGGGATCGCTCGTCAGCGATTCACAGTCGAAGAGGAAGCGAAAAAGCAAAGATTCCAGCAAGACAATTCACATCTGGACCAGTGCCTATGCGGCACGAAGTAGATTTCCACCTCCTGTCCCAAATCCAGAAGGTGAATGTTCCAAGAAAAGGTGCTCAGACGTAGCCCTTCTAGACCTGCTCCCAACGCCCGAGGATAAAGAAGTGATGCGTACCCGGATGGAGGTGATCGTCCAGAGAATACTGGTGTCACACCTGGATTGCTTCTCCAAGTCACCAATGCCACCACCGGTAGGGCACATCTACAGTCAGGAATCACGGAAGAAGTCAGAATTGGTGATAATAGGGATCATCCCAGAAAATCCAGGGGAGTCTGTCGGCCTCTTGCATGTCCTGGACCAGCTTCACAACTTCATTCCGTTTCCGGACGGTTCCGCTAAAGCTCCATTGACGGTGCCAGTGTTTGGTGATGCTGCATCAGTCATCGGAATGTATGCTGCGAAGCGCTCGAGAGTGGCCAGTGCAACTCCTGCAGAAAGGTTGGAAGGTATTTATCCCGCCGCTGGTGATTTCCATAGGAGAATTCTACACTTACAAGACACCATGAACATGCTGTACACGAAAGAGAGCGCATCGAGCAGAGGAACACTCTACAACACGAAGTTATTGTTCGACTTGAAGAGTGTGAATGACAAGGCCAGCGAGTCCTTTAATCATATTGAAGACATGCTTAACTTGACGACCAAAGGCCTAATTTGTCTGGTATCGATGAAACTACTGAACATTCAGTCGCCAGAACAAGTGAACAGATCCGCCATCTCTTCAAGCGAAAACGTTCTTCAGGAAACAGTAAAGGAAGTTGTCAAATTTTTTTGGCATGAAACACCCATGACTGACATCATGAATATCGTCGAGAATGATGACAGTGGTACAGATGGGCGTGAATATTGTCATTGTGGAGAAAAGCTAGGTGAGTTATGTGCAAATTTAACAATCACAAGTGGTATGTGTACATATGTACATGTATGTACATTAATCGTTGTCGAATACTCAATTGGTAAATTTTGCACGCTTCATATGGAGCAGACGACATAGATATGGTGGAATGCTCTAACCCGTGGTGCAAAGGCAGATGGTATCACCTCCCATGCGTGGGACTGGATGAGGCACCACCGGATGAGTGGTTTTGCTGCGATGACTGTAAGGAGTCCAGAGGCGGCCACTGGTGCGTTTGTAGGTTAAAAAAACGGGAACCTCTGATTGAGTGCCAGGCCAAGGGCAACTGCAAACAAAGCAGACTCTTCCACCCGTCATGCGTAGGGTATATCACACAGCTGTCAGAACCGTTTGGTAGGTTGAAAACTTGTATATTATCAATTTCATTTAATGAGTGCCACACGTTATAGTATGAAGAGAAATTGAGTATGCACATGTACGCCATCTTAATTGAGCACAACATGTGAATATGAATACAGGATAAATTAATTGTCAATGTCAAACAAGTAACATTATTAAAAATGATGTGAAATCGAAATATTGTTCCAGGTGCCGTGTAAATGGGTAAGTTGTGAAGTGATGACAATTATACAATGTATACATGTGGTATGCTGTTAGCAGTATCCTCTACAATGTTGCAGCATGCTTCAAAGTGAAGTGACTTGCGTGTACATGTGGCTTCTGGTGTTCTCTGCCTATGTGGTTTCATTTTCTTCTAGACGTCCATCTGACTATTCTTCGTCATTATGTATTACCTATCTCTCTCCCTCTCATGCATTAACACTGAGTGCAAATACTTTCAATATATGTGTATATATACCTCAGCTTTGTAGTGACGAAACAGCCGCGCCTATGCTGTTACTAATAAGGGCATACGTGAAAATATTTGCACGTCAATTGATCAATTCAACATATGTTTTTGCATTACAGAATCGAGGTACTTACATCAGGTTTTTTGTACACATGTACTATACGTGTATATATTATTTAACATTGTTAATATTGTTTTTACCTTTACCATAATGTTTTGACTCCGCTGACAACCCTTAACAATTCATTACCTTCAAATGACAAACACCCATTTGACGCATAACTTCCATCATTCATAAATAGGACGAACGAGAATTTGCAACATCACGAAAGATTGGTTCTGCAGTTTGGAGTGTCGCAAAGGTGTGGGAAACACCAAACATGATGGTGTACTTGCTTATTCAAAAGCATTGGGCTTCCGGGGACTAATGGACATGGCGATGAGGGATATCATCAGAGAAGGTGGTGGACCGGCCCTCAATAGAGATTGGAGATTAAGCATGCCCGAGTTCGCAGAAAAAAACCACAGGAATTACTTCCTAATCGGGCATATGCTACTGACAGGTATAGTCGGTATTACATGTACAACTCTCGAAAAAAGTCCATTCTCGAGGGGTGTGTTTCTGTTGGTATATGTATGTATTCATCTCGTTCAGAAGACAATAATGATCGTGGTTCTAGGTGTCAATGGTGTGTGGAGTGACAGACTCTCCCGCAGTGTAACCTGGGACAGGACCGTCAATCTGTCTGGTGGAAGTGGACACAATATCCCTGTTGACCGCTACAATGAATTCGTCAACAATGACTTCAAGTGTAAGCAGTTGTTTCCAGATTTTTCTTGTTAAACACTTGCTGTGTTTGTTTCATATTATTTTCCATGTAACCATGGTAACAAAATTATTATAGGATGATTATTATAGTTATAAAATGTTATCTATTTAATATCCCATGTAATGACTATACAACTATTCCGAAAATACACTATGGAAGATAAATTGTAAATCAAAACATACAATATACATCAATGAGTCCATGACCATTGCACAACAGAAACCTGACTTAATGGTATGCTCAATTACATATTCAAACAACATTTAGATATTCGATTGCCAGCATCGTCTGGGACTATGCCAGAGCTATGGAGCAGCTCTCAGCAACGCTGATCGCCTTGGAGCACAGAGTACACGAGAGCTGGTGAAATGGAAGCAGTCATTCCAGGTTTTTAGATTAATATACATGTTGTGTCATATTTCCACTAACTTGATTTCAATACGGATTGTAGCAAGTTGTGTACTTGCCTGTGTAAACAGAGGAACAGTGATGAGGACATGTCTACTGGGTCATCGTCAAGCACGCCAGAAACACCGGCCGATGAGCCCCTCACAGTGTCAGAGGACAATTGGGAAACGGACAGAGAGCTGGACGGGGATGGTCGACAAGGAGCATCCACCGGGTTGGCACCCAAGAAATTGTTCGGGGGACAAAGCCAAGAGTCGGAGAACATTTTGGCAGAGCGTCTCGACGACACAAAGATACAGGAGAAACCAGGTACAAATGGATTGATCGCTGACAAATAACAAACATCCCTGTTCGAAAATTTACTTACTATATACAGCTGTGTACATGTATTATAATATTCACATAACATTATAATATGTTCAGCAACTCCCATTGTAGAACCTGTCTACTTTGGCCTCTGCTTCGACAACGTGGGCATAGAGGAAAAAGCACGCCACCAGGGATCGCTCGTCAGCGATTCACAGTCGAAGAGGAAGCGAAAAAGCAAAGATTCCAGAAAGACAATTCACATCTGGACCAGTGCCTATGCGGCACGAAGTAGATTTCCACCTCCTGTCCCAAATCCAGAAGGTGAATGTTCCAACAAAAGGTGCTCAGACGTAGCCCTTCTAGACCTGCACCCAACGCCCGAGGATAAAGAAGTGATGCGTACCCGGATGGAGGTGATCGTCCAGAGAATACTGGTGTCACACCTGGATTGCTTCTCCAAGTCACCAATGCCACCACCGGTAGGGCACATCTACAGTCGGGAATCACGGAAGAAGTCAGAATTGGTGACAATAGGGATCATCCCAGAAAATCCAGGGGAGTCTGTCGGCCTCTTGCATGTCCTGGACCAGCTTCACAACTTCATTCCGTTTCCGGACGGTTCCGCTAAAGCTCCATTGCCGGTGCCAGTGTTTGGTGATGCTGCATCAGTCATCGGAATGTATGCTGCGAAGCGCTCGAGAGTGGCCAGTGCAACTCCTGCAGAAAGGTTGGAAGGTATTTATCCCGCCGCTGGTGATTTCCATAGGAGAATTCTACACTTACAAGACACCATGAACATGCTGTACACGAAAGAGAGCGCATCGAGCAGAGGAACACTCTACAACACGAAGTTATTGTTCGACTTGAAGAGTGTGAATGACAAGGCCAGCGAGTCCTTTAATCATATTGAAGACATGCTTAACTTGACGACCAAAGGCCTAATTTGTCTGGTAGCGATGAAACTACTGAACATTCAGTCGCCAGAACAAGTGAACAGATCCGCCATCTCTTCAAGCGAAAACGTTCTTCAGGAAACAGTGAAGGAAGTTGTCAAATTTTTTTGGCATGAAACACCCATGACTGACATCATGAATATCGTCGAGAATGATGACAGTGGTACAGATGGGCGTGAATATTGTCATTGTGGAGAAAAGCTAGGTGAGTTATGTGCAAATTTAACAATCACAAGTGGTATGTGTACATATGTACATGTATGTACATTAATCGTTGTCGAATACTCAATTGGTAAATTTTGCACGCTTCATATGGAGCAGACGACATAGATATGGTGGAATGCTCTAACCCGTGGTGCAAAGGCAGATGGTATCACCTCCCATGCGTGGGACTGGATGAGGCACCACCGGATGAGTGGTTTTGCTGCGATGACTGTAAGGAGTCCAGAGGCGGCCACTGGTGCGTTTGTAGGTTAAAAAAACGGGAACCTCTGATTGAGTGCCAGGCCAAGGGCAACTGCAAACGAGGCAGACTCTTCCACCCGTCATGCGTAGGGTATATCACACAGCTGTCAGAACCGTTTGGTAGGTTGAAAACTTGTATATTATCAATTTCATTTAATGAGTGCCACACGTTATAGTATGAAGAGAAATTGAGTATGCACATGTACGCCATCTTAATTGAGCCCAACATGTGAATATGAATACAGGATAAATTAATTGTCAATGTCAAACAAGTAACATTATTAAAAATGATGTGAAATCGAAATATTGTTCCAGGTGCCGTGTAAATGGGTAAGTTGTGAAGTGATGACAATTATACAATGTATACATGTGGTATGCTGTTAGCAGTATCCTCTACAATGTTGCAGCATGCTTCAAAGTGAAGTGACTTGCGTGTACATGTGGCTTCTGGTGTTCTCTGCCTATGTGGTTTCATTTTCTTCTAGACGTCCATCTGACTATTCTTCGTCATTATGTATTACCTATCTCTCTCCCTCTCATGCATTAACACTGAGTGCAAATACTTTCAATATATGTGTATATATACCTCAGCTTTGTAGTGACGAAACAGCCGCGCCTATGCTGTTACTAATAAGGGCATACGTGAAAATATTTGCACGTCAATTGATCAATTCAACATATGTTTTTGCATTACAGAATCGAGGTACTTACATCAGGTATGCACATGTACGCCATCTTAATTGAGCCCAACATGTGAATATGAATACAGGATAAATTAATTGTCAATGTCAAACAAGTAACATTATTAAAAATGATGTGAAATCGAAATATTGTTCCAGGTGCCGTGTAAATGGGTAAGTTGTGAAGTGATGACAATTATACAATGTATACATGTGGTATGCTGTTAGCAGTATCCTCTACAATGTTGCAGCATGCTTCAAAGTGAAGTGACTTGCGTGTACATGTGGCTTCTGGTGTTCTCTGCCTATGTGGTTTCATTTTCTTCTAGACGTCCATCTGACTATTCTTCGTCATTATGTATTACCTATCTCTCTCCCTCTCATGCATTAACACTGAGTGCAAATACTTTCAATATATGTGTATATATACCTCAGCTTTGTAGTGACGAAACAGCCGCGCCTATGCTGTTACTAATAAGGGCATACGTGAAAATATTTGCACGTCAATTGATCAATTCAACATATGTTTTTGCATCACAGAATCGAGGTACTTACATCAGGTTTTTTGTACACATGTACTATACGTGTATATATTATTTAACATTGTTAATATTGTTTTTATCTTTACCATAATGTTTTGACTCCGCTGACAACCCTTAACAATTCATTACCTTCAAATGACAAACACCCATTCGACGCATAACTTCCATCATTCATAAATAGGACGAACGAGAATTTGCAACATCACGAAAGATTGGTTCTGCAGTTTGGAGTGTCGCAAAGGTGTGGGAAACACCAAACATGATGGTGTACTTGCTTATTCAAAAGCATTGGGCTTCCGGGGACTAATGGACATGGCGACGAGGGATATCATCAGAGAAGGTGATGGACCGGCTGTTGAACCCACAAATGTTAAAACGTCCACAAATGTGAAAACCCACAAATGTGAAAACAAATTTTGTAAATCACCCACAAATGTGAAAATATCATTACCCACAAATGTGAAAAAAAATCCACCCACAAATGTGAAAAAAAAATTTAACCACAAATGTGAAAACGGTTTTTGTCATTTGCCCACAAATGTGAAAATCAAACACAGCATTAGGTTCCACATAAGAAATGTCTTTTATTGTTATGTCTTTTTACGGAACCTTGTTCTGATAACCCATTGCATGGCATTGCGTCCTTCATCCGTCGTCGTCCGTCATACGTCTTACATTTTTATTTTTATCTCGAATTTACGGTCGAATCTTTCGAAATTTGCGCTAAAATGCCTAAGAATACAGGAATGCACTTTCCTGAAAGATATTTTGGGCTACCGGACTTTTGGTCCGATAACCTATTGGCATCGCGTTGTGTCCGTCGTCCGTCGTCCGTCCATCCGTCGTCCGTAAACAATTTTATCTTTAAATTTTTGTAACGAATGTGACTTCGTTAAGTAGCAACCAGGTTAGTACCGTCATAGCATGGTTAGTAGACAAACATCACATCACATATCACATATCATATAATAAATAATAATAGTAATGTTGCCGTTACGTGAGGCCCGAGAATCATGGGGGGGGGGGGTCCCCGGAACCACAACGCTTGGGCGTGTTGTTCGTCCGGCCTTGTTGATCCTTGGGCATCCTGAGCCCATTTCCTTGAAAAATAATTCTACTTCCGGTTTGGTGTCATTTGACACCACAGGTGTAATCTGATACCAAACCACACCTAGTATATTGCCAATTAGCCCTACGGGTTCAAAAATAATGTCCTTTTTGCTCTACGATCAATATTTACTGAGATATGGAGGTTTTTATGGAAACGTGGGTGATAATAGGGGAAAGTATCAATTTTTGGCCTTCAAACACCCCAAAACGGCCTAATAACTGATTTTGGGCATCCTGAGCCCATTTCCTTGAAAAATAATTCTACTTCCGGTTTGGTGTAATTTGACACAACAGGTGTAATTTGATACCAAACCACGCCTAGTATATTGCCAATTAGCCCTATGGGTTCGAAAATAATGTCCTTTTTGCTCTAAGATCATTCTTTACTGAGATATGAAGGTTTTTATGGAAAAGTGCGTGATAATAGGGGAAAGTGTAAATTTTTGGCCTTCAAACAGACCAAAACGGCCTAATAACTGATCCTTGGGCATCCTGAGCCCATTTCCTTGAAAAATAATTCTACTTCCGGTTTGGTGTAATTTGATACCACAGGTGTAATTTGATACCAAACCACGCCTAGTATATTGCCAATTAGCCCTATGGGTTCGAAAATAATGTCCTTCTTGCTCTACGATCAATCTTTACTGAGATATGAAGGTTTTTATGGAAAAGTGGGTGATAATAGGGGAAAGTGTAAATTTTTGGCCTTCAAACACACCAAAACGGCCTAATAACTGATCCTTGGGCATCATGAGCCCATTTCCTTGAAAAATATTTCTACTTCCGGTTTGGTGTAATTTGACATCACAGGTGTAATCTTATACTAAACCACACTAGTATGGCCAATTTGTCCTACGGTTCCGAAAATAACGTCCTTTTTGCTCTACGATCAATATTTACTGAGATATGAAGGTTTTTATGGAAAAATGATGATAATAGGGGAAAGTATTAATTGTGCAATAGGTTTTCAGAACAAAGGTCGGTAACCTAAAAACATTCCTCATGTTGAAGCTAATGTTGTGTCAGATTTTCACATTTGTGGGCAATTGACAAAAATCGTTTTCACATTTGTGGTTGATTTTTTTTTTCACATTTGTGGGTGAAGTTTTTTTCACATATGTGGGTGAAGATTTTCACATTTGTGGGTAGTTGACAAAAAACGTTGTCACATTTGTGGTTGATTTTTTTTACATTTGTGGGTGATTTACAAATGTTTTTTTCACATTTGTGGGTTTTCACATTTGTGGGCGTTTTAACATTTGTGGGTTCAACAACCGGCCCTCAATAGAGATTGGAGATTAAGCATGCCCGAGTTCGCAGAAAAAAACCACAGGAATTACTTCCTAATCGGGCATATGCTACTGACAGGTATAGTCGGTATTACATGTACAACTCTCGAAAAAAAGTCCATTCTCGAGGGGTGTGTTTTTGTTGGAATATGTATGTATTCAACTCGTTCAGAAGACAATAATGATCGTGGTTCTAGGTGTCAATGGTGTGTGGAGTGACAGACTCTCCCACAGTGTAACCTGGGACAGGACCGTCAATCTGTCTGGTGGAAGTGGACACAATATCCCTGTTGACCGCTACAATGAATTCGTCAACAATGACTTCAAGTGTAAGCAGTTGTTTCCAGATTTTTCTTGTTAAACACTTGCTGTGTTTGTTTCATATTATTTTCCATGTAACCATGGTAACAAAATTATTATAGGATGAATATTTGTTCATAACTTTTTAGCCATGCTGAAGGACAGCAGCGGAAAATACACAGAAAAAAACGTTCGCAGGAAAGGCAGGCTGGCTGGAGCCATGGGAAAAGACCTGGACAAACTGTTCACCGAAACGTTGTCTGGTGGCCATCATGGGCGCCGCAGACAGAGAAGACAAAGAGGCTGCTCAGCAGAAAGTTGTACGGGAATATATCCGTGTTCACCAGTCTCTCAAACTCGTACAGTACATGGGTACCAGACAGCACAAGGGCTTCGAGGACTTCCAATACAAACTCGATGTGAACAATCCAGGACGGGTGAAGGCTGCACTATTGCGCCACAACAAGAGGATGGACAACCTACTGGATAGCTACCCTTTGCATACAGATGAAGATGCTGTCCTCGAAACTGCAGCAGACATTTCTCGCAATGTCCTCGGTGAAACCGACACCAGTGATGACTAGGTACATTGATTTCATCAACTAATTGATCATGTACATAGACCTTATTTATTTGTCAAGTCTTACCTGTCTGGCATTACAGCGACTTGCTCTAAATACTGCAGTCCAAATTCTTCCAGCAGATCGTTGCGGACCTGACGAGAGCATGTTGTTGTCAGCAAACAAACTGAGCAGTCGGCCACAGCTTTCAAAGTGCATACCTCCGAATATGCAGGCCTGAAGTCGGAGCCCCTACACAAAAACATTTTTGTTCAATGTAAAAAAATCATCAAATGTCAGAGCTATCCAGATATGTTTGAAAAAACGTCATACGTTGCATGTGTCTTGAAGTTACTGCTTCTTTTTTTCAAAATGATTCTATATGTTTTGATTTCACTTGTGCTCTTTTTGGGAAATTATACCATTCATATGTAACATTGTCTGTGAAATGAAAGTTCTGTTCAATAAATGATGTTGATCGTATCTTATTTACTCACCAGTCAGAGATACAATGTGCTTCGTCATAAACAATACACACTAATTGGTGTTTGTAAGTGTCGCTACGCAGCATTTCACGCCATTCTTTTGACACAATTGACTCCGGTGATGCAATTACAACCTGTCGGACGCCTTTCTTTATATCTGCACGTGAATCAAAATATATTGACAGCTACAAACCATGGACATAGATATTGCGTCGCACATTCATGGTGTAATATTCAGAACCTGAAGGATAATCCATATTAAAATTCTCATCAAGTTACCTTCAACTTCGTCATCTTCCATAGATTTTCGTTCAGTAATAGCTGCCGTAGAAACTCCACATCTCTTCAATTGTTCTTGTTGGTCACTCATCAGTGCCAGCAACGGAGAAATCACCAAGACGATGTGGGGTGCAGCTGTTGGCTCCAGCTACATGTGATGCACACACACACACAAATATTAACACTTAACGGACAGTCTTGCCATTGGTTACTTCTACAAATCATTCATCTGCTATGATGTTGTATTTACTTTTGTCTCAGTTTCGCACTAAGCCAATTTCATTCATGCTTGCTCAGATTTGTTCTCCTATGCTTACTAGTTTGTTTAAAGTAGCGTTAATATTTTTTCCAAACTTCTTCAATTACAATTAACAACCAGTGACATTTACAGCTACAATGGATAATCAGGCTGATTCAGGCGCCGCACATTGCTACATTCTTGTAGACTGCGTTTTTATAACAATTATAGTATGCGTTTTCATGAAAAAAAATCTTGCATGATGAGCTCAAAACCCATTATAGCCTCAAACCCAAATCTTGCAAATAACTATTTTTTTCATCATTATTTTACAAGTTCCGTTATTGTTCATTCCTTCATGTAAATACTCTATCAGAATTTTTGTTTAGGATTTCGCGAGGTTTCAATGTCAGCCATTTCAGTAAGGGTAACTGGGCACACATTCTGACACAATAACTTAGGCTATACAATTTGTATGGATGCATTTATTCCTAAACAGTTGCTTTATCTCCGTCAGATTTCTGATCCGTACACAAAAATACACCCATTGTTCGTTAAGAAGACTGTCATTAGCCTGAGTGTTAGTTTAGCCAGGAAACATTCATACAGTCTAATTAATTTTTACCACAACTATCATCAAAGATTTTCTATACCAATATATCCCACTTCAGCTAAAAGATAAGAAATGTATACGTGTAGAAACAACAGTAGAAACAACAGCAGAAATATGGAATCGCACCTATATAGGCCTACGGGTCTACAATTACAGATGAATTTGCGGCCTTAGCTCAGCGGCGGCCATTATCTGTATACCCCGAGTGGACTTTCTTGGAACAGAAAATCTTTGCTACCGACTACCATCTATCATTTTGTCGTCTTCTCATAAATAGGTACACTAGCTATTAGTAAACATCAGAGGGGCAGAAAAGTTTATTACTGCCCTCTATATCGAAACTTCATGCAGAAAAATGACTGAAACAAACTTCGTACCTTATCCATGATCAGCGGAGCAAGTGTGTATATTATGCTCTTTCCATATCCTGTTGGTAACACCCCCAAAACATTCTTTTTGTTGCAAATCATTGTAATCAGTTTCACCTGCTCTTCCTTCAGGTTCAATTCAAATGCGTGCTTGATGTGTTTTTCGTACGCAGCCAAAATATCCTTTTCATCATACATCTTTGTTATCTCTCCTTCGGCGATTGCTTGCTCTCTGTACATGTATACATGTATTGTTTTACACAAGTGAACCCTTTTCAAAGACTCTAGTACTCGTTTTGGTAGCGGTGTCAGAAGCCTCCCTCTGATTGGCTGAAAAATCACGTGGTCTGCCAACGCCCACATTCGTAATGTCAACAGGATGGCCGCGCTTTCTGAACGTTCGCTTCAGCAGATTGAGGGATGTTTATGGAATAACTTGCGACAAACAAGTGTGCAATGAAGTTTGAAATTGAAAGACAATAACACAGGTATTCGAAAAGTAGTTTTTATTCAATGCTTATCTGTGTTTTTAAGCCCCAGTAGCATAAAACCGAATCCCTCGGTTTTAGCCGTGTTAGAGGATTGCCGGCGGACAATGATGGCTTCCTAAGCCCCCGCTGGCTGCCCTAAGTTACCATGAAATGTGTAGGAAATTGAAGTAGGTTGTGTGAGTGTTTGCAGTAAAAAATACCTCGTAGATCTGGTAATGTTTCATATCACACAATTTCAATCATATAGAAAATGATCTCATGGCTACTCATTTCCATTCGAGGCAATAAACTACTGTGACGAAATCAGTAAAACACGACCATTTCTCACTTATGATGATTATTAATGCATAAATTAACTAAATCTTTGCTAAATTAACTAATGCATTGCTTTCCATTTAAAGGAAGATGGTGCTGGAACTGGTCCTGTAAAGTCGTGGGTATGTGAGGCGACAGCCTCTCATAGAATACAAGCACTTCACACTGAAGTTAGATGGGTGAGAAATTTGCTATCAATTGTAAAACAAAACATAAACAAACTAGGAACACGTTTTTACACACTGTCTGACCCTGATAACGCAATTTTGTCTTTGGATAAACTGTTTGGTCGGCTCTGTTTCTATTCCAAAATTGTATTTCAGATTTGATGTTCAATTGGCATCACCAAAATCTGGTTGTATTGCTTGTAATATGTTGATACTTACACCAAGCACAAAAACAGATGTATTCACTATCACTGGTACATAGATCCATTTGCAAATTTTAATACTAAATTCGATAATGACAAAATGAATCACAAAAACCTACTTTGTATTTTCAGATACAGTACTGGCTGCTGTGAGAAGGGGAGACCTTATGGAGCATGCGCAAGTTGGAAATAGCACTTTGTTGTCACATACAACAGTATGCAGATGTCAAGGCGATGCTATTCCATACATATATGCAACACACTGATTTTTGCTTTGAAAAATAGAAAATTTGATTTTCACATACTAATTAGTATGTATTTTTGTTTTATTATAACTTAGGTTGGGATGCATGAATAGTTTGGTCTGCATATAAAATATAAAGAGTTGCAATATTGCCAAGTAATTGTGTTATATTGATCATTATAATATTCATGTTTGTTTTATACATTCTAAACATTGTACTGACAGTACAGCGGCAAAATGCATTTTCAAATGTATGGATACTAGTAAGTTTGGATATCCTCAAGGTCTCATGGCTACTGTATATAACAAAATGTTGTTGTATGCACTTTGCATTGAGTTGTATTTTTTTGTATGGATTATAGTAGAGTATGAAATTCATATAACGTCAGAGAATAAAATGTATCACTTATGCCCTTTGTTTCTGGATTTTTTTATGTATCTTCTAGTTCCTAAGCCTACGGTTGGAAATAAATGCTGCCCTGGGTAAGTCAAATTTTGTTGTAACCTTGAGACATTTCAATTTCAATTCAAAATGATATTATTATTGACATGTTTTAGTAGAAAATTTTGCAAGGAAATGACGTTAAAAAACAAATCGACTGTAACTACATTTGACTACATCGAAAAAAGTACAGCTGGACCGCCGGTGGACGTTGGACCACAATAGTATTCTAAATGCTTAGTGTCCATGGAAAAAATACAGCTGGACCGCCAGTGGACTTTGGACCACAAAAGTATTCTAAACGCTTATAGTCGGGCATGTACGGGGGGTCCCTTTGCACCCCCCCCATGATCCTCCAAAACCAACTTTTTTCTCAAGGTTTTTTAATACTAATAAACATTACATATGTCTCCGGTTGCGCATCCATTGCAAAAATTGGTTTTCGGGCGATTTTTCAAAATGGCCGCCCCGCGAAGTCTCGAATTTTGAGATTGCTTCACTTTAAGCTGCATAGGTCTACAAAATAAAATCTTTGTTACCTTTTGCTGCTCATTGTAGGGGCCTTATACATTGTACATGAGAAAACAGTGGTTAAATAAACATTTATACTATGAATATGTCCATAAATCCAAGATGGCCGCCAAATTTAGATAATTTTTCACTAAAATGTCCATAACTTCGGACTGAGTCAACCTAGGATGTTCATTTTGGGGTCTATACCTAGGTTTTCATATACAGGGAATCCATTTAGACCAAAATAAATACAATCAAGCTATTTCTTTTGATGCATGCATCCAAGATGGCCGCCAAATTTAGATAATTTTTCACTAAAATGTCCATAACTTTGGACTGAGTCAACCTAGGATGTTCATTTTGGGGTCTATATCTAGGTTTTCATATACAGGGAATCCATTCAGACCAAAATGAATACAATCAAGCTATTTCTTTTGATGCATGTACACCTGCACACATGGTACACGCTACACATTCATTTAGATATCTCTCGAAAATAGCCCCCTTGACACCCTTATGGTCTCAATTGTGGATCTTGCTTGGATATTTCTGATAGAGACTTTTACTGATTTGCAATTCCAATAAATCCTTGAACAAATAGAGCTTGATTTGATTAGTTTTGTTAATTAACAGAAATCGAAGATGCCTGCTAAACACACCCCGAAAATTCAAGTTCGTAACTAATTGTGCTATAAAGATGTGTGATACTTACTTTCAAGGGTATTTTGGTATGTAGATTCCATTTTTGGTGTTATTCTAGCTATATAATATCAATTTAAAATGATAACAGCATCTCATTGAGATGGAAAGCAAATAAAAACATATTGTTATTTGAATTTATTCATACACTTGTGCATTACGCATTACTCACCAACATGCTTGGGATATTTTTTATATCACAAACAGAGAACAATAATGTAGAATATCTTCATTGGCTATCTTAACACATGAACATGATGGAACATGGTACTATGATATTGGTACTGCTATATCGGCTGAATTGACATATTAGTTGATGATGTCTTCACCATTGCCCTGCATTCTCTTGCAGTACAACAACGTTGTCTTGAGCTGTCCGACATCACTTGCATTACAACTGTTCAGCCCCAGGAGAGTGGCAACCCGTACACGAAGGTGTGTCTAGATCAATGAATGAGACTAGATCAATGAAAGAGACTATTGTGGCAAAAGTGATGTAGAATTTTCCAGAACTGAGATAGAGGATGTTGAGTGGTATGATGTCGGACAGCTCAAGACAACGTTGTTGTACTGCAAGAGAATGCAGGGCAATGGTGAAGACATCATCAGTTAATAAGTCAGCCAATATAGCAGTACCAATATCATAGTAACATGTTCCATCGTGTTCATTTGTTAAGATAGCCAATGAAGATATTCTACATTATTGTTCTCTGTTTGTGATATAAAAAATATCCCAAGCATGTTGGTGAGTAATGCGTAATGCACAAGTTTATGAATAAATTCAAATAACAATATGTTTTTATTTGCTTTCCATCTCAATGAGATGCTGTTATCATTTTAAATTGATATTATATAGCTAGAATAACACCAAAAATGGAATCTACACACCAAAAATACCCTTGAAAGTAAGTATCACACATCTTTATAGCACAATTAGTTACGAACTTGAATTTTCGGGGTGTGTTTAGCAGGCATCTTCGATTTCTGTTAATTAACAAAACTAATCAAATCAAGCTCTATTTGTTCAAGGATTTATTGGAATTGCAAATCAGTAAAAGTCTCTATCAGAAATATCCAAGCAAGATCCACAATTGAGACCATAAGGGTGTCAAGGGGGCTATTTTCGAGAGATATCTAAATGAATGTGTAGCGTGTACCATGTGTGCAGGTGTACATGCATCAAAAGAAATAGCTTGATTGTATTCATTTTGGTCTGAATGGATTCCCTGTATATGAAAACCTAGATATAGACCCCAAAATGAACATCCTAGGTTGACTCAGTCCAAAGTTATGGACATTTTAGTGAAAAATTATCTAAATTTGGCGGCCATCTTGGATGCATGCATCAAAAGAAATAGCTTGATTGTATTTATTTTGGTCTAAATGGATTCCCTGTATATGAAAACCTAGGTATAGACCCCAAAATGAACATCCTAGGTTGACTCAGTCCGAAGTTATGGACATTTTAGTGAAAAATTATCTAAATTTGGCGGCCATCTTGGATTTATGGACATATTCATAGTATAAATGTTTATTTAACCACTGTTTTCTCATGTACAATGTATAAGGCCCCTACAATGAGCAGCAAAAGGTAACAAAGATTTTATTTTGTAGACCTATGCAGCTTAAAGTGAAGCAATCTCAAAATTCGAGACTTCGCGGGGCGGCCATTTTGAAAAATCGCCCGAAAACCAATTTTTGCAATGGATGCGCAACCGGAGACATATGTAATGTTTATTAGTATTAAAAAACCTTGAGAAAAAAGTTGGTTTTGGAGGATCATGGGGGGGTGCAAAGGGACCCCCCGTACATGCCCGACTATTAGTATCCATATATGGAACATGCAGTCGTCATAACACCGGCCGGTACCTTGCATGCAGCAGTCACCATAACTTCATCGAGTTGTATTTTTGTGCCTTTTAAATCTGTCCGAGAGTGGGTGGAAGGGTATGGAAGCGTTAATTGATCATCCACTTAACCACATAATTTTTCACAACCTGGCGTGTTGAGTATCACAGTAAGTTGCCTTATCGTGATAAATATCATGGCAAGTTGTCATGTTGTGAAAAGTAGGAAAATCATCCTGACAAGACGTGTGACCATGAAAATTATCACAACAATACATCTTACCGTGAAAAAATATCATGTCAACATGTCTTACCGTGAAATTTATCATAAGAAGACGTTTTATCGTGTTAAATATAATGGTAAGTCAGCATAAATGTCGTTATATTTTTTCACGTTAAGATGTCTTGTAATCATATTGTTTCACAATAAGACTTGTTATTGTGATAGTTTTTCATATTAAGACGTCTTGTGGTTAACATTTTTCACAGTAAGACATTATATTGTTATATTTTTCATGATAAGACGTCTTGTCGTGATAAATTTTCACAGTATGTCTCCTTGTCATTATAATTTAGTAGATTTTCATAACATGACGACTTGCCATGATATTTAACATGACAAGACGTCTTATTGTGATACTGAACACGCCAGGTCGTGAAAAATTATGTGGTTAAGTTGATGACCAATTAACGCTTCCATAGAAGGGGGCGTGGAATGTGCGGTCGTATGACTACACGCATATGGCATTGTTTCGAGTGTGGTATGTGTTCTTTCAGCCTTCACCACATTTTCTAGGTTTCTTGAAGTTTGCATACTAGTATATTGGTACTGTATTCCCCTGCATATCCTGTAACATCTATAGTATCAAGTTCAAAGCGCTCAAAGCATCCCTACAGCAGGGATAGAAATTATTGCCGGCCCTTCAGTCCTGGACCACCAAATATCTAGTTAAGCTGGCAAAATTTTAAATATGTAGTTCCCCGGGACCATCATTGTTTAATTCTTTTGTCATCACTGATAAATGAAAATGAACTGGAGACCTGTAAGCATCGATTTATAATAAAAGTTTAGGCTAATGAAGACGTCCATGGATGAGAGGGAGTGGTTATCCAGACGCCGCCCCAACACCCCCCCCCCCTCCCACCCCCCGCTGCATCTCCCGTTGGTTGTTAGCAGGTTAGGCCTACTACTCGATTCTGCCACGTGCACGTGTGGAAAGCTCGGCTCAAACTCACGACCAAACAGTACTGCCCGTATTCGCTAACATCGTTCTAATCATCGATAATGCTGCTGACAGTCTAGCTGCTAGATTCATCATTTAATTCGGATACCAAATTCCACTCATAAAAACAAGATTCATAAACATTTTAGTGTGGAAAGTTAGAATCAAGTCGAGGTGCCAAAACGGATTGCCGGTGTTTGTTTACATGTACCACATGGTCAATAATTCTTCGATTTGAATTCTGTAAACGATGTTTTGAAGACAATCAACCATACAACTGATATGTGCAGTTTCATTAAATTCTCTCGGATAGTTCATCCACAATCCCAGTCAAACTGTCAAACGATACTGGATTGCCGGCGTTTGTTTACATGTAGGGGCACATGCACTTGTACAACTTATGACGTCACAAGTTTATGATCGCTACGCATGTGCTCTGCGCATGACGTAAAGTGCGGGCGGCAGTTGAAAACGTCAAAAACATCTAAAAATCCACACGATTTCTGTATTAAATCGATCGTAGTTCCATTTTAAATAAAGATATCGGCATTTGGGTTACATATTTCAATAGCTTAATATTTCCGCTTCTTGAATACGATGATATTTCAATGAATTCATTGAAACTTAGACCACGAGGTCGATTCAAACGAAGGTGGGGTATGCTACATATACTAGGAACTGACCCTTTAAGGATATTCTCGGTAACACGTTATTCCTCAATAGTGAGGTTGGTCTTGATTTTTTTGTTTTATACTGAAAAAATAGCTTCCTTATAGGACCACGTCGCTAGTTTATAAAAAGTGAAAAACAATTTTGGTCGATTCTGCAATGAAACCAGCGACTGGCCCGATATGGAGAAGACATTTCTCTACACTCGTGACAAAGGCTAACCCAATATAATGTCTATAAAACGCAATGTCTTTGATTCGGATGTTATTTTTATCTTGCAGGTTGAGTGATATGTGAGCACAACAGAACCATGGGAGGGTTCATGATGTCTGAGTAGAAACTAGAATTGTGGAAGAAATTATACCATTTTTCCGCAGCAATTTAGTGAACTGACGAGTAACCCAGCAAACTCGGCCCTGATGTATTGTATCTATCAGGAATTTGCCGATTTGCGGGCTTGTTTCTCAGAAAAAAAAATAGGAATATGTTCCGTGCATAAATGTACATCTCCTATGCTCATGATATATATATATTCTCATTGTTTATACCTTTCCAGTTTGTGGAACAGTATGCTTGTCTACATTGGTGGTCCATCATTTTTGGTTCTGATTGTTCCATTTCGTCTAATTAATCACGCATCAATTATAAGAGGGGAAAAATGGCAGTACTGCATGACAACCGCGCAAATGGAATCGGTTTTATATTACCCAGTCATACATTTAGTAGATGTAAGATGATACAGCTTCTTCACGGAACACACAATTGTATTATCACTAAATAACATTTTAGTTCATCTTTCAACGATCTTGCTGCGTCAGCACATTGACATTTGCCCGGGAACACAAACCGCCTAATATATAGACCGATATAGCCCAGGATAAAGAACGCCTAATACTCGATCCCCAAGTCTAATTCTGAGACAAATTCTGTCGGGAGGTACATGTATATAATTTACTGATAAGAAGATAACACTGATTATCGGCTAGTTAATTCGTCATGGAATGCAACCGGTAGTTTTTAACGGAAGTTGAAATGTTGATAACATTGATAAAGATATTTCGCATGCAGGGTGGTTCCGAAACCAGGATAGCAATCTGAATACTTCAGTTCAATGTTCCAAATATTTCTGGGTCACGCATAATCAAATGCAAAACTCATGAGACTGACAGAACTCTATACTAGCAACGTTGAACGTCCCAAGCAAGTTTGGGTTCACAATTCATCCTATTACGACTGGCCCGGAGATAATATACCAACCCGCCTTTTACTGCAGTATCTAGTTCACAAGACAGCCTTCAAGTCAAATTCTGCCACAAATTTCTGTGTATGTGCCCATGTTAACGCAATCTCATGAGCGTCAACCCAGCTCAAAGCGTCATTTATTTGCAGTATGAACAAGGCCAACGATATTTTCTGCTGGTGGGACTCTGCATCTTCCAAGCGACGCGAGGGAATGATGAATGTATGAGCAGTTCGGACTTTAGTATTTGTACATAGATCACACTGGAGAACACTATACATAGTTATTTGGTCATGGGATACAACAGCTAGTGTCCAACGGACGTTGAAATTTTCATAGAACTGCTGTAGATATTTAGCATGCCGGTTCAATTTAAAACCAGGATAGCAATTTGAATACATTAAACTGCAAAGTGCCAAAGGTTTATGGCTTATACAGGTGTTGGCTTTTTCATCGTCATATGACAACTTGCACGCAGAATCAAGTTCGAAATTCCTGAGACATCTGACAGATTTATACATCCAAATACTAGCAACGAGAACTGCCTGAATATAGTGGAAAACGGGTCAAAACAAAACACGTTTCATGTTTCTTGGGTATTTAGTTATTTTGGGGGCTTACCCTTAAGTATTGCAATAAAACAGGTAATGCAATACAATCCATATCAACATCATACGATTCCCATACAGAGGACTCACGTGTAGGATATATTCGATTATCTAATGCTGATGCTGTCGCCTAAATGTGTACATTACCATACTAACGGGGGTGTGACATTTGTGGTTCTATGACGACCGTCTCTCGGAAGGCGAAACTTATCAAAAGAAGTCAGAGCATCAATCGCCTGACGTTCCGTCGATATGGCACGTCCACCAGCGTATCACCTACTGCCACGTCAGCTTCGACTCGCGTCTCGTCGCCGTCGTCGACATGTGGCATTGCGACACCACCGGGCGTAATCAGTCAGCCGGTACTGTGAGACAACTAGCTAAAGTGAAGTTCGTCCATCAGTGAAACAGCTTTTTGGCCGTAGTTTTGTTTTGGATGATCGGATCAAGCTGAAATTTTGTGTATCTCAATTGGGTATCATGCCGTAATTTTTCACAAAAATTCAGAATTCTATCTCAAAAATTGAAAAAGTTTGCAATCTAACCCAATGTCAAATTTCAGTCGGAAATGTGATCAAGTAAATTTCAATAAATTCAAGGCTTTTATCGTGTTTATGCCCATACAGAATGAACCTATTGTGTTGATTTAGAGTCGGAAGGCATAATCAGTTTATATTGAGTAAATATGTGTATTCTGAAGCAATATATAACTCGTACATCGAATAAAAATTGTTGTTTTCTGTGCAGACTTTGAAATTCGATGTTGGGGCTGAAATTTAACATTGGGTTAGATTGCCAACTTTCTCAAATTTTGAGATATAACTCTGAAATTTGGTGAAAAATTACGGCATGATGCCCAATTAATACACACAAAATTTCAAGTTGATCCGTTTGTTTATAACAAAACTACTGCCAAAAAGCGTGTTTCACTGATGAATGAACTTGAGTATAGTAAAAGTTGTCACACTGTGTCATACACACATGATAATTGCTGTCACAAATCAATGTTAAAAGTTATAAGTGACCTCCTAATGGAGTGTTCTATTAGTTGGAATATGTAACAATTGACCTATCGCCAAAGCCCCCAAAAGTTGTCCGAGTTTCACAAATTACGTCGGCACATTTCTCTTTGGCCAATAATAACGTTTGGTAGGATGCGTCGTAAATGACGTAAAAACACTCGGACAAATGGGTTCGGCGATAGGTCAATTGACCTATCGCCGAACCAATTTGTCCGAGTCTTTTTACGCCATTTACGACGCATTCTGCAAAACGTTATTATTGGCCGAAGAGAAGTTTGCCGACGTAATTTGTGAAACTCGGACAACTTTTGGGGGCTTTGGCGATAGGTCAATTCATACCAACTTTAATACGGGTGATTTTCACGGATGGCAAATAATAAACATGTATAGCTAATAGCTTGATTAGCCGCTAATTGAACCTAATTACCCTCGCCCCGATAGGGGCAGAGGGTATTGTAATTGGGTCTGTCAGTTTGTATGTCTGTTTGTCTGTTTGTTTGTTTGTCTGTCCGCGCGCATAACTCAAAACCGAATGGTCCGATCGTCCTGAAATTTATAAGGAAGAAGCGGTATCACCGTGGCTCGGTCCTCCTCAATTTTTGTCAAAATCGGACAAAAACCGTTGCCATGGCAACGGAAAATGTAAAAATCAACAATTGACCATAACTCCGGTTCTATTCAAGATAAATTTTTCTAACTAATTTTGTATTTTTCTATGGTCAATTCCTGATCATATGATATATGGCCCGTGGTCGTACGACCAAAACTCTCCATTATCGCCCGATGTCGAAAAATTGGGGGTCACGGTTTCGAATTTTTTTGGCCAGCGACGTTTCAGTGCAAATGTCTGCGCTTATAACTCAAAGGCAAACCGCCCGATCGATTTGAAATTTATAGGGCAAGAGTGCTATGGTGCTGGCTCAGCCCCTTCAGAATTTTGCCAAAATCGGATGAAAACGGTTGCCATGGCAACGGAAAAAAGAATATCACATAATTGGCTTTAACTCCGGTTCTACTTGATATTAATTTTTTCAACTATTTTTGTATTTTTTTTTGGCCATTTCCCGATTGTATGGTGTACGACCGATGGTCGTACGACGAAAACTCTTCATTATCGCCCGATGTCGAAAAATTGGGGGTCACGATTTCGGTTATTTTTGGCCAGCGACGTTTCAGTGCAAATGTCTGTGCTCATAACTGTGCTCATAGGGCTGGAGAGAAATGGTAGTGGCTCAGTCCCTTCCAAATTTTGCCAAAATCGGGTAAAAACCATTGCCATGGCAACGGAAAAAAGAAAATCACATAATTGGCTATAACTCCGGTTCTAATAAATATTAAATTTTCAACTTATTTTTGTATTTTTCTTTGGCCAATTCCCAATCGTATGGCGTACAATCGATGGTCTTAAGACCAAAACTCTCAATTATCGCCTAATTTTAGTTACTAAATCTGAAGGGCGAGGGTCTGCAATCTCTGATTGTCTCGTTCTGTGTGCTTTCCGGTTATGAGCGCCGTCTTCCGATAGTCCTTGGGCCAAAAGTGGATTTGGGACGGATTTATACCATTTTTAGGGACCAAGTGGGACCTATATTTTCTGAAAGCCCTGAGTCTGTAGTTCATGAAAATAATGGGGGGCCATTTTAAAATGATGCTTTGGGTGATTTTTGGGTTGCCATAGCAACAGTATGGGTGGGGATATTTAAAATATGCACAGACTGCAAATAACCATTCCCCAGAGACTATATTGTACATTTTATGAAAATTTACATCCATTTTGATAGATTTGAAGATGCTCTATCCGACAAGATAGTTGTAATGACCTGCCAATACATAGTTGTCATGGTAACCTGCATGGCAACGAAAAAAATGCTTTTATCATCGAAGTTTCACACAACTTATTTAAATATTTTTATTCTGAAATGTAAAAAAAATCAATAAATATTTGTTTTATGGAATTGTCCATGCACACTGAACTCATGACAATAAAATAAAACACCGGGATAACTTATATGTCATGCCTCGGTATCTATGGTTACATATTGAACTTTCCTATAGTATAAGGGTGTGAAAATCGTTCAATTTGATAATTGTGGGGGCAGACATATATAGACATCTGAAAGGATTGTGGTAACAGCATTAAAATGGACACAAATGATGCCAATGACACATGGTTTCATTTTGGGTTTGAGGCCATGCCAGGTTTTTCATTATTCCGGAATTATGACGAAAAATTCAAGATGGCTGCCATGCTTGTCGTTGAATCAAGTTATTGCAATATCTCAGCTAATAACTGCAGTAGGATGATAAGTAATGGGTCTATTCCTATGTTTTCAGGCACACAGAATTCGATGCTAGGGTCTGTTTCACACTGAAAGCAAAATTCGTCATTTTTTGTTGGAAATGAGTGGGAAAATCCAAGATGGTGAACACAATTCGCAGTCACATTACGATGTTGCGATATCCCAGCCAGTATTTGCACTAAGATGATGAATAGCAGGTCTATTTGTATGTTTATTTTACGTGCACAAGTCGAGTGTGGGGTCTGTTTCACAATAAATGCATAACTTGTCATTCTTTGTTGGAAATGAGAGAAAAAAATCGAACATGGCTGCCACAATTTGCAGTTAATTCACGTTATTATTCGAGTCAATATTTGCACTGAGGTGATGAATAGCAGGTCTATTCCTATGTGTTCAAGCATGCAGAAGCCGAGTATGGGGTCTGTTTTTGCAATAAATGCAAAATCTGTTGTTTTTCGTTGGAAAAGAGAGTAAAAATCCAAGGTGGCCACCACAATTCGCAGTTTAATTATGATGCTGCAGTATCCTGGTCAATATTTGCACTACAATTATAAATAGCAGGTTTATTCGTTTCTATTCGATTGTGGGGTCTGTTTCACAATGAATGCAGAACATATTGTAGTAATTTTAGCGACTGTAACTCCCGTCCCTCCCGCGCACTACACATTTCCACAACAAACATTCATTCTACATGACTTACATACAGGACAGGTACATACTATACGATCACAAGCATAAACTCCATGTAGTCATGGTTACACACACAGGTCAAACCACGCACCTGCGGCCCCGCTAGTTCAGTACACTCGGCCCCGTTTACTCGACCTTGACCTTCACATGCACTGACTTCTAAACATAGAACTTGACACACATACATACTCCACACATCACGTGCACAGATACAGGCATTACAAGTATTAACACGAGCCGGGGAAACCCACTTTCCCGGTGACATCAGCGCATTGCAGCATACATTCAACCTATCACAACACCGCTTACACTTGGCGGAAAATTACACAGACACATGATCTCTCGGCCCCAGTTATTTGCGCAGTTGAGTAGAAATGATCAATGAAGACGGTCGCATTATATCTTGTCCCAAGAAGAACGGCCGTGATCATATAAAGAAATATAAAAGCTGATATAACGTGGATATATAAACTGTTGTATATATACAGAGGACTATAATATTTAGGATACTTCGACTGGGAAATCACCGACGTAGGTGTGAGCGGCCCCGATTGTGGTGTGTGTGATTGAACATTGGACATTAGCAACACAATAAACAGTTTGAATTGAACTGCCGGCTTGTTGGTCTGTAACACAACATCTCAGACATTCGGCCTGATACGGGCCAGTGAACCGTATTCTTCACATTGGCGCCGTAGACCAGGATCTGAGCTAGTCTCGGATCTTCGACCCAGACCTGACCGGCATTGATGGCATTGGCCCCGGGAGCTTCCCTCGGTGAGCCACTCGACCCCACGGATGACGAAGTGACGATCAATCCGAATCCGGCCTTCCGACCTTCCGGCCCTCGCTCAGTTACCATGAGCGATACGGTTCCACTGTCGCAGGAGCAACAACCGTCCGGCCTTTTCGACTCCATCGGCGACCATTCGTCCCTGAGATCGTTTTCGCCGCCTACCGACCTGGTGCAGGAGTTCCTAGACGAAGACCTGCTCGCGCCGTCACATACAGTAAGTGACATTCTGCGTGCACACGCTAGAGCGTACTCGGCCACGCCGGCTAGAGCGACCCAGAAAAGTGACTTTGCCGACAGAAACTATACGCGCTCACGTCAAAGAGCGAGCGTAGATCGTGATATCGACCCAGAACAATTAGCAGTGAACGTTCGGCCGGTAACCATAGACACGTCAATGGTTACACACCCACCAAGTAACTCTCGGATACGACAGTGGGTTTGTCAGTCTGACAATGTTCCGGAACCGACCCCGCCGAACGCTTATTCGGCCAATCGACCCCTGGCGCCGTCCATGACGCCGAGACAACACGACCCCGCGCCAGAAATGTACTCACGCATACCGACCGAGCCTACGGTGGTAGAGTACACACGACCCAGCCAGATGGGAGCGACATCCGAAGACATCCCGGCGACGACCGCTACCCGGATCGCGACGCCTCTACGACAACAACGACCCAGCGACACGATGACGGAATCTCGCGCCACCATGCGACAAGCGCGACCCCGACAAGCACCCTCGACATCAAGTCGTCGACCCTACGACCCCGACACGCCGACTTCCGACACACGCGCTCCCGCGCCGACCACACACCGACCATCGCCGACTACCCGAGAACAACCGCGCTTTGATCCGTCACAAGATCAAGTTGTGTCTGCTCCGGCAGAAAGTGTTGTGCCAATGATCGGACCTCCGATCTCACAATCAGTCGGAAACACCAACGGATATGGTGTACCGCCAGTCGGATACCCTGGCGCAACAAGCGGTGTTCCAAATGGAGTAGCTGTCGGATACTATTCACCGCATGTCGGCTACGCGAACCCACCGCCCGGATATGGTGGCGTTCCCAGCGTGATAGCTGACACCGGCTATCATGGTGCACAACCCGGATTAGTGTACCATGGTGTATGCCCAGATGGATCGGTATACCGATATCCACCACCGGCTGTATTCCCACCCTCAGTCGGGATACCATGGGTGACGCCTCCATACAGTCAACCGGCCCCCGCTGCACAAGCACCACACGACCCCAGTCACACGACGGCACCACCCGCCGCATCGCTCGCCGTCTCCGCGACGACAGCACCGACCGCCCCCGCTAACGCGACCCCGATCGGCCCAGATACGACGGCTCCGGCGACTTCGGCTGTTCCGACTCCGACGGCCACTGCAGCGACTACACCGACGGCCACTGCAGCGCCCACGCCACAGAGACTCACGTCTGAGCCCCAAACGTTGGCTACGGCTAAAATGGCTCAATGGCGTGCGACCTTCAAGGAGGGCAATCTCACTCAATACATTCGGAGTTTCGAACAGTTTACTGCGGCTTTCACTTACTCCGACCTCAACAAGACGACGACCTTCCGGAGCACGCTGCGCGGCCGCGCTGAAGCGCTAGCTCTAAATATCCCGGTCGCGACTCCCTGGGGAGAGTTCCGTCGCCAACTTCTAGAGGGCTGGGAACCCGAACGATTTTCCGTTCCTCAAGCGGGACAGTGACACTACCGGCCTACAAGGTTGCGACGAACATTCAGTGCCGGCCAGCTCACGCGAGTGGGTGGCTGAAGCTTTCCAGTGCGTCCTTAGTGACGAGAATGGACTATGTGAGGAAACGGCTATCTTTTCTGTCCTGCGAACAACGGCCCCGATGAAAGGTGATCGACCCCCGCAACCCGGACGACCCATGGTTTGCTTCTTTTGCAAGAAGCCCGGCCATCGCTGGATGCGGTGCTTTCGGCTTAAGGATGTGCTAGTACGCAACGGCATGAAACCACTAGCATTTCGGCCTAATGGTCCCGGTACTGACAGAAGGACAGCTCAAGTGTTGTCAGTACCTAACCAAACCGGTAACCAAACTAAACCGGCCCCACCAACACCTCCGACCCCGTCGTCAAACCAGTAGGGGAAGGTGCTGAGGAGCAAGGGCCTTCCAGACAACAGGACAACGTTCCCCGCTCCACATCTGCGGTTGTCACGACTACTGTACCGGTAACAACACCAATAACGACCCCGCAGCCGGCCCAGCCCACACCTCAGCTCCTTGTACAAAATGTCAAGCTCCGACCCCGAAACCGGCCTCTTTTCATGAAGGGGTGTCCGCACCGCGACCACAGCGGCCACCACGTGGAAACCGTCGTCCTGAAGGGGTGTCACCCCCGACCGCCAACGGCACCGACGACGGAGGATTCTACGCCTTTCCGAGTGGACCGGAATCCAAACTGCCGCCTCTTCACACACTTTTCAGGCCACCGCTAGACGACCCCGAAATTCCGGCTGTCATCAACAACTCCAGCGCCACCAATCACAAATGCTGGAAGCTGCCGGTACACGTCGGAAACAAGACGATAAAGGCTGTACTCGACTCCGGAGCGCAGATCTCCCTGCTCCGACGCGATCAGCTACGTCACGTCCCCGCCGACCAGCGACATTTGCGATCTACTTCGGCTATTATTCGTGACGTCACTGGACAGTCAAGCCCGATCGATGGACTAATCGACCTTTCAATACAGGTCGGAACTAACCATATGGTCGTAACCTTTTGTGTGGCTGACATACATGACGACATGATTCTCGGCATGAACTTTTTCCGGCAAGCTCACGCTGTAGTGAATTACGGTGAAGGGACGATACAGGTACACAAAGAGATCCTGTTCGCACATAAAGACATTGAGGCCAATGTTGTCAGAATGGCCGTGCGACGAGCTGTCACTGACCCCGCACGCAGCGAAGAAATAGTGGAGCTGGTCCCGACTTCCCGAGTCCGAGTTCGACAACACCCGAGGATAGTCCAGCCACTTACGACCTTTCCCGAGGAAACCGACCTCATCATGGGGAGAACACTTACGACCCTGAATCGGCAGTGCGTAAAGGTGTCGGTAGTCAATCCAGCAGATACCGGCATTACGCTCACCCGCTTCGACTTTGTCGCCATAGCAAGCCCTGTCGAAAGTGTCGTCGGAGCTCTGCCACGACCTGGAGAGGAGCCCGACCCGGCCACGGTAGACGCCAGTCACTACCGCGACCTACCGCCACATCTACAAGAAATGGTGGATCGCGCCGGACTAGCGCCGGAACAGCATCGGCGTTGCACCAACCTGGTTCACCAATACCAGGACACATTTATGCACCCAGACGGCCAACTGGGATGGACCCAAGTCGTCCAGCATAGGATCGACACCGGCAACTCGGCCCCGATTCGACAACGACAGCGACGCGTCCCTCAGGCGCAGCAAAGCATCATCGACGAGGAGATCGACAAGATGCTCCGCTTGGGATGTATTGAGCCGTCAGATTCGCCCTGGAGCGCACAGGTAGTGCTCGTGCGGAAGAAGAACGGACAAGTACGCTTCTGTGTCGACTATCGGCTCCTGAACGACGTCACCCGCAAGGACTCGTATCCCTTGCCCAACATTCAGGACACTCATGACGCCCTGGCAGGCGCCAACTACTTCTCGGCCCTAGACCTGGCCTCCGGCTACTGGCAGGTTGAAGTCGACCCCAGCGACAGACCGAAGACTGCCTTCGCCACAAGGAAGGGACTTTATCAGTTTAAGGTCATGCCATTCGGCCTTAGCAACGCCCCGGCAACCTTCGAACGGCTTATGGAGACCATACTCCGTGGTTACTTGTGGACCCGGTGTATGTGCTATCTCGACGACGTGATAGCTTACGGCAGAACATTCGACCAGGCACTCGCAAACCTGGAAGCGGTCCTGGATCGAATCAGATCGGCAGGCCTGAAACTTCAGCCCAAGAAGTGTGAGTTATTCCAACGGGAAATCTTGTACTTAGGGTTCATAGTGAGCGGCCAAGGAATCCGAGTCGACCCCAACAAAGTTAAAGCCATCAGAGAATGGCCGACCCCGTGCGAGATCACCGACGTCAGGGCTTTCCTTGGTTTCGCCAACTACCACAGGCGATTCATCAAGGACTACGCTGAGATCGCTGAACCTCTCGTAGCGCTTACCCGAGGTGAATGCCACTTCACTTGGGGACCGGCCCAGCGACGAGCTTTCCAGCGACTCCGTGACGCCCTCATCAAGGCGCCCAAGCTCGCTCATCCGACCCAGAATCCGGAGGACTACTTCATCCTCGACACGGATGCAAGCGGCTTTGCTGTGGGAGGTGCCCTCTCACAAAGGGTTAACGAGAAGGAGATCCCCATCGGGTTCGCCAGTAAAACCCTGTCCCGGACCCAGCGGAATTATTGCACCACCTATCGGGAACTACTGGCAGTAGTTGAGATGGTGCAACACTATCGGCACTACCTCTGGGGTAGGAAATTCCTCCTCCGGACCGACCATAGCTCGCTGAGGTGGCTGAAAAACTACAACGACGCCGACGGCATGCTCGCTAGGTGGCTCGCCAAGCTACAGCAGTATGACTTTCGGATAGAGCATCGACCCGGAAAACTACACGGTAACGCCGACGGCCTGTCACGGTGCCACAGTTGTAAACACCAAGACTGTCCCGGACGACTCGTCACACCTCCGACCGACCCAGAAACAAGTTCCGGAGAACTTCCAGTTCGTCGGATAACTGTTGTTCCGACCCAGCCAAGGGCAGACCTCCTGGACAGTGATTCGATAACATCACCGGTCTTGCCCCAGCTAGTCTCGGCACGCCAAGTTGTTCGAGTCCGTGCTTTGGACGCCACACTTGACGGACAAAAGTGGCTTTCGGACTATTCGACCCAGGACATTGTCGCGGCACAGCAAGCCGACCCCAGCGTCGGAAAAGTGCGGCAATGGATGTTAGCCGGCACCAAGCCCGACTCTAGAGAAGTCGCCCGCCAAGGAGAGGAGGTAAAGACACTTGTTTCCCGCTGGAACCTCCTGGCGCTACAAGACGGAGTGCTGATTCGACATATAAAACCCGACCCCGCCGGACGGCCTGTGGTGCAAACCGTGCTCCCCGTAGCACTCAGGACACAAGTTCTGCACCAACTACACGACCTGAAGATTGTCGGACATCTCGGCATACAGCGTACCATTGAGAGAGTCAGGCGCCGATTCTACTGGCCCGGCTTGGCGCTGGACGTCGCCCGCTGGTGTGCCCGCTGCCCGCAATGTGTGACCCGCAAGGGTAAACCGGCCCCAAAAAGATCGCCCCTGACACAGCTACCGACAGGAGCGCCGTTCGACAGAATAGCGATGGACATCCTCGACACCCACAAGGTCACGGGAAGAGGCTATCGGTATGTACTAGTCGTGTCGGACTTCTTTTACGAAGTACACTGACGCTTTTCCGCTACGGCGACATACGGCCAAAAATGTTGCCGACACCCTGGTGAATCGGTGGATAGTCTACCACGGTGTCCCCAAGGCGATCCATAGCGATCAAGGTACTGAGTTTGAGTCGTCCCTGTTCCGGCATGTTGTGCGTCTACTGGGCGCTAAGAAGATTCGTACGACCCCATACCGACCCCAGAGCGACGGCCAGGTTGAGCGATTCAACAGGACATTGCTCAACATGCTGAGTGCGTTCGTCAGCGATCGTGCAAACGATTGGGACTTGCACTTGCCATATGTGTTAATGGCCTATTGAACCTCAGTACACTCGTCCACGGGATGCACCCCGCATCTGATGGTGTATGGACACGAGTGTAACTTGCCAGTCGACCTCATGTTCCCGACCTACGACCCTGAGCCTCTACCTCCGTGTGGTCCGGAGTATGTGGAGTATTTGCGGCAAGCCATCAGGACGGCCCACGGTTTCGCCCAAGACCATCTCGAAAAAGCGGCAATTCGGCAAAAGATGGGTTATGACGCCCACGCAAAACCACGACCCCAGTTTCAATTAGGCGAACTGGTCCGGTATTATTATCTGCCACTCACGCAGAATAATAAGTTCGCTCGGCCCTGGACTGGTCCCTGGAGGATCATCGACTGTGTAACCGAGGTGGATTACCGAATCGCCCTGGTTTCCAACCCTCGGAACACTCGTGTTGTTCATCTAGATGTGCTCAAGCCATACGAAGGTGACAACCAAGCGGCCCACATCTATTCCGACCCTGTACGACCCACGTCGTCGTCAAACAAGTCCGACCCAGAACAGTCGCCCGACCCCATGGGACTTCTCAAGGAGTTCTACTACCCTTGGGAGGTAACAGTCCAAGATCGACATACCGATTCAGACCAAACAGCTGAGTCTGATTCGCCAACGACCCAGGATCGTCAATCACGATCTCCGACTTCATCCGGCTCAAGTCGACATCGGCAACGGAAAAGATCACACAGATCAAGTTCCGACACTCCAAAACCGGCACGCAAGACGCGCAGGCAAAAGCCTGTGGTATCTTCCGACCCTGAGACAAGCGAGGCTACGCCCCCGCCTGCACGACCGAATCGACCCAGACGCAATGCACGCAGACCGGCCCGATACAGATAACCCTGGCCTTGTTATCTGATTGATATCATTGATGATGAATTATGCATGTCTAATGGACTATGATATCATGTCTTTTCCCATAATAATATATTATATTATAATAACAATATATGCATTTAATATGTACAAGATGTCAGTGAGGCAAATTTGATATATACACACTAGAGATGATATTATAATTATGATGCTGGTGAAAAATTGGTTGCATTATGATATATGTTTCGACCCCGTATAACATGTACCATTGATCAAGGCGTATGTTACGCAATGACTAAGATTATCATGTAAAGCTTCCATCCATGTGCCAGCCGAAGAGGATAAAAACCAGTCACACCGTGAGTAAGGCCACTTAGTTGTCGAAGAGGTGATAGTGTGATTCGTTCTGGAGTATGCGTCGACAGAGCCTCTACTCACTCCATGTAATATTCGGAGGAACGGCCCAGTGGTACGGGAACCAGTCACTATATAGCTATCATGCCAAGATGCGGCCTGTCATCAAATTCATCACCCAAAATATTCAAAGCGCCGCGGTGTGACCGACCCAGATCATTGCAATTTCGACCCCTACAATATTTGCGGCCCCGTCGTCCTGTGAACTGGCTGAAAATGAATGGAACGATGTCCGCCCCTGTGAGTGATTGATATTCATATCTCAGCCTTTAATAACTGTGTGTCGTCTGTGAAACAGCAACTCGACCCCGTAGTTTATTGTGCGCTAATTTGTGGGAGAAGGAACGATAGACTGATTAGTTCACAAGGCACGCACGAGCGCTAATAAACATTTTAGCTGTTTACAGCACCTACATGAAATCTCCCCTGATAAAGACAATAGTGAGTCGTCGGGCAAAAAGAGCCCAGTAATTCGAACAGTCGACTAGTATAAATAGACAATGATTCGGAACGAGTTATCCAGGGGACGGCAGATGGACATACGGAAATCTGGACAGTGTGAGGACACCCCTACTGTCGTAATGGACTGACCCAAGAGGTCAGAGAAGGATCGCTCCGCGTTTCCTTGACGACGGCCCCGCCTTGCTGTGTGTACGCTTGGAACAATGATACATAGCGTAAAGACGTTTTCTATACAGATAGAGAGCGCCCCCCGACCCAGTTCTAAAAATCGAGATGCTGTTAGCATCTTTGTGTACGGCTGAAGTGATTAGCGGCAATCAGGTCACTTGTGCCTGAGACTTTGGAGGAGAAGGACTGTTGTCGAAAGTTTCAGATATCAGAATACGGACTATTGTTACAAAAACTGTGATAATCGTGTATAATTGTCGGCTTGTGAACTTTGTTAGTATTGAAATCCTGGTCACAAGACTTTGGGAAATAATTCGGCATTGTTATCGGCATCTAAACTAGGCTGGTTTTGAAGAAATCGGGACTTAGTTACAGCCAGCCTAGTTAGTACTTGGGAGTACCTCGACTTTAATTTCGGCCGTCAGCATGGCTGACAAACCCGGGGATGACCGGGAAAATGGCGACCCAGGCGAAAATCGGCCCCGCACAGTCAAGTTGGACGGCGATAATATCACCGTCCAAGTCGTCGACACCGGGGATGAATCGGATCATCCCATAATCGTCCCCGACAACGAAGCTTCGTCCGGCCCCGACTCGCAGCCTGAGCAGCGCAATCCAGTCACGCTCAGCGACACGGCGAGTGGTTCAGAGAAGGGAGCACGACCCAAAACGGCCCGGAACAAGCTGGCGCAACGAGGAGAGCGCCATACACCGAGCCCGACTCCGGACGACATTTTCAACATCGACCCCGAACGCTCTCGCCGACTTGAGGAGGGCGGAAGTATCGTCCAGCGTGCGATCGAAGCACGACAAGCGGCCCAAGAGGCTCAACGAGTCGCCACGGCGAGCCGCCAACCCGACCCAACAAATCAAGTGATCGCCCCGATCGCTCCGGCCCCGACTTCACCCGCTTCCAGTTCAGCGGTAGCACGACCTGCGGCCTCCCGTTCTCCAAACAAGAGAACTTACACTTCTTTTAAGAAGAAACATGGAGCGGGAGCCCGATCGACATCTAGCAGTTCATCGCGCTCTAGTGGCGGTTCTGCTATTACGGCCCTGACCTCGACTTTCCGTCGGCAAGTGGCCGAACTGATGGAATTGGTGCCACCTCCCGTGACACCTTACGGAACTCGGCCCATAGACTGGAACAAGCTTCCACTCAGCAAACGGAATCGGAGTGCTGGATACGGCCATATCCACAACTTCGATGAACAGTCGACCCTGTCGGAGGGAAACCTCCTCACGTTGGCTCCGCTACAGCGTGGAGACGGTCGCTACGAGTGCCCCTTCTGCATCGGCGAAGAGGAAGGAGCAGGAGAGCGACAGTGGTCCTCCGTACCACGACGCGGACCTTTCCGGACGGCCCAGAACCTTGACGCACACGTGTTGGCGTATCACATCCCGTTTCTACGCTACTTCGTGTGCCCGGCCCGCGACAACTTCCGGACATTGGCCCAGGAGATGTTCCGGCATCTGTCCCAAGCGACCCCGCAACATGTGACGTCGTTCCCATTCTACCAGGAGGGACGACTATCGGCATCCGGCCCCATGCTCGTCAGGTTCGCGTTACGCTGCAGAGTCGACATGCAGCCGAACCCGAACTATCGACCCCCAAGAGTTCCGGCCAACATCCCGATCTTCAGGAGGGATGTTAACACCGTCCTGACGTTCGGCATCTGGCACATGGCGCCAGAGCTCTTTGAACAATATCCGCCCAACTCGGCCCCGGATGTGCAACAGGTACTCCGTCGACTGGAGTACATCGTGCTTCGACCCCGGCAGATGAAATTCGGCTAACTCGCATGGTCAGTGATATCGAGACCATGAACACGCGGGTTCGAGTACGACGACCCAGCACGATCTTCTTTGTCCGGCCCATCAACTACCAGACGACATCAGTGAGTACGGCGGAGGAGGTCCCGACAACGACCACCGGTGTTTCGGCCTCGGCAGTCGTCACGACGGCTTCGTTCGCGTCAGTGGCATCGCCAGCGACAACCCGACCGGTCACCACAGTGACATCCTCGACCCCGTCCAGAGCTCGGCCTTCGGACATTATACCCAGGCGGATGGTGGTGGAGCGGCCCACGGCTTCTAACGTCACGGACTACCGAGTCCGTGAGGGATTGGTCCCTCCACCTGAGGAGTATCCGCCACTCCCAAGTCGACCCCTGAATACCACACCGGTATCTTCATCACCCGGCAAGGAGACTCCTGAACCAAAGAGTCCAGCTGAGGATCGGCCGCCTCCACTCAGGGAGATCACACCCGGGTCTCCTGCACGTACGTCCCCGACACCGTTTTCGACCCCGGAATCCTCACCAGAGCCTTCGCGACGGATGGTGGAACCCGTCCCGCTCCCGCCGTACCTCACGGAGGAAGTGGAGCCTCTGCGCTCCGTCCCGACACGCGGCACCGATAGAGATCGGCCCCGACTCCAAGTGGACGACCCGGAACAGCTTGAGTCGCTCCACAGGGACCTCGACGAGCGTCTCCCGTTTCATGGGTCTGGCGAGTTTGCGGCCGACTTTCAATTCTTGCGGCAACACGGCAGACGTCTGGCGACCCGTTCGCTTCCCGGCCTGCAGGCGCTACCCGGCCAGAACCCCGACCTCAGGGACTTCCTGCGGGATGAGGACGCCCAGCGGCTCCCGAACTACCTCGGGTTTCACGAGGACTTTTGGACGGCTCGTCTCGAACAGGCCGCCCATAACGCCGACCCCTTGCTCTTGCCGTCAGAACCGGAGGAGCACCTTCCGACCCTGTCACTCGCCCGCGCTGATGACCTAGCGCATCAGTACCTTCGGCTCATTCGTCGGGAGTACTTGTCGGCCCTGGATCACCACATCAGGCAGGCAGAGTACAACGGCCTGTCTGTCGGCTTTGGGATGGGGGCTCTGCATGAGCGCCACCAGCCCACGTTCCCGGACGCTCTGTCCGAGGAGAACCTTCGACTTCGAGTCCGCGTGACCCAGTTGGAAGATCAAGTCGCCAACCACCAACAGGAGATCGCTCGACTTCGAGCCACTTCGACCCCGACCCCATCGGAAGCACCAGCTTCGTCGGCCCCGACCACTCCGACCATCCCGGGAGAGCTATTGGCCACAATCGTGTCAATCCTGCCAAGATTGCCCCCGGACGAGCAGCTGCAATTGATGCGGCAAGCATCGCCAGCGGCCCCGCCTCCTCCTGCCAGCAGGCGTGAACGGGAAGAGAAGTGATTCGACCCTGAACTGTTCGGCCCCCTTCGATGCGGCCCAGTGATGACCAATCATCCTGGTCACAGGTTATTTGTGTAAATAGTTGTAAATAACAATATTATCCTAGTCACGGCATTTCGTTTTTATACATGTAATTTAGTTAAGTTTAATAATCATTTTATTCCAGCAATGAACTTTAAAGAGTGATTTTTTCCATTCTACTAGAGAATGTCGAGGAGTTTTGTCTTTATACATTCCATTTCATATAATTCATTCCATTCATTGTAGTGCATGTATTTGTATATGTATCATCGTAGAGACTGTTGACGGACTGACTGCTGACGTTTATTTTGACAGTTAGGAATTTTTATTGTATGAAGTGTTTTCTCATTTCGCGCGGCGTGTGTGTGTGAGTGTTTTTGGGTTTGACCTTTAGGACTTCTTAGCTTTTTATTGTTTAGTTTTTGGCGACGGTAGGGTCCGGGGAGGGTAATCCCGAGGGCGTAGGATTAATGAAGGGGTGTTATGTAGTAATTTTAGCGACTGTAACTCCCGTCCCTCCCGCGCACTACACATTTCCACAACAAACATTCATTCTACATGACTTACATACAGGACAGGTACATACTATACGATCACAAGCATAAACTCCATGTAGTCATGGTTACACACACAGGTCAAACCACGCACCTGCGGCCCCGCTAGTTCAGTACACTCGGCCCCGTTTACTCGACCTTGACCTTCACATGCACTGACTTCTAAACATAGAACTTGACACACATACTCCACACATCACGTGCACAGATACAGGCATTACAAGTATTAACACGAGCCGGGGAAACCCACTTTCCCGGTGACATCAGCGCATTGCAGCATACATTCAACCTATCACAACACCGCTTACACTTGGCGGAAAATTACACAGACACATGATCTCTCGGCCCCAGTTATTTGCGCAGTTGAGTAGAAATGATCAATGAAGACGGTCGCATTATATGTTGTACCAAGAAGAACGGCCATGATCATATAAAGAAATATAAAAGCTGATATAACGTGGATATATAAACTGTTGTATATATACAGAGGACTATAATATTTAGGATACTTCGACTGGGAAATCACCGACGTAGGTGTGAGCGGCCCCGATTGTGGTGTGTGTGATTGAACATTGGACATTAGCACCACAATAAACAGTTTGAATTGAACTGCCGGCTTGTTGGTCTGTAACACAACATCTCAGACATTCGGCCTGATACGGGCCAGTGAACCGTATTCTTCACAATATCATTCTTTGTTGGAATTGAGTGAAAAAAAAATCCCGAATGACCGCCACAATTTGCAGTTGATTCACGTTATTGCCATTTCGGAGCCAAAATTTGCACTAAGGTGATGAATAGCAGGTCTATTTCTATGTTTTCAAGCATGCAGAAGCCGAATATGGAGTCTGTTTGAGCAATAAATGCACAATATGTCGTTTTTTTTTATTGGAAATGAGTGGAAAAATACACGTTGGCGACCACAATTCGCAGTTAAATTACGATGTTACAATATCTCGGTCAATATTTGCACTACAACAATAAATAGCAGGTCCTATGTTTCTGGGCATGCAGGAGTCGATTGCGGGGATATGTTTTGCTATAAATACAAAATAAATGGAAACATCCAAGATGGCCACCAGCAAATAATCCTCATACCCAAACAATTCAACATCCTGAACATAATGTATGAGTATCATGTATGAGCCTATGTTCCCAGCATTATAGACATCATAGGCCTATAGGCCTTGAAGGCATTCAGTGTGAATAACGAGAAGACACAATGTCGACTGAGACTCGGCCGTATACATTGGAGCAGGGTCGAAGTTACGGAGCCCCTAATAGGACATGTTGAAAAAAAAACTGGAGAAGAGAACGAAGTTCATCCCTGATTCCTGCAAGATATTTCACCTAGGCACGTGTCCGAAAACACTGTCCATTCAGCTGTACAGTGCTCCGTTTCCGAGATATCAATTGAAACACAAAAATCTCACTCAGCAGGAGAGAATAGTTGACAGACAGAATCCATCCTTAACACCCTATAAAGACGTTTGTTGTTGTCCCAAAGCTCTGAAATAATGTTCGTTCCACTCAACGTTCCGAGACCGATAAACATGAAAAAATTGCGACTCACAAAAAAAAAAATCCGATATATTAACGATAACACAAATTGCCATCTCGGGCGTAAAAATTGTGTGGAGGACAACATCACCCCTAATATCCCTAAGACATATTCGTCTGGGGCGAAGTTCATTCATATCTATGATACACCGTTCCCTAGATGAAATTGCTGACTCAGCAAAAAGAAAAAAAAATAGGTCAAGATCAAAGTTAGTGACAAACTAAGAGATGTTTATCTAGTGTGACACATTTTGAAATAATGCCTGTTTCACTCTACGAAGCACCATTTCCGAGATATCAACAACAGTAAAAAATGCTAACTTAGCAAAGAAAAATTGAGGTCACGGTCAAAGTTCGCCCAACATACCCTGATGAAATGCTTGTATAGAGCGACGAGTCCGGAAATAATGCTACTTCTGTTATACGATGCACCATTTCCGAGATATAGACAAAAATGAAATGCTGACTTGGCAAAAATAAAGAAGGACAAGGTCAAAATTCACCAAACGAGCCCCAAAGAAATTTTTGTCTTGGTCGACCCATCTGGATATAATGCTCGTTTTTTACGCTACGACGATCATTTCTGAGCTATCAAAAAAAATTGCTGACTCGCAAATGAAAATTAGGTCAAGCTTCACCTAACATACTCCAAAGAGAGCGTGTACGATTTCGGATCCAAAAATATAGTCTATTTCAATCTCAGAAGCCTCAGGGATCTTCTGAGCTCTGGGTCAAAGGTTGAATGACGTCAATAGGCTTCTTTCCTGGTGGTACATGGACCTCCATAAAAGTCTCACAGCCATTGCCGTAAAATTATGTAGATATGTCTGGAAATAAAATTATCGAGCTCATCCTCATGGACTTCAAGAACCCAGTGGCTGGCTCAAAAACGATATACGCTTTTCTATGTAACATTACCAGGAACCCAGTGTGATCAATCTTGCTCATTCAGTCTCACTATTCATTTGAATATCTGTCTTAACTATGCACACTCAATAAAAGCCGAAGTAGCATCACTATGTCACAGTTTATGTCACAGGAACTTTTGATGTCATTGGCATATCAAAAATATGGCCTGGTACTCAAGGATGACATTCTGATCCATGAGTTACTACCAGAGAACTACAACATCAAGCATACATGTATACCATGTCAAGGTCTTTGGCGTCACTATGGATTGGCCTGGGTACACGAGTCCAGTATGGACATTAGAGTCAGAAAATCCAGCCAAAACAAAATAACTTTGAATTTCGGGACTGCAATGTACACGCAGGAGGTTCCCCAAAAAGTACATCACCAAGCTTACTAAAAGAATCGTCAAAAGACGACTAGTTGCTCAAATGCATCAGAATCAGCCGGCAGATCAAATGCAAAGCGCTTACCAAAGTGTGTTTATCGTTACAATGGACCTCTTCACTCAACCGCGTTAGACATGGTTGATTTCGATATTATACTGAACAAAATTCAACATCAGGGGTGTTTGCCCTGTCGTGACTCTTGCTTTCCCGCTCACGCGTACATCATCGGAAGAAAAGTACGAGCAATACTGTTGGTGAACCTCACAGATCTGTCTCTCGTCGTAATCATTTAGTACATGTATGTACAAGAGTCATCTCAAACCAGAATGCATTGACGTTGTCTTGGATGCCTCTTGGATGTTGAAGTAGGTTACACACCTGTGAGTGCCATGGACAGTGCTTCTACCTTGGATTAGTCAAAGACAACACCTGACCATGGATATAAATGTTACGCTAATCTTAAGAGCTTGTTACAAGCATCTCCATAACTTCATGTCCTGCGACGCATTCGAAAGATCACTTCCAAATATGCGAAAAAATCCAATGTACAGATTTTACGATTTCAGTTGTACCTGCAAAAGGCGGTACATAGCAACAATGTCCCTTTGATCACAGGAAATAGCTTGAAGTATTATATAACCACGGAACTGAAGGCGCTAGATTGGACAACTGTTGAACATCATATGTATATTGTATTTACAGAAATTCATGTGAATGTTAGCACAATCATTTTCAATTTTTCCACATGATTGAGACAAAACTTGCAGCATGTAATCCAAAAAGAATTCTAAGTTGGTAAATGATGGCAATCTGAGGTTCTTTATTGGTTATTCGGTTGGATCCAATAAACTTGACTCTTCAGAGAAAAGATTGGTTTGTCCCAATCACCATACAAAGTATGGTCATTGAGTGGAAAGGCCATTATTTCAGAGCTCTTGGACCGTCACAAACGTCTTCTAAGTGTAGGCCTATCAGAGAAGAATTTTGTCATGCCTGAAAACATAGCAATAGACCTGCTTTTCATCATCTGAATGCAAATATTGGTCGGGATATTGCAACATCTTGATTCAGCTGTGAATTGTATTGGCCATCTTGGATTTTTACTCTCATTTCCAACGAAAAATGACAAATTTTGTATTTATTGAAGAACAGACTACATACTCGACTTATGCATGCTTGAAAACAGTAGATTAGACCTGCTGTTTATCAGACCTCGCACTCGGTTTCTGCATGCTTGAAAACATAGGAATATATCTACTATTCATCATCTTTGTGCGAATATTGACCGGGATATGGCAATAGCGTGAATCAACTGCAAATTGCGGTGGCCATCTTGGTTTTTTTCACTCATTTTCAACAAAGAATGACAAGTTATGCATTTAGTGAAACAAAGTTGCCCCAAGTTTTGCATGTCAGAAAACATACAAATAGACCTGCTATTCATTATCTTATTGCAAATACTGGCTGGGCTATCGCAACATCGTAATGTGACTGCGAATTGTGTTCACCATCTTGGATTTTTCCACTCATTTTCAACAAAAAATGACGAATGCATTATTGTGGAACTTTTAGTGTGAAACAGACCCTAGAATCGACTTCTGCGTGCCTGAAAACATAGGAATAGACCCATTATTTATCATCTTACTGCAATTATTAGCTGAGATATTGCAATAACTAGATTCAACAACAAGCATGGCAGCCATCTTGAATTTTCCGTCAAAATTCCGGAATAATGAAAAATCCGGCATGGCCCTAAACCCAAAACGAAACCATGTGTCATTGGCATCATTTGTGTCCATTTTAATGCTGTTACCACAATCCTTTCAGATGTCTATATATGTCTGCCCCACCGTTATCAAATTGAACGATTTTTACACCCTTATACTATATGAAAGTTCAATATGTAACCATAGATACCGAGGCATGACATAAGTTATCCCGGTGTTTTATTTTATTGTCATGAGTTCAGTGTGCATGGACAATTCAATAAAACAAATATTTATTGATTTTTTTTTTTACATTTCAGAATAAAAATATTTAAATAAGTTGTGTGAAACTTCGATGATAAAAGCATTTTTTTCGTTGCCATGCAGGTTACCATGACAACTATGTATTGGCAGATCATGAAAACTATCTTGTCGGATAGAGCATCTTCAAATCTATCAAAATGGATGTAAATTTTCATAAAATATACAATATAGGCTCTGCGGAATGGTTATTTGCTGTCTGTGCATATTTGAAATATTCCCACCCATACTGTTGCTATGGCAACCAAAAAATCACCCAAAGCATCATTTTAAAAATGGCCCCCCCATTATTTTTATGAACTACAGACTCAGGGCTTTCAGAAAATATAGGTCCCCCTTGGTCCATAAAAATGGTATGAATAGTTGATTTGGCCCACGGACTACGAGTATGCCACTAGACATTGAGGTACATGTACACATTCTGAATTGGGGATATGGGGCCGCCCATTCTCATCAAAGGAAATCTGACCATCGCATGGTTGCACTAATTTTAGGATGATTCAGTCTCTCAAATTGAAACCAATTTGCAACAACTTCCTGATCTGAAACATAAGGGTTTTATTTATGTTATTTATGCTCATCATGTACATGTTTGCAATTAATTTTTCAAAACACGGAGACAATTTTTGAGATATCATCATTATTGAGGACCGTTTTTGAAAATTTTGTTGATTTTAGATGATCTAACCGAAGATACTTTCATAGGATCAGTACACACGAGCCGCCACGCAAGCCCTAGCCACACGGGGATTCTTCCCGGCCGTTTCCCGGTGACCGGACGTTCTAGTCACGGGATCATTCCAGCAGATCTCTCCTCAGATCTGGACTGTGATTTACTGGAATCAAGTACATCGCGACAGAAGACCTACATACGGACCAAGTCCAGCATATGGAGAACGTGATTTGTACATAACCTGAAAACTCATGAACTTATAAATTATATTCCAGCAAATGGAATATTATGTCTCAACCCAGAATATGAATCCTCTTATAGCAAAAAATGAGGAAAAAATGCTCGAAACACTTGGTTTAAAACAGGATTAAAATCCACGCGGTTGAATATTTCCTGCTCCCACATCAAACCATCACACGGCATCGTTCGATTCATAACTGTTGATATAAAACGGCGTCTTCCTTGTTCCTCCCTCGCATAGCTCATACATACACACCGTGCATTATAATAATATAGTATTGTGTGTTCGCGTAACAATTCATCACAACAAGACATCGCAGCAAATAAAATCTTAAGCCACATCAAGAGCCTTCAATCACGCTGATTGTTCGACAAACCATATTTGCTAACAATGTACTTCAAATAGAAAACGAATGAGACTCGTGATTGGGCAATCTTTATATAGACAAAGAAGTCGGACCAATATCAATCTACTGCGTTTCTTTCTTGACTCTTTCCCAGTATCATACTTCCTTTCTCAGTTTCATGAGGTTTTATTCAGTCTACTGACATAATACGGACATTCCTCATATGTCATGATATGGCTTGCGACAAAGTAACAAAAGGCTTATTAATATTTGCAGTCGTACATGTATGGTGAATTTTTTGTGACAGGGTAGTCCCAATCATGCCCATTTCATTATTGTCATGAATACACAAAAATGCTCATAAAATTGTGATACTTGCGTTTCATTCCCAATGCCTAGTGATGGCATATCATACAATATAGAAATTGTTCAAAATTTGATCTATTTCACAGAATAATAATGTGTATCTTTTTCTTTGAGAGTATGTTCGTAAATATCCTGAAGCTACGATCATTCTTTTGACCTTGAGAAGCGATTGATCAGGACGCAGGATATAGCGTCACTCCCCGGCTCTCATAGACACGATATCAGAAAAGTCGGCTCTCTGTTTACATGTTAGGCGACAGAACCTACACATTACATGTATTCAAATGAGAAAGCAATGTGTGACACCCTGTTGGCGTGTGTTTGACAATGGTGCTTGGAATATATATGCACACGCTGAGGATGCACTTCAGAATAAGCCTTGGTTTCATTTGAAAATCAAAACAAAGCGACAATTGTTTACCGTAACCGTCGTTTGTTTTGACTACGACGTTCTATTCTCATGTCTGCAGAACTGAAAAGTAATTAGGCATATGCCTAATTGAAAACAAATTCCATGAACTATGTGATAGATCCATGCTACTTAATGACAATCGCATTTCTCAACTTAACTCCGAATGGATAACTGGAAAGACATTGTTTGTTACCAGAACTTTCCATCCTTACGATGACGGCAGAATCATTTTCCCACCAATTAACTACATTATTATTGACCCTTTTCATTACATTTTAACGACACCATTTTCACCATTTTCCCCGCCTGTCGGAAGTTTGTCGTCCCGAAAGACACAGCTTAATATTATGTGATATCTGAATGATAACTCAAAGTTTGATTCATGGCGCAGTATCAAGGGCATGATCACTTCAATACAGGACAGAAAATGAATACTCAGACATCATGTAATGTCTTCGAGACACCAAATTATATTTATAAATATAAATTGTGTGGGGTTTCTGTGCCCGATACGTACAGAATATGAAAAGCCACCGATATACTAATGATTCAATGTTTTTTTTTATTTGACTTCATACCCTGTGAACGAGAAACTGATGTGTAGCACCACAAATGAACAAATAAATCTAAACATGTATAACTAGTCGATTTGATTGAAATCACGAAATTCGATAATTTGGTTATAAATGTGACAAAATTAATAGTTTTCTACATTCCATTGAACCTTTGGGAATACAGAGAGGTGGGATTTACGAGTTTATAAGGACCTTAACACAGGCCTACCCAGCTCAGAATAATGTTTGATGAAATGAGCTAGATGATGAGGCTGGATCAAAAACATCAAATATAAATGTACATGCATAATACTGGTGTGATCAGGATGATCCCAGAAAGTCCTACGACCATGGTGAAAGCAATTGTATCTTTATCATGATGCTCCCCGTGGATTTTATGAATTGTTATCATGATGCTCCCATGGATTTCTATCAATTGTTATCATGATGGCCCCATAGATGACTATGAATTGTTATCATGGCACACCCGTGGATTCCCCCGAGTCTGACTCTCGATCTCCGCCGACCTGGTCGCTATCCTCCCCGAAATTCTCGATGAAAGTTCTCAGGAGTTTTCCGCGTCTTGCTGCGTACATTCGCTTGGAGAACTGGAACCTGTCCGCTTGTTGCATCGTGGGAGCCTCGCGGGACCTCGTGAGGGACAAGCTTTGCAACGACGGGATCTTTGAGACGGCTCCCACGAGCGAGTAAATGTCTTCGTCCCAAAGCGGTATACGCTGGACGTTGAGTTGCTTCAGCGCGGGAAGTCGCTCTAGTGAAGATGTGAGCACGTGAAGACTCTCGCCGTCCACGCGAAAGTCTCCGAAGGTCTCCGTCATGAGATCTAAGATGATCAAGCGAGGTAAGTGGTGGATTTTGGAGAATATCATACTGTACAGACGACGGTCCTCTGTGTGTTTCTCATCGGTCTTAATTCTTGGACTGGATATGCTGGTCTGACTCTTCCAGAAGTCTAAAGAAGGACCTCCTCGTGGCGAGACGACCTCTTCCAGATCACCATCATCACTTGGTATGTCCCATTGGCAGGTGTTATGGTTGACATCTCGTCCTGTGAGGGGCCCACCCGTAGAAGATGACGACATACAGTCCACACACCTACTAGAATACACGTAGGAGAGGTTGACATCCTTCAAATGCGTGGAATGTTTGGAATGGAAAATGACAGCGAGGTCATCATCGTCGAGACAACATCCGGTCAAGTTGAGGAACTCTAGAGGAAGTGATGTGCTCTCCAGCACGTGCCCCAGCATGCCTTGCAACTTTGACCTAGATAGGTCAAGTCTACGGAGACCTGAGCAAGAAATCACGAGCGAAGTCAGCCCCTCCAGAAGGGTAGGTTCTGAGAAGTCAGCACCACTATTGCTCAACGCGAGCTTGTTCAGTTTGAAACTCCGGCGCAACAACCTCGGCAGCGTCTCGTGGAGGACTTTGCTGATGTGTTTGGTGGGAACTTCGTCAACTGCTAAACCTTCGAGATCCTGAAATGGACAGACATGAAGACATAAAGGAAATGTCAGTTACGCACAGATCGAAGTATACCAACACCACCTCTAATTACATTAGAACATACTTATACAATGGAACAATCACAATTTTTCTCCACCAACAAAGAGGACACTTGGTTTGTAATACATGTATGTACACTGTATAGGCCTATTTCTCCCTTGAGGAATAACATTGCATATAGTATGTATTTAACATAGACATGCAATGTAAGTAATTTAGAAAGTGATATTCACCTGAACACAAGTACTACTGGCAAACATCTCCAGAGGTAGCAATGGGTCAATCGGGGTCAACTCGGAATTAGCGGTGGAGTAGCTGCAAAGTACAACATTGTGTTATTCAGTATTCGAAACGCACAGTGCATGTATTATTTTTGGTACATGTATATTTGAGTACATCTGATGTAAGTATAATAGATACTAAGACAATGGTACTCACGTGAATATAGCAGTTCTGACTTTGATGAACACGTTGGTGACGTCATATAGAGATGATGACATGAGCCAGCAGTAGAGTGATAGTTTATCGGCAGACACTGGTAAATAGTCTAGTATGATCTCAAACGGACCTGCAAACGACAGAGAGAGAGAGACACACATACAGTATATATTATACATGCGCCATGTTTTCTTTTGAAGTAGACACTCTGAGCAATTAATTAAAATAAGTGATAATTAAATTACGATCAATTATTCGCTTAAGGTAGTCCGCTCCAAACAGTGAGGGGAGGGGGTCAAAGAGTTTTTTCAAAATAAATGACTGTATTAACAAAATCTAGAGCTTCAAAATGACATATTTTATAGAGTAACTGATCAGCATTCTAAAACTGAAAAAAAATTGGGGGTCACCGTATCCGTTCTCTTGGAGAACAAGATGCAAGATGTGAATATGGGCAAAAATAATGTGTAATAATACCATAAATTAAGTCATTTTAGTAAATGTTTGTGATTTTTGATCGAATATGTCGAAGAAACCAGCACGGTGACCCCGTATTTTCTTTTCAGTATTAAAATGCTGATCAGTTACTCTATAAAATATGTTATTTTGAAGAGATAATATTCAAGATGTAGCTTTCAAATTATGACTTTTCATTACCTACCTGTTTGTAGCGAACTACGTTAAGATCTATTCATCGATGGTTTTTACTATTCCTGACAGACCTGGTAGGTGGACTCTCTGGCCCCGGGAGAACACGGGATGACGGAGGACTTTGTCCAGGAACTGGCGCAGGTTCTCTAGTACATCAGGGTCCCTTAGACCTGGGGATGTACATGTATGGCAATTGTTGAATTCCATAAACATGTAAATATATCAGAAAAATGAATTGATGTGTATGATGGTAAATGTACAACAATGTGGGTTTGATAACTATGTCAAAGTGTTAGGCAGAATACTTGGTCAAGAGCATTCGAGGACATCGTAGATTTTTTTTTTTTTTTTTGGAATATTGGAAATTAATTATCATCAATATCTGTGGTCTGTGCATAGATATGCTACAAAAATTACTTTCGAGATTTCGGTTAATCGGGTTGCGGTTTAACGAGTTGCTACTGTATCTATGTACCGTGTCTGGTAACGATTCTCTGGTAGATGTCTTCCCTTTGTAGCTGGCCTCTATACGACAGTAGCGGGATAAGCTGTAACACCGTGTAAATCATCGTGTTGGCTGCAAATAACATTAATTAACAATATCAGACTTGAAGCCCCATGAATGACCATGACATCCCGTGACGTATTTTATACAAGATTATACGAAATCTAATGATGAAGTGGGATTTAATCTCCCACATCAGACATTACTCTAATTCAGTCGCTCCTTTGGAGCGAGCCTCGATGAAAACCTGCTGTTCAAGTCAAGAAATCCAAGATTTTGTCCAAGATTCCAACAGTACGGCGCTACATATTACATATACTGTATAAAATATACTTCCTTTCATTACTCCGTAGAACTTTGAGGCTTGTATCAATATAATACATTAAAAAAATTAATATACCCAATACGTACAGGGGACGAAGTCAGTGAGATCCAGACAGCGAAGCCGACAGATCGGCGTCCGGATCAGGCAGCCATGGAGTATCAGGGACCAGAGCTGATCCAGGGACGGGAAGACCCTCTCGCAGGCCTCGGGTGTCAGGATCTGAGACAGTCTGTGTACACAGCGAGCAGCAGGTGAGAAATACAATGTAAAGTGCATACTCTAATCATCGTATTTACAAAATAAAAATTATCTCTGAGGTTTCAATTTTTGAACATAAATTCACACCAAGTTTGTTGATCTAATTCAAGTTTGTTGATCTATAATGACGTCATTACTATATGACGTCATATGACGTCACCTGTTCAGGTGATTTCATTGTTATCTTTTTTTCACATTTTACATGTCATTGATAGAGTGTATACACCAACAGTCAAAGTGAAGCAACCATTGGGAGACAATTTGTTTAGTCTGTGTATATTATGAAATTGCAATAAAAATATTTTACACAGATATATGCAAACATTCATGTACAGTATAACTATACAATAACGTATGAGTTAAAGCATTTCACCACTTCTGCAACATACTTGAGTTTTACAGACTTGAACTACATATGTGTATGTTTATTAAAAAAAAACAGAATGACTTTTCATTCAAAAATTTGAATTAAAATTTTGGCTTCATTTCGGCGAAGCAGTTTATCCTGGAATATTTATATTTAAATGAAATAAAAAACGTTCATCATTTCAGCTTTTCTGAAGCATACAAGATTGTGCCATTTTCCCATGCTTTATCCCATTCAAGATACACGTTCACAAATCGATGTATGAAATTTCATTCTGTAGTATATTTGTTTGATCAAAATCGTTGCAGAAAATAACATACTCTGATCAGACGATGACCAGAGAAGCAGTGTACATGTATATTGTTAACGAATACAGATGTGCCCGACTTGGCCTACAAGAACATGTAGGTCAAGTGTTTGTGTCAACAAAGTGCCCATAAATATATTGTGGCTACTGGTGAACTATCGCGATATAGGTCTGTTTGTATGCAAAATTATCGCAGGATAAGTATGTTGAGAACCTTGCCAAACTGGTTCTACGCGTTTCTTTCATGTTGTATACAAATATTTAGGGCAGTGATACTGAACATACATTTGTACTTGATAATAAATAATATTTGGCTGTTTATTGTTGTGTATAGAAGCCAGAGCCATTGCGTTTGTAATGTGAAAATTTGAGGAATTCCATTTAATCATATCCAAAATGAAAATAATCTGTCTATATATTGTTTAATATCTATAGGGCCTTTTGGTTCACATTGTGTTTTGTCATTTTCTTAAATATCATTACGTGTACAATACATTACAAATGTTTCTTTTGCTGAAAATCAAAATGCACATAAAAAGGAAACTTGCCTGAGAGTGGTGCAGGGCCACTCGGCCAACAACTCGGGGATGTGCCTGTGACTCTCGAGGAAGACCATAGCAGCGCGCAGTCGGTCGCTCGCCGAGGCTTGCACTTGCTCCGGGGTCGGGACGGGCGGAGTGGGTCGGGGCGCCGATCCAGCCGGCGGCGGTGTGGGCAGCACGAAGCGGATCGCGCCCTTCCCGCGTGAGCTATGGGACGTCGTGCTGCCACGGGAGGAGAGGGTACTGCCGCCGGAGGAGACGCTAGATGACCGGCTTCTGTGCCGCGGCTGGGGGATAGGGGTGAAAAAGGAGAACGTTGAATAGAATAAAATGATAGGCTTTTAAAAGGTTTTTTTCTCTGGTGTTGAAAGTTTTGTCCTCTGGGGAGAATGGTTACTCAGATAGAGTACATCGTTAGACGTTTGAGTTTCAATCACAATTCCAATTATAATTAGTCTACATGTATATTTGTTCTCCATTTTACCGAGCATTTTCCCCAACCTGTCGATGTTAGTTTACTCTTTTAATAGTGTATGGCCTACAGTCCCTAATACAATAATCGTTCATATAATACTTTTACTTCTGAAATGATCTGGGAAAGAAAAATGATGTATAAGTGTCATGGTCAGTTTTGTAATATTGGCAGTGGAAATATCGAGACAAACTGCACATACACGTATGGTAACTAATTTTGCAACTCAACCTCAGCCACTTAACAAAATACAAACACGCAATATCACTGTAGTCGGCGACAGATCAAAGACCAGACAAAACACTACCGTGTTCACATCTATAACAAAAGAACATCTTCCATTCATCCCTGGCAAAGTGCTTGATAGCTGCGAAAATAACGTCCAGTACATCCATCCAAGGCCGCATGTGATATACAAGCTATGACAAATATTGTCTTTTGGTTGAGCGGGCAGCCTCAATACTGGACAAATAGCAAGCTGGACTTGCTTACTCAAGAACAATAAAGGCACGGACAAACAAACGATTAGTTGTATTTGCGTTCACACTGTCCAGGTTTGTCCCATTTTTTGTCAAGTTTGTTTTGGCGTACTAATAAACAAAATGTCCCATGGACAAAGTGACCATAATGTAAGTGCTGTTGATATTGTTTCTGTTGCACCAATTTGTCTTTATTTCATTTGTTCCGGTTATGATAAATCATTTCGATAAATGTAAATATATGCATATGTCACACAAACTAGCCATATACATGTACGTGAAATCCAATGAATATATGTATGTGGGAGGGCTAACTTGTGATAAAATGTTGATATCGAGTACTGCTCCAACGATCAAATCTCTCGATGATGAATGATTACCTGCCATTTCATAGTGTCATTTATATCGTTCATGCAAGATAAGAAATTTCGCATGTCCTTGATATGTATAAGTATAGACCAAAAAGCAGATCTATGGTGTAAGTCAAGGCGTCATAGATGTAATTCATCACACAATGTTTTCGTGGTACCCATCGTTAAAAATACTATATGGCTGAGAACGAATAGTTACCATTTAAACGTGCATATTCCATCAGCAAATGTTTTCAATGTTCGTTCAAATTCAGTGCAAAAATGTCATACACTGGATATGCAATTTAAACATACATAAGTAGCCTACATGTAAACTATATAAGGAGGGTTACATGTGTAACTAGCCCCAGTCGTATGTTTTACGTGACTAAAGCAGCTGAAATTAAACACGCAACTACTTATGTACTTGTGCTTTAGTATTCATCTTTTAGAATCTATTTTTACAATTTCACACAATATCTGACACTCTGGACGGATACATGTATAGGTTTTATGTGCTTTTATGATACCGCACAAAACATTCGACACTCGACACGCAATAGGGCCTCTATGTATAATACACTGAATTTTGAATCTGCCATGACTACATACATGTAATATTAAGAAGGAAGTACGGTTTATACATATATGTAGTTTACGACTGCACTGTTTCAATAAGAGACGGTGATTACGGCTCCTATATGTATTATGTTCCATGATTTCCACTGAATATGACTGTTAATCTATCTCTGTGTTCACGTTTATAATATTTTGTACAAGTAAATGCAGTGATCCATGGTTTGTGTGGCCAATTATATATCATCCCATAATATATGGATCGTTTTGCCGCCTAAAAGGATGTTCCGTGTGTTCAAAACAACACTGCCTGTACATCATGAAGTGCACATGTACATCTCCATTTTTATGCAGTTTTGCTGAACTATAACATTGCGCAATAGCGACAAAAATACAACGCTAGAACTTACTTTTTTCAGCTGTGGAACGGGTTTCTTGAACAAATCCAATCCATCATAGTCCATTTCTTTCATGCACCAACGAGACATTTCGATATGAAACACGTTTTGGGTACGGCACAAAACTGGTAATATCTCAATTCAATTTGGTAAATCCTTAAGCTTTATGTTTATGGCATACAATGTTATGTATGTATTAGCCAATAGATTTTGTCCCAGATATTTCGGCGAATTGTGGCGTTTGGCCATTAGGAAATCATGGAGAGAAAATGCAGCTAACTGCGGGGGACGACATTAGAGCTCGAGCACATCATCAGCACCACGACAGTATATTATGATGAAAAACATAGGCCTACTTCATTCATATTCCTAATAAGTAAAAATTTATTTTGAACTCAATGTAACAGATAGATCTAAGCCTACTAAAATGGTATTTCATTAAAAAAAAAATAAAAGAAAATATTGAAAACCATGAGAAATATCTGCATCTGATATCATGATACATATGCCTACTGGGCGAATTGAAAGGCCAGTTTAAAATAAAAATTCGCATCCCCGCATGGAACACCTTAATTGTCATGTGATACAATACGTCAAATTACGGTAAATTTAGCCGTGGCGTCGCAGACGTATCATCGTGTTTACTTCACCATAGCGCCAGAGAATGTCACACGCAAGATGATGTATGCATGCACGTATTGCTGCACAGAAAATTGTGTGTTCCATAATACGCGTCATTGCGGTAAAATTTGCTTTGCATTCTGGGAACGTCAATTTCCATCGGCTCCGCCATTTTGGACTTTTTTGGATAATTTGAGGATCTTACGTTATTTTCTCAATCCTAACACATCGATTTATGCATTATACATCTGTGGAATATTAAAAGTTTGCCATCAATTCGACAGATTTTATGTCAAAGACGAAGAAAATCCTCATTTGGAGTAGGTGTCTGAAGGTTTACCTGCCAAAACGGGCGTCGATAGTTTGGCATGAAACCTCCATGAAAAAGTCAGCACATAGACATGTAGTTAGCTGCATTTTCTTGTTTCTCTGGTGTTGAAAGTTTTGTTCTCTGGGGAGAATGGTTACTCAGATACAGTACATCGTTAGACGTTTGAGTTTCAATCACAATTCCAATTATAATTAGTCTACATATGTCACACAAACTAGCCATATACATGTACGTGAAATCCAATGAATATGTGGGAGGGCTAACTTGTGATAAAATGTTGATATCGAGTACTGCTCCAACGATCAAATCTCTCGATGATGAATGATTACCTGCCATTTCATAGTGTCATTTATATCGTCCATGCAAGATAAGAAATGTCGCATGTCCTTGATATGTATAAGTATAGACCAAAAAGCAGATCTATGGTGTAAGTCAAGGCGTCATAGCTGTAATTCATCACACAATGTTTTCGTGGTTCAATGTTCGTTCAAATTCAGTGCAAAAATGTCATACACTGGATATGCAATTTAAACATACATAAGTAGCCTACATGTAAACTATATAAGGAGGGTTACATGTGTAACTAGCCCCAGTCGTACGTTTTACGTGAGTGAAGCAGCTGAAATTAAACACGCAACTACTTATGTACTTGTGCTTTAGTATTCATCTTTTAGAATCTATTTTTACAATTTCACACAATATCTGACACTCTGTACGGATACATGTATAGGTTTTATGTGCTTTTATGATACCGCACAAAACATTCGACACTCGACACGCAATAGGGCCTCTATGTATAATACACTGAATTTTGAATCTGCCATGACTACATACATGTAATATTAAGAAGGAAGTACGGTTTATACATATATGTAGTTTACGACTGCACTGTTTCAATAAGAGACGGTGATTACGGCTCCTATATGTATTATGTTCCATGATTTCCACTGAATATGACTGTTAATCTATCTCTGTGTTCACGTTTATAATATTTTGTACAAGTAAATGCAGTGATCCATGGTTTGTGTGGCCAATTATATATCATCCCATAATATATGGATCGTTTTGCCGCCTAAAAGGATGTTCCGTGTGTTCAAAACAACACTGCCTGTACATCATGAAGTGCACATGTACATCTCCATTTTTATGCAGTTTTGCTGAACTATAACATTGCGCAATAGCGACAAAAATACAACGCTAGAACTTACTTTTTTCAGCTGTGGAACGGGTTTCTTGAACAAATCCAATCCATCATAGTCCATTTCTTTCATGCACCAACGAGACATTTCGATATGAAACACGTTTTGGGTACGGCACAAAACTGGTAATATCTCAATTCAATTTGGTAAATCCTTAAGCTTTATGTTTATGGCATACAATATTATGTATGTATTAGCCAATAGATTTTGTCCCAGATATTTCGGCGAATTGTGGCGTTTGGCCATTAGGAAATCATGGAGAGAAAATGCAGCTAACTGCGGGGGACGACATTAGAGCTCGAGCACATCATCAGCACCACGACAGTATATTATGATGAAAAACATAGGCCTACTTCATTCATATTCCTAATAAGTAAAAATTTATTTTGAACTCAATGTAACAGATAGATCTAAGCCTACTAAAATGGTATTTCATTAAAAAAAAAATAAAAGAAAATATTGAAAACCATGAGAAATATCTGCATCTGATATCATGATACATATGCCTACTGGGCGAATTGAAAGGCCAGTTTAAAATAAAAATTCGCATCCCCGCATGGAACACCTTAATTGTCATGTGATACAATACGTCAAATTACGGTAAATTTAGCCGTGGCGTCGCAGACGTATCATCGTGTTTACTTCACCATAGCGCCAGAGAATGTCACACGCAAGATGATGTATGCATGCACGTATTGCTGCACAGAAAATTGTGTGTTCCATAATACGCGTCATTGCGGTAAAATTTGCTTTGCATTCTGGGAACGTCAATTTCCATCGGCTCCGCCATTTTGGACTTTTTTGGATAATCTGAGGATCTTACGTTATTTTCTCAATCCTAACACATCGATTTATGCATTATACATCTGTGGAATATTAAAAGTTTGCCATCAATTCGACAGATTTTATGTCAAAGACGAAGAAAATCCTCATTTGGAGTAGGTGTCTGAAGGTTTACCTGCCAAAACGGGCGTCGATAGTTTGGCATGAAACCTCCATGAAAAAGTCAGCACATAGACATGTAGTTAGCTGCATTTTCTTGTTTCTCTGGTGTTGAAAGTTTTGTTCTCTGGGGAGAATGGTTACTCAGATACAGTACATCGTTAGACGTTTGAGTTTCAATCACAATTCCAATTATAATTAGTCTACATGTATTTTTGTTCTCCATTTTACCGAGCATTTTCCCCAACCTGTCGATGTTAGTTTACTCTTTTAATAGTGTATGGCATACGGTCCCTAATACAATAATCGTTCATATAATACTTTTACTTCTGAAATGATCTGGGAAAGAAAAATGATGTATAAGTGTCATGGTCAGTTTTGTAATATTGGCAGTGGAAATATCGAGACAAACTACACATACACGTATGGTAACTAATTTTGCAACTCAACCTCAGCCACTTAACAAAATACAAACACGCAATATCACTGTAGTCGGCGACAGATCAAAGACCAGACAAAACACTACCATGTTCACATCTATAACAAAAGAACATCTTCCATTCATCCCTGGCAAAGTGCTTGATAGCTGCGAAAATACATGCCCAGTACATCCATCCAAGGCCGCATGTGATATACAAGCTACATGTATGACAAATATTGTTCTTTTCGTTGAGCGGGCAGCCTCAATACTGGACAAATAACAAGCTGGACTTGCTTCACAGTCGTCAACGTGCGCACAGGATTCCTGTAGCGGAGTTACAGGAAGCCTGCAAAAAACAACAACATAGTTTAAGATAATTGATGGTAGGTGGGTTGTTGGTTAGAAACACATCCCAAACGAGGTTTCCAGCAAAACGACTTAGAAGATAGACTAACATAAAGATATTCTTTTGAGTGGTAGTTTCATTTGTTGTTGACACCTTCGTTATTATTAACTATAAACACATGAAGTGAGAATATTCCTCAATTATCGTCCGATTGCCCCTTTGTCTACATGTAATCCCCATATAATGGAACTTTTGCCCACTGCTAATGTACGTAGGGGTTGATTGGTTCACAGTTGATCAAATTCAACAGTTGATGGGAGGTTACACTCGTCTGTTTGTGTTCGTCAAGCAATTGTTTATCGTAGCACACACGAGATATGTGCTGCAGGATTCACGTAACGGGCGCTTCAGTGTTCACGTAACAGGCGCTTCAGTATTCAAGTAACACTCGATGTAAAATTGCCCCAAAATATCTCTTTCCACTAAATTAACTTTGTACACATCAATATAAACACATACAAAGGTCAGATTTATGGATTGTGCATTGTACTGGAAAAGTACAAGTATATAGTTTGCGATATTTCTGGCTGGATCTCATCAACTGGCAATGCCTTTTCTTCTTTGTAAAGTAATTTAGTATGCAAGTAGCACTAGATGAAAAATTGCCCCCAAATATCTCTTTCACTAAATTTACAGCAAAATAACTTATGTGTAACAACTGGAACAATATAATAAACTGAATATACAGTGCTCATCATGTCCTCAATGATATCAGTATTGGTGTGTTGCATGGACCTAACCTATATTACGTGTGTGTTTTTGTTAGCAACTTTCCTACAGATAATTACTAGCGGTTACGTGTTGGCGTAGTAATATAGGTAATTATAGTAATTAAACCAGGTCAGACTTATGCGAGTTCCAAGATAACTGGTAGGAGATTCGGTAATTGCACTTGCGCATACCAGCCGCAGACTAATTCAAAACAGCGCTTTCCATTGTCAGGCAATTACTGTTATTAATACATTAATATCAGCAGTGTTTTTCAATCAGTTTAACGGGATGTACCGGGTTTTATCACAAATTTGCGAAACCCACACCACTGTATGCTGAATCTGAGAGAGTCGTCCGGAGAAGTCGGAAGACAGGAGATACATAGGGCGAGGTCAACGACAATCACATATACCCGGCCCTGAGGGGCCGGGAATTATGGCTGGTGACTGTGGGTACTGCAGTTTCTCATCAGAGCAAACGGATGACATTGTACAACACTGCATCCAGTCCCACGCTGGTCCCAATACTGATCAGTGAGGTCATGGTGAGCACTGTATATATTCAGTTTATGTATAGTGTACATATTATACCATTCCAGTTGTTAAATATAATAAATAATTTTGCTGTAAATTTAGTGGAAAGAGAGATTCGGGGGCAATTTTACATCTAGTGGTACTTGCATTGCCAATTGATGAGATCCAGCCAGGAATAATGCAGCCTATATGCTTGTACTTTTCCAGTACAATGCAATATCCATGAATCTGACCTTTGTATGTGTTTATATTGATGTGTACAAAGTTAATTTAGTGGAAAGAGAAATTTTAGGGCAATTTTACATCCAGTGTTACTTGAATACTGAAGCGCCTGTTACGTGAAAACTTCAGCGCCTGTTACGTGAATCCTGCAGCACATATCTCGTGTGTGCTACGATAAGCAATTGCTTAACAAACACAAACAGACGAGTGTCACCTCCTATTAACTGTTGAATTCGATCAACTGTGAACCAATCAACCCCCATGCACATTAGCAGTGGGCAAAAGTTCCATTATATGGTGATTTCATGTAGACAAAGGGGCAATCGGACGATAATTGAGTAATAATCTCACTTCATGTGTTTATAGTTAATAATAACGAAGGTGTCAACAACAAATGAAACTACCACCCAAAAGAATATCTTTATGTTAGTCTATCTGCTAAGTCGTTTTGCTGGAAACCTCGTTTGGCATGTGTTTCCAACTAAAAATACCCACCTACCATCAATTTTCTCAGATTATGTTGTTGTTTTTTGCAGGCTTCCTGTAACTCCGCTACAGGAATCCTGTGCGCACGTTGACGACTGTGTGCTTACTCAAGAACAATAAATACACGGACAAACAAACGATTAGTTGTATTTGCGTTCACACTGTCCAGGTTTGTCCCATTTTTTGTCAAGTTTGTTTTGGCGTACTAATAAACAAAATGTCCCATGGACAAAGTGACCATAATGTACGTGTTGTTGATATTGTTTCTGTTGCACCAATTTGTCTTTATTTCATTTGTTCCGGTTATGATAAATCATTTCGATAAATGTAAATATATGCATATGTCACACAAACTAGCCATATACATGTACGTGAAATCCAATGAATATGTGGGAGGGCTAACTTGTGATAAAATGTTGATATCGAGTACTGCTCCAACGATCAAATCTCTCGATGATGAATGATTACCTGCCATTTCATAGTGTCATTTATATCGTCCATGCAAGATAAGAAATGTCGCATGTCCTTGATATGTATAAGTATAGACCAAAAAGCAGATCTATGGTGTAAGTCAAGGCGTCATAGCTCTAATTCATCACACAATGTTTTCGTGGTTCAATGTTCGTTCAAATTCAGTGCAAAAATGTCATACACTGGATATGCAATTTAAACATACATAAGTAGCCTACATGTAAACTATATAAGGAGGGTTACATGTGTAACTAGCCCCAGTCGTACGTTTTACGTGAGTGAAGCAGCTGAAATTAAACACGCAACTACTTATGTACTTGTGCTTTAGTATTCATCTTTTAGAATCTATTTTTACAATTTCACACAATATCTGACACTCTGGACGGATACATGTATAGGTTTTATGTGCTTTTATGATACCGCACAAAACATTCGACACTCGACACGCAATAGGGCCTCTATGTATAATACACTGAATTTTGAATCTGCCATGACTACATACATGTAATATTAAGAAGGAAGTACGGTTTATACATATATGTAGTTTACGACTGCACTGTTTCAATAAGAGACGGTGATTACGGCTCCTATATGTATTATGTTCCATGATTTCCACTGAATATGACTGTTAATCTATCTCTGTGTTCACGTTTATAATATTTTGTACAAGTAAATGCAGTGATCCATGGTTTGTGTGGCCAATTATATATCATCCCATAATATATGGATCGTTTTGCCGCCTAAAAGGATGTTCCGTGTGTTCAAAACAACACTGCCTGTACATCATGAAGTGCACATGTACATCTCCATTTTTATGCAGTTTTGCTGAACTATAACATTGCGCAATAGAGACAAAAATACAACGCTAGAACTTACTTTTTTCAGCTGTGGAACGGGTTTCTTGAACAAATCCAATCCATCATAGTCCATTTCTTTCATGCACCAACGAGACATTTCGATATGAAACACGTTTTGGGTACGGCACAAAACTGGTAATATCTCAATTCAATTTGGTAAATCCTTAAGCTTTATGTTTATGGCATACAATGTTATGTATGTATTAGCCAATAGATTTTGTCCCAGATATTTCGGCGAATTGTGGCGTTTGGCCATTAGGAAATCATGGAGAGATCAGTAATTCCAAATTCCTCCAATTTGTTCCATATTCGCATCCATTAATGCACATGTGTTTTGCACAATTGGACACGTGTTTATCCATGCTTGGTTTCCGGTTGATATACACAACGATTCACCTGTTTTTACAGGTAAATCATAAGGCAATGCGCAATTTGACAAAACGAATGCACAAAAATCATTATCGTAATTAATGAGGTGTCTGGATCAGTGGCGGCGATTTTGTCGATATCCTGATTGCTAGATCCAGACGATACTTGGCAGCAAATTTGGCTCAGACTTCGACGACCGATGCGCTTGTACAAAGAAGATGGTTATATATTCGTCCATAGAAGCCTTATGCGAGCAGTTTGGCACATCCAGGTCCGCATATATACAGTACATACATGTACATGTACATTGAGATATTGGTCCGGTTTTCACAAGTTAGCTTTTTAATACATGTAGTTGGCACTGCCAAATATGTGAGGAAATCATTTCAATGTCTATAGCACGTTGATAGAAGCCATTATTTATTTGCTCGCTGCCTTTTACACAATGGCCAACTGTATAAAAGTTTATATGGACTGAATAGATCTTCCAACAAAAACCTTTTAATGGCAAAACTCGAAGTAATATAAAACCCCAACAAAAATATTTATTCATTGAAACCTGAATACTAAACTTCGAGTACTATATACTCCGAGATGCGTTATGATACCCGATTTATATGTACGCGTACATAATTTGAGCCATCCCATGGGCAAAAACATGTGTAAAATTATCCTGCAATGCGTATGTATATACATATTATTACCCGACCTCCAAACAGATAGGTTTGTATGTGCTTTTCGAGCTCGCTCGAGTGAACAAGAATATCAATTTCTACTGCGAATTTACATGTATACTTCCAATCGCGTGTACTGATTTCTTTTGTGTGGATATTAATTTGCTAGCTGAAGTTAGTTTGACACGTGAGCACTATGTTTGGTCTGGACCCATACATGTAGGCCTTTCATTCTAGACCCCTGCATTGTTCTGAACACAATTCATGTGACGCTGATACTCAAAATATTGTAGTATCACATTTCAGTCTGTCAGAATACATGTACACGTATATGTTGGGGGAAATAATAATAACTCGATATCACGTGCTAGAAAGTACATCATGTGGTGATCCGCAAAATGAAACATGTCACATTTTTATACATGTACATATATTGTGCACGAAGCCTGCATGTATTTGATTCAAAATGCTGTTAAATTGACTCGTATTCTAATTTGGTTTTAGATTGTAAAAAAATATGATTTATTGACTTATTTGTTGTGTGTTTCGTTGTATCCAACAACACGGAGGATGCAACAGCAAACTGTTTTACTTTTTAATAAAAAGAGGATGAACTTGGACTTGCTTCCCTTTCATGCTATTTGAAACAGCTGGATCCAGGAGCCGATATAATATCAACGCCAAAAATATGATTTTTATCATTTTTATTGATTTCTACAAACTTCCGCCGTAATCTTTGGAGAAAAGAGAACAGCCATCGATTTGGAGAGCATCATAATTTGCTGGCAAATGATAAACAGTTAATATCTGGATGCTTAATTGATATAAAACACCGAGTGCAAATCTGCTTAATGAAGCAAATGAATCCATGCGCATTGATAAATTCCGTCACGTAGCCCAGTGAGCACTCTCATTAGAGGCGAAGCTGAATTTAGTTTTTTTGTAGCATTTTGTTCGCTTCAGTTTCACAGCATACTATAACAACACAGCTGATCATTTCATTCTGGAATGTTTAGTTTATTTTTGTTTAATTTCGTGCTGATGTTTATCCATATACTGAAAGTCGTATCCGAGATATAGTGCTATGCATGATAGCGCCACACACAGCACATTAATCCAATGTCGTTCACCTATCGATGAAGATAAGAAGCCCACTGAGGAGCAGTTATGAAACTGAAGAGCACTCGCACATTCCTAGTAACAAAATCTAGGCTATTTTCTCATTTCGTGCCATAAATCATTCGCTCTTTGTGAATGCAAATATCTGATATATATTATGTACAAGAATGGTGGGATTTTGGCCGAACGTATACATGACTTTCTGATCCATATTGTATCCTTACGACCAACTGGGTAGAAAATGTATATGAGCATCCATTGTTCTACGAACAATAAAGTGCAGATAGCCACAAACAATATTACTTTGGTTTTGGTTTACATGTATATAAAACATTGATTCACGAAATGTATGTACTGTTCCGTTGCCACTAATCACATCACATAATACACATACATGTACTTGTAATCTGGATTGATCACGATCAACTACGCTGCACTTTGCCACTATTGCAGTTATTTTATCGCAGGTATACATGTATGACGGGGAAACAAAGATAAAATATGAGTACATTAATTTTGTCCCAAATCCTCGTAAGCAAATACATGTATTTCGTATCACACTCGATTGGGCAGTTGATGGGCGGTATCAGTCTTGAATTTGACTCGAAAATATTGGGAACTATATAGTTTCGGCATGCATACACAACTCTTTATCGCTTTTAGCTGGGGTGCAAAATGGCCTAAAGCAAAATCAAATATTTGCAGACTTTTAATACCACACACGTCTCTGCTCCAGTTTATTTTAAATCCTTGACAATCAACCGCAAGTACTGTATGGGTTACTCTGTTGAAGCATTTCGATAGTACATGGACATTTCGCTGGCGAACTCAGGCGACATGTGAGGGGGAGCTAAGGGTAGAATTTGATTATAAACAAATAACTTTAGCCTTGTTGAAATGTACTTGACATTATATCTGAAACATTCGTAGATGTGGCGTTTGCTTGTACTATAATTTATATAGGATGATTAGAAGTGGATGAATTGATGTTTACATGTAAAGGAAAATACAGTTACATCACAAACATAGTTAATATGAGCATTTCAAATATGCCAAACGTGTGATTATTAGTTGGTAAATGGTAAGATAAACTCAAAGTAAAATCTTGAGCTGTGAACAGACAGCTGTACTACGGGGAAAAGTAGGGCAGCATACCATATAAAGTCAACAACAAGCGCTGTTTAATTTCACAGAAATGCGTGAATGACCGGGTGCATTGCAAACCATTCACCAGACCTATTATTATTTCGCATCAGTCACCTTCGATTGACCTCAGCCAAATAGCTTTCACGTTAGGAACGCTACACTGCATGTAGTTCAGAAAAAAACTAGACATAAAAGCCTATAGGCTTTGTGGCATCCCCCAATTTTTCTTTTCTTTTCTAATGGTGAAACTTGACTGTTATTATAATACATATACCAGGATTATTGAACACAGGTGGGAGTGAGAGTTCAAATTATAGCAGTTGCTCACTAGACAAATGTCCATCAGATATTTGTTTTAATCTCAATAGGTATTAAATGTACAGACATGACAGACATTCATAATACAAGCAAAAAGGAAATTATTCTGGGTTCTGACTAAGTAAAACAATGATAATTTGGTCACTGCATGTGAAATACAGCTAGAAAACAAAACAATGCATGTAGTTTCATCCAGATAAACACAGTGCTGTTTTAACTGAATACAATGAACAATTGACCGGCAAGCAAGGCCCAGGCAGACCTTCAAAGCTGTTATCTTCAGTTTGGGTCATCATTATATAACCACCTATTGTTTTCTTTAGAAAGGGAAGGAGGGCATTGTTCCAACTTGTTGGTGTTAGTATAGTAAACTGGGGTGAGGGGACAGGAGAGGGGGGGGGGGGAAGAGGGGCAGTGCATACAAGTCACTGATACATTGCTACATTCATATGCAGATTAGACTGGCTGACAGTGGAGGTGGGGGAGGGAGAGGGGGGGGGGGGTATTGCCTTATCACAGGCATTACTGAGCAGGGCTCTCATATACTGCACTGGCTGAGAGGGCAGAGCCTAGCCTCATGCTGGACATGCAGGCTGCAGTCAGTGAATACAGTAGCATGGCTCAGTCACAGTATTACATCTGCATGGGGGCAGGTGAGGGAAAAATTCTAAGTCCAAAAAAAAATACACCCAAAAAATTTTTTCCCCCTGGAAATTGCCTGAATCAAATTATGACATTGACAGGAATCGCCCGATTTTTTTTTCCAAAATGGCCGCTGGCGGCCATCTTGGATTTCGGGTCTCGACGAAAAACAATAGGGGTTAGGAGCAAAGTATTTCGGATGAGCTGTGAAAATTTCGGAAAGATAGATTAAGGCGTTCAAGAGTTATGATCCGGAAACCGAACGGCGGAAGAAAAAAAAAAAAAAAAAAAAAAAAAAAAAAAAAAAAAGAAAAAAAAAAAAAAAAAAACAGACAAAAACATAAGGCCTCCCGATTTTCAATCGGGATGCCTAATTACATATAGCTACTTCTGAATGACGCGAGGGGAAAAAACTCACACACTTATCCTTGAGTAGGTAACTTCGGGACACCTCATATAACAATCTAGGTGATGCAGGATTGTTATTGATGTTTTTAACGCCCCATCCTATAGTTGGAAACGGTTCAAGACGCCCTGTAGAATGCAACTATATCGTGATGTTTTTTGGCCAACGCATTGCACCTTCAAAAGGGGGTTATATCGAAGTATATAACTTGGACACCAATATCCCTGTAAACATGTATGTGCCGCGTACATATGACTTACGTGTACATACTGTGATGTAATGTCAATGTAATGTTGAAAAGAAAATGCAATGAATTGATATCATGGGACATTACCGAAATCCGGGTAAAAAACCCAGAGCAGCCATCACAAAAAGAACGAGGACAATTTTGGCACAGTTCTTTCCCAGGAAAGGACTTTCCCCATACAACCCAGTCCGGAATTACGGAATATACAGCAATGGAAAGATGCAATCCACACTGGGATTCCCGGAAGCGACTTGCTGACCTGCTCAGCGGACAACAGCATAAAGTGCAGACATTGCGGGGTGATGCAGCGGGCAATATATGTATCCTGTACCATCAAATTCAATATCGAAGCATATAAGCTTTTCGAGTGTACGGAGCCTATATTTTCATTAAAGTCACATTTCCACAAACCTGATCGATATAACTATTTTCTATACTCACTCTTTCAACCTGAGGCACGGGTTTAGCCAACGGGTCTAGTTGGTCATAATCAAGCTTCTTCAAGCACCAGTGCGCCATGTTGTCTCCGTATACTTGTATCACTCTAGCGCAGAGAATATCCAGCCGTTATGTCATCCCATGAACATTACATCCATCGGTCCCATGGACAGGTACAATTCCTGTAAGTATCATAACCATCCGCTGTCTTGACACCGCTATTTATAAACGCGAAATCGGGGGAAAAAATCCACTCTCAAAAGCAAACGCAAACCACGTGTCCAAAACGATTGGCTGATCAAAGTCACGATGATTACATATCGATTAGATCTTATCACCCAATTGTGTTTGATTAGGAAATGGAGCCATCGAGCTCATCTCGCGGTAACTCACACGCGAGTGCCCCACATTATATCGTGGTCGCGATACAGGCACAGTCTTATACTTATGAGATGAATTGTCCGTCCATCCATCCAACCTAGCGTGGCTTGTGAACCATGTTTTTGCTTTACACCGTGTGAATCGCACACCGGCTGTTCAACTACATGAAGGACAGGTGACTGACTGCCTCGCGCCGGCTCAGAATTCTACTACAAGACCCACATGGGACATGCGCGTGTCCTTAAAACCACCATCAGTACATTTATTGTCAGCTACCTATAATATAGTGTGGTTATATGCACTGATAAATTGAGCGACCATATGTCAGTGTGTAACCCCCCATTGCCCCGGTACATACAGTACTACCGCAAATCATAATGCATTTGTGATTTGACCATAAAATTTCCATTACATAAAGATGAGAAATTAAATATGTTTGGTTTAAAATAAAAATGTCCAAATTTTTGGTATTGGAATTGAATGAGAATAAACTCTGAGTCATATTACACATACTTGAAATGTAACATTTATTTCTCTTTATAATTAACTATTTCTGAGATAATTAAATGCTCTTTAATTACATCATTTGTTCACCTAAATTTCGGACATATATTTCTTCCATAACTCAGGTCTGATATTTACACGTACTTTTTATATGCATATTACAAAATTATCAATTACTAAATTACATATATTCAGTGCGTGAATGGATATCGAGATATAGTATTGTTTTTGTGCGACTATGTATCATGGAAAACATTATGAGATACGTTTTACGATATACATTTTAACATTATGACACACGTGCATCTTGTCCCTTGTACCGTAACATTATCATAATGTTCAAATCACGAATAAAGTGTAGCAACCATCATGATGAATATGCATACTAATTACATTCACATTTTTGCCTATTTTTTTCCGAATTCGAAAACACATATTACCTTATTGCCAGCAACTTTACAGACACAACATTCTTCTCAGTTCAGCATAATTACACACATGCACAATGGCAAATATATAATGAATACATGGTTTGTTCGAATTCTGCATCTGTTGCATGTTGGAAAGCACAATAAGTATCAATACAATACTAAGAATATCCCCTGAACTATGTACAATGTATATATATAATGCAAGATATGATGAAACATATGACGGTACATGATACAGGATTAAAAAGCAGTCTTTTCTAAAGCAACGCGGAAAATATCTCAAAATTCATAATACCAATCTATTGTCAATAAATGTTTGCCACATGTTTACATATATATGTCTAAATTGCATACATGTTAATAACCGAAAATGTCTTACCGGTACCTTATCGGTATCACGTTTTCTCAGGCAAATTTCGATTCACAACACTAGAGTACATGAACATGGGTTACAAAAATGAAGGAATTTAATAACAGTTATTCAACCAGATCTATGTAGATATTTAGTACAATATTAGAACTGTACATGGTCATCACAGAAATATCATGGTACCCATGGTACCAGTGAAGTTTAAAATTCTAACACAAAAGACATAAATAGAGCACAGTATACAAACATAGTGACATTTTATTATATACATTATGATCACTTAGTTTCCAAGGCACAATTTAGAGACGATCGTTGTACTGAGAAGCATTCAGAAATACTCTCTATCACATCATTACAGTGTAATATCGAGATAAATGCGTGAAAAGTATATAGTACAATTTCTTAATGACCCACACAACACCAATCCAGTCTTATGAGGTATTCGAAGTGATAATGCATTCATAAAATTGTTTCGCATACATACATGTATGCGAGTCATACACTGAATAATTAATGAAAATCTGATCGTACCTCAAAAGCTATACATAGCCTTTGTATAGCAATACATTCAAATGCATATACACATCATACAGTTCAAATATGACTACCATTATATGTAATCCACATCTAGTTTCTGAACACACAATTTGTATGTTTACCAAAGAATAGCAAGAGTACTCTCGACTTTTCAAAAATACTTTTCAAAAATGCTTTTTATACATGTGCATGTATACACAATCATGTGCAATAATACTTAAAGTTTAACAATACCATATTTTCTGTGTCAGTACTTCCATCGCACATTATATGCTAATAGCAAACAATCACGACTTAAATCCTTGTGTGATAGCAGCAAATATTAGCCGAGTATAATATAATTATCAAATGCAAATTGCTAAAATATTGTTTGTAGTTTTCCATACACAGCCTCGAATACAACCATCATGATCGCTCCACCTGCAGAAAGAAAACCATAAACATCTAATTTTTTTCATAACATACATAGAATCGATTAGGACAGTAGTCAACTTGAAATTACCATCATAATGCACATGAATATGACAATAAAATAATTGATCAGAATATCTATAACTTATGACAACCAACATAATATGAATTGTCTCTTTGATAAAGGATCAAATTATGATTTATGGATTTTTCTCTGATCTTGACAGGTCACAATGACGCTTGTTTGCTTATTCCAAAATTTATACGGGTATAGAGTTTCTATACCATTATTATTACAGCCCTATTTGATACATAAGACACTCCCATGCATCAATGAAAATGTTATAAAAATGTTACAAAACAGGATGTTTCAACCAGTCTTCGCTATTTCACAACAAACTCACCAGGCCCCAGCCTCATGATCTTAGGCACCAGCCCTTTGTATAACGCGAGGTATCTGGAACATACAGGCATATCTAATTATCATTACTATTATCATGATTATTGGTGTTGCAGATAATGTCCAAATATTTGTGGTTTCAATCGTGGACATTTTTTCCATTTTGTGAGTTTTTGTAAATTTTTTGTAAATTTATAAATTGTAGTTCCTGTCCACTTACCCTTCCTCCCTGTACACTGTTGCTATGGTAGCGGAGCACGACCTATACTTTATCTCGCCAGGGACGGGCTGCGGCCCTTGTATCCGACTCTTAGCTACATCAAATGGGATGTTAATGCACGAGGCAAGCGTGCCAGCTGTGAATCCGATAGCAAATCGTCTAGAAAAATCTGCACCAGGACTCTGCATTTACAAATATAATGCAACAACTGGATATTATTGAATATCTAGGCTATAACATATGTAAAATAAGTAAAATACAAGAAAATTGTAACCTGAAACTTCTTTACCTTGGCTACTGGAAAGAGGTTTTTGATGTTATGGTAAAAGCCGAAATACACCATATTGAATATTCCATGACGACCCAATGTCGCAGTGATGCCTTTGTTAATTCCTCGAGTACCGAACCCGTGTTCCCGAATTATTTCTCGTGCTGTAGCCATTGTTGATTTTTGCTGGAAATAAATATCATTATAATTCATAAAGCACAATACTTCTGACAAAAAAATGTTAGAGTATGTACTATTATGCAGTGGAAACTTGATCCTCCAATTCAAATTGAACAAGAACAATGTCTATTTAGTGAGGTGTAATGCATCTGGCATATCAATTCAAGAAGTGAAGAAGCATGAATACTTACTGTCTGAAAACTACTTCTCTCGGCCTGTAGTTTTACTTTGACCACTTCAAATGGGTTAACAACTACTGCCTCTGTGAGTCCTGAACATAACCCTGCCATAGTCAGTGCCTGAAGAAATAATGGTAAAGTATCTTCAGTATCTATGGATTCATCCGAAAATCATGGACACCGGTAGATATTGCAAAGCAAAATTTCGTTTGCAACTGGACAGCTGTCAGATATGCATGATAAAAATAATTATCTCCAATGAAAACAATTTTATTTCCTCAATAATCGAAACACATGAATTGTAACTTGGGGTAGCCAGCTACATGATGAACAGTTACTGCACTTTGCTTGTGATTCCCATACTCACGATTGGACCCGGTGTCTGACCAAATGCAAATATTCTTTTGTATTGCTCAAAGGTGAAAAATTTGGTTCCTCTTTTCGGTACCTCAGCCATGATCGGAGGTAATATGCCTTTATAAAAGGACAACATTCTGGAATCAACATCATTGGTTTATAGACACAGATTAAAAAAATTGTGAATATAGCGAGAGTATAAATTTGTAAACGATTTGTCACAAAACCTATTCAGCATGAATGGACATTTACGATGGATACATTTACCAACCCTTCAGCTCTGTACATCTTTTTGAAGCAATCAGACAGAGATTTATAGTGATTGGGATCTTCTGGACCCCGTTGGATCTGGAATCTCGTCTTCACCAAGTCCAAAGGATGCATGATACAGATCTCCACAAAACCTTCAAGAACAGAAGATGAACTGAAGAGGGTAGTTGATAAAATCGACTCTAACTAAACATGCTAAAGTCAAGTTCATCTATCAGCATGATCAGTGAAACATGCTTTTTGACCGTAGTTTTGTTTTGAACAGTCAGATCAACTTAAAATTTTGTGTGTTTCAATTGGGGATGATGCCGCAATTTTTCACCAAATTTCAGAATTGTATCTAAAAATGTAAAAGTGTTGGCAATCTACCCCATTGTTAAAGTTCGGTATAAAATGGGATCAAATAAATTCCATCAAATTCAGGGCTCCTATCATGCTTATGAAGGTACAAAATGAACCTATTGCGTTGATTTGGAGTCCCAGGTTTGGAGTCAGAATGTATAGTCGGTGTATATTAAGTATATTTTAAAGGGCCACATTCGAGAAAATGAAAAATGTCCAAAACGGCCTCCGTACATATTAAGAAATCAATATATACTATTTTGACATAACCTGGGTGGTTTGAAGATTTTCTCGCCCAACCGCTCCGTAGTAATCGATATTGGAATACATGCACGTGGCGTTGTTTACATCCTCAGTGCTTATGGATGTGACGTCACAACGTGAGCCATGCCCAGATACCAACATACGTACAATTACGTAAATTGCGGGGCAATGCAGTTTTTCTATGGTGTTGATATTCACGTTGTGACGTCACAGTCTCCTGGGCTAAAAAAAAGAACTGCCGTCTTCCGGATTAGTCGATATTTCAAGCTGATCGCGTGATAAATGGATTGATTTCCTAAGATATATTGGTGATATGCCAACATATCACAAGAAACAGACAAATGCCTACTTGCGATAATTTGAAAATGACTTCGTCATCGCATGTCAGGTGAACAAACATTCACAGGTTAAGTGTGATGACCAAGGGGTTTTGCTAGCTTGTGGCCCTTTAAAGTAATACTCTTTTTAGTATATAATTCAAACATTGAATAAAAGTTGCTATTTTTTGTGCAGACTCTGAAATTCTATGTTGGGGCAGAAATTTTATCATAGATATCCCATAATAACACTAGATGGGACATGACCATCATTTGAACAATGGACAATCATGAAATTTGCGCCATCTTTGTTTGTTGGCATTTGTTGAAAATTTGTGGGATGATACCCAATTAAGACACACAAAATTTTAAGTTGATATAATAATCCAAAACAAAACTACGGCCAAAAAGCGTGTTTCACTGATAGATGAAGTTGACGAATGCTAGACGGTTCACCGCCTCGGACGATTCACTGCCAATTTTAGCGAGACGATTCACCGCCTATAGACACAGTCCAACTCACCGCTTCATAGGGCCCCACACATACCGATGCATGTGCAAACACCTATATCAAGTTGTACTGTACGTATATTTAGTACTGCTGAAACTGTGCTCGCACTTAAACGGGCCTATTGTGCAACTGCAGTGAACATTTCCTTCTAGATGTATTGTCAAACTGTATATATGCTTGTATAAATGCTTCAATAGTGGTGCCCATAGTGTTCACATTATGTTGGTTCTTTGCCATCAAGCTTCCAGTGGATGTCACATCCTACCTATCCTAGATCTACATCATCTTAACTTGATAGTATTGACAAAACGTGTCGACTGAAAGGCAGCAAGCCACCAGCCTAACTAATTGCACTTCACACTGTCGTAATAGCCCTGGCCTGCTGCATCAAACTAGCAGTGAATCGCCTCGTCAAAATTGGACGTGAATCGTCCGAGGTGGTGAACCGTCCTGTTACCAAGCTGACTATGTCTACATATATCCACCGGTGAATGTTGTTACAGGAAAACAGATGTATATTATGAAGGTCTAATATCAGTCAAGCATTTCAAGTACTAGGAACATGAAAAAACGATGTGAGCTCAGATTAAAGCAGCATGAGAGCTGATCAGAACGGTTTTTACAGCATGTGAATATCTCTATTCCTTCAAAAGTTACAGTACTTCAAAATTCGAATTGCCCAGAGTACAATTTGAAAAATCATATAGCTCATTAATATGCAAATTCCTATGCATGACGTCACAGGTGGAACATTTTTTAATTAGATGGTTTTATTGGCTTATTGAAGTCTTAAGAAACTGTAATTATTCAACAAAACTTATTCCACATGCTCTACATAATTGATAGTCAATGAATTTCACATCCGGATAGTTGCCAAGGTCACCAGTATTGATGAAAGGCCCCAAATCCACAGTCATATCGATAAGCAAACAAAACCAAAGGTGGAAATGGATGGACTCCACATGCATAATTAATATACAATAATCAAATTCTGTCAAAACCCGTATTTCTGGCAGTTAGGAACCATATCAACCAATGGTTGCTAGGGACTCCAGCAGGTGAATAGTAACCAAGGCAACAGTAACACTTTCAAAAACACTGATTATTGACCATGTGTATCAATGTTTGAAGATTAGGTTTGCAATAATTCTGACCAGATCAATTATATTAAGACTCAAACTTGCCTAATTAAAAATATTCCCCCTTCTACGTCACGAATATCTCATTTGCATACTAATTAGCTTCTCAGAAAATCCTGAAGTGTTCAATCCAGCATATGTCATAACCTGCCAAAATATGACATTCAAATGGCCATAACTTTTTAACCAATAGAGATATTTGCATGCAGTAAACAGCATTTCACTCAGCAAAACCAGGTCTATCATTCGAGTTCACATCATATTTTCATGTTCCTAGTACTTTAAAGCAGCTGCCTTCGAATCCAGTCAATATTTTTTGAAAACTATATTTCATATTAAACATGCTAAATTAACTGAATGAAACATACTCACATCAAATGTAATGAAAATAACCAGTCCTCACGAAAATTTTGCTCGTTTGAACAGGAGTAAATATAGCAACTGTATCCATCACACGCAGAGGTAAACAAAGCATAGAAGTATGAGATAGACTGACAATTCCACGCACATCATGGTATTTCACTGATTATTTTCTCACAACTATAGTATACTATATATGCACATACAAAATGGAAAATATACTTGATGTGGACTTTTAAGCGAGATTTGAGCATTTGTTTACATTCGGGTTTGATGGATACACTTCGTTTGTTTATTTACAAAACCGGTACGAAATAGGCACTAAAACGGATGAAAAGACAACTCGGACAGACTGTATCGTCAAAATCATTGAGCACACCTTTTGTTAGATTGCATTAGATGTGTTTAACAAAAAAAATTTTTGAAAAAAATATTGCATACATTCGAAGGCAGCAGCTTTAATCTATAGCGGATAGCGGTAAGTTTAGTCTAAAATAGAAACTGAAACTAGATCTGGCACTCTAGTCGTTCAGGACAGTTTCAAGTAAAGTTTAGGACTTTCTTACCTGCGGTGCCGCCAGCAACCAGTTGCATGGCAGCAAGTGATGCCATACTTCGTTGTTTGTTTTCCATAGTTGATTAAATTTTTTACGATTAAATTTTTCGCTGGTGATACGTAATTTCGACAAAAACACTTTTTCTGGAGTCCATTCGGCCGAAGCTTACTTACTGGGAATTTCCCATAAAGATACGAAACACCGACTTCATATTTTAGACGGTTCACGATGTCAGATAATGAAACAAAAGAAGAATGAAAATTACACGCGATTATATATGCATGGTAAAAAAGAAGATATATAACAATGAATCGCCCACATTTGCAATCTACAAAGCTGACAACACCTAATTAAAGGACACGTATTATATTCTAAGTCCTGCAGGTCAAGTTGTTCTATCTCAACGTGTTAATTAAGGCTGTGGAATTACAGATCAAGTATGACCTATGACTTGATTTTCACGTGAAAAACAGTAGCATAACCTGAGGTACATAACCATGTGGAATCAAACTCATTTGCTATAGGTGAAATGCAAGCGAGCACAGCGAGCGAAGTTAAAGCGGTCTCTCACCCCCCCCCCCCCCTATAATTTTTATTTTATTTTAGTGTTCTCCAGGGTCATCAATCTGACACATGTTTGGACTATGAAAATATAAGTTCCAGCCCACATTTTCAGGTGATGATTTGACAATTACCATGAACATTTTTTAAAATCATAAAAAATAATAATATTATATTTTTTCACCCATCTTTTTTGCTTCAAATTATTTTACACAACACTGCATATTACTTCGGGAATAGGAAAGCAAGCCTCTTTGGCTTTCTGCCTGAAAAGTCGTCTATGACCACATCCAGCATCAGCACCGAATCGCCAACAGACCTGCAAAGTGAGCAAACCAATTATTTAATGGCGGAAATGAAGTTTAGTTGTACTATCAATATCAATAAATGTGGAATAAATATTATATGGTGCTTTTTTAAATGGAAAGAAAAAACCGAGGAACAGCAGGTTATTCAACATATAGAAGTAGAAAACTACTCAGTCATGACCGGATGTGATTTAACCAACATTCAACATGAAACTCAAGTTGTATGCTGTGATTGTGGAAAGCATCAAAACGACAATGAAGTCTAATTATTCGGCTCCATAGGTTGTATACTTGTTTATGTGCTCCTAACTGGCTACGCCACTGGTGAAAGAGGTGAAGACCACTGATCGTTATAGCCTTTCCATATAATGACATGATTTTCGTTCCCAAGTTATTAGACAAGTTTTGGACGAATTTACAAACTTTCCACAAAATTAGAAGCCGTAGAATCATCAGTGAAGCTATACGATCATTGGCATAGTCATCATAATTACTGAGTTTTCATGACTTTACAGTGGGAACATATTTATAATTTAGCTTCATTAGCTTGTCCAGCAACCATAATTATCACAAAACAGTATTTACATGTCCTGTATATGTATCCAGGTAAAGCTTGCTATGATGTCCCGTTTCACATGATACATGTAAGCATCGTGTATTATCTTTACTCACACCTCTTGATGACATATTGTGGGTCTATACAAATCGACGACAGAACAACAACTTGAGGTAATTGATTGAAATATCCTTATTTGACGTCATCAATACTAATTATAACTGTTAACGAGGCAAAATATGGCCAAATTTTCTTTGAATCTACTTACGTAACCTTCCGAAGATTCGACGAGTAACCTTGTGGTTCAATTGGGACTGCTTCCAGTGATGTAAGATATGCGATTTTGGAAAAAACTTGAACCATGACGCGAATTGGCCACCAAACTATGTTGCATTGTTATTTTCGTTCAAATACAAATTGTTTTATACCTTATATATATATCCAGTGGCTATACAGTGGGGTCCACCATGAGAACACCACCGTGAGAGTATCAGCGTAAAAGGCCTTAAAAATACGTGTGTATTACCGGCGGGCTATAGGCTCATGCTGCATCCTCTGTTCATAGTTTATAGACATGTATCTCAAAATGACTCCAGAGACTTCATTTTGGTAAAACAGACAAACTTCACCAACAAACCAATATTGAAATGTAGCATTTTTATTAATATATCACCAATTCCTATTACGTTTGTGCTGGCTGCGAAGAAACTGATGTTGACCCTCACCCAATCACCAACCACCATGCACCAAAATACAAACATGAACTGTACTAAGTTCTCAAAATTTTTTAGGGCCTATATGAGGCCAGGCATTGAGGCCTGTATGTATCAAGAGCTTTGATGCAAGGGAGAAATCTAGCAAAAAATAATGTGTTGTGTTGAGCCAAATAGGTCAATGAAGAACATCAAAAGCTATTAAATTTCACAAACACACATAGGCCTACGTGCTCCGTGAAATATCGCTCCCAGAGCGATTCGTCGCGGACACGGACGCGCATACATGAATGTGACTGAAACAACAAATAACATATACATTGGATGACATAAATTATATTTATAGTGATAGGTTTTAAAGAAGGGATATTTCTAAGGTGGTCTAAGACTGAAGGACCCCACACCGTAGTATTGGGATTAGTGTTTTGTACCTAAGTAGAGAACCCGTTTCACGGAAAATGTGTTGTCGGTGTTAATAATAGTTTAACCTTGACGATTTTTTTTAGTGAAACTCGCTTGAAAAACTATAAAATCGACGCCATTTCAATCACTTCTGTGATATTTCGATGGTGATTATCTTGTACAGAGTCCATTGCAATTTACCGTTATGACGAAAATCCTTGATTGTGTGAAATCGATGTGATGTTTGGACTATCCGGACTCACTCTTGAGCGATAATGAGTGTATTTGGAGTGTATTTGGTACTCTCCTGGAGTACTGGAGTTGTAATCTATATTCTTGCCACAACCCAGCAGTGGTTAGTGACAACTTGTTGTCACTTGTTGTACAATAATCACTGCTGTGGTTGTGGAAGAGGGGTTTAATTGCATGGTTTAATTGTAAAATACCAATTGCCTGACATTGTACGAGCGGTTACCAAGCGATAAGGCCGCTAAAGCGATCAGGCCGCATATTATCATACCTGTATGCACGAGTGTCATAACACTCGTCATCCATCACTTAACCTGTAGTTTGATAGTTTTTCAATGGCAGCCTGATCACTTGGGCGGCCTTATCACCTGTACCCCGTACGAGCCATCCGTCCTAAATTCGCCACATCCCAAAATTTGCCAACTCAATATTATCAGAGCTCAGAAACTTGTTTTATGGAAAACAAACTGCTGGTACAAAGATCGAATATCAGAGTCTCGATTGATGATAGAACTGGTTGGTTTCATTTGCATTACAAGGTCTGTTGGCGAATTTGGGAATGCGGCGAATTTAGGACGGACGGCTCGTACAGTGTGTACTCTCACACTCACATACTAATACTGCCATCAGCCATAGCATTCATAACATGTGGTTCTGTTTATAAACAAGTTTTGATTAAGCTGGCTGGCGCCTTGTAGGAATCTGTAGAATTGGGTTCTATATTTTCGGACGAAGCTTTGGTTACAAGATTGCGAGTAACCGATCACGAAATTTTTTACTCGTTGAAGTTCTACTCAAGATGGTCTTCAAATGTAAATCTGCCACGTTCTCTTGTCATACCTTAATCCTGTTTTTTTTGAGAGTAGTCACATGCAACGTGCATGCTTAGAAAGTTCTGTGATTTGCAACACCATTTTTATGCCCTGATGAGCAGTGATAACCATAAAGTTGATTGTCATCCTGAAAGATCATGATGCATATCTATTCATTGCAGGCTTCAGCTGCTCGATAGTGCTATCAATAATAACTCTCACTATCGACTATCAAAAAAATTTAAAAGTCCCAAAATTTTCAATGCATGATGGTGACATTTTCTTGTGTAACATTATGCTAATACAGATTCCTCATGATTTTTCTGCAACATAATTTTTCTTAAAATAATCAATTAATATCAATACAAATTTATCGATAGTTGATAGTTTACCAACAATTCCCATCAAAACGGAAAGAACATGTCAAATTATCTCAATTGTATATCCATAAGAATAATATTTCTGCTATTAAGTCAATTGTGAGTCTAGAATTTATAACTATTTGTTTATTTCAGTGTTGCCATCATGGCTGGGATCACAAAGTTGGCCCTGTCATTGAGCCGACTCTCCCTCAACAACATGGTCCAGTGCAGACGTCTAGGTACGTTTGGGGTGCAACAGTAGCTCAGTGGTGATTATACTGACCTGCAGGCAAAAAGGTCTTGGGTTTGAATATCGCTGTGTGCTCTGTGGGCATGTTTCATATCATCCTTCATAGATTGGCCGATGTAGTATCTCAGTCCGATATAGCCTATGTGGTGCCCAAAAATGGCCAAGACGCCTCATATACACCTGAAAATATTAGTAGTGATCCTTGTTCTAGTGGTTTACTTGTTAGAATTGTTCTTCTACTAACATCAATGCATTCTATCAAACTATTAAGTATACTGCATAATAGCTGATGTCTAATGTCCTCATCTGTTTGCAGCAACTACAACTGCACAGATGAGAACCACGACTGCTAGTTCATCGCGATTACTCTCTGGATGTCTCAGAACAGATTCTTCGTTCCCAAAGAATACTTTGCCTCGGCCTATGCTGACACTTCCCTTGACGCAACATTTGTCGCAACAAATCCACTGCCGAAACATGGCCTCTCTCCAACAAATGCACAAAAAAGGGATGCCAAGGAAACGCCACGCAAAGAGGGGTTTACTGGACGGGTGTCCACAGAAGAAAGGGGTCGTACTGAAGGTCATCATTAAAAAACCGAAGAAACCCAACTCAGCGAATCGGAAGTGCGTTCGAGTGAAACTGTCCAATGGGAAGCAGGCGGTAGCCTTCGTGCCAGGCGAGGGACATAACTTGCAAGAACACAATATTGTCTTGGTAAAAGGTGGGAAGAAACAGGACTTGCCAGGTGTGAAACTCAAGGTCGTACGTGGGAAGTACGACTGTGGACATGTCGTTAAATAATTTAATTGATGGAATGTTGTCAAATTGTACTATAGATGTGGGAGTTCTGAAATAAAATGTAAAAGTGTAATCTGAAATAAAAACTTCAAAAGTATAATGCTTTCACATGGAGGGGTTCAATACATGTATTTTAGTGAATCATATTTATTTATTTCCAAGTTTCTATTCAGTTATCACGACTATTCATGATAATATGGTGTTCGAATACCAGTTTCTCTTGGACTGCATACAAATTGCACTAAAATATACTTCAAAAGACTAATGTTTGCGGTTGATTTATTTTGCGGATTCCACATTTTTTGCTCAACTACAAAATTATATTCACTGTAAATATTTGTTTTCTACTTCTATATATATTACATATGAGAGCTAAAACCCACAAACTCAAATCTCCACAAATAAGTCTGGACATAAAAACCGCAAATATTTGTTTTACAATATTACATTATGATTGCATTATGGTATGAAAAAGACCACATCATGCCCGCTCAAGTCTATTGTTTAACTCTGGTGTTTAAATTCCTGCAGTCGTTGTAGTTATTGGCGCATTATTTCTATATTATTTAGCCTGTCCTTTCTTGTAATACCTATTTTCGAGACAATAATTTTGATTTGCTTTTACTAAGAATGTCAAAAATACTGTCAGTTTATTTCAGTGTGGAAATCATAATGACGAATATCGTTCGATCGTTCAAACTTTAAATTTAGTGTAAGTATCATTCACTAGGTGGAGCCACTGTACAATCAAACCGCGCCTAGTGTAGGTCCTTGGCTCTAACTTTGATGGTTTCGAGTTGAGCACGAGCCATCGCACTGGAAAGTCCTTGTAATTCACTTCTCTAATGATCTATTTGTTTTTCGTAAGATGAGTTCTTTCTATTTTCGAAACACATTTGCCAATAATGGGTCTGGGTTGAATTCCACAATTTTTTTTGGTGAATCATCGGTGACACGGTGACAGTATACTTAAATTGAATAACTATTTCCTCAAAATAATCTTAATACCAAAATATGAAACGGTCCAACCACAAATTGAAATATTATAGTAATCCTAAGCGTTTTTTGTTGGAATACAATGTGTGGATCGATGGAAATCATAATCTGAAACAAATGTATTATATGTCAATTTCGGACGGTAAAACTTATTCATTGTGAAACAGACAATATCAGAAATATTAGTACAATATCTATTATGTATTTGAGACAATATATGTAAATAGAGCTTCGGTTATGACACATATCCACATGAATAGAAGTAACGTGATCAATATGTAAGGGATTCAATGGACATTCAGGTTATTGTTCAAGCTATTGATAGGAAACCGATGACACCTATTGAAATATTCATTATTATACCTAAGATTAATATTCCTAATTGATTGTCTGGGTTTGTCCACAATGATAGGACCCAATCTTCAGCTGCCTTGAACTTTTCTCATAATAACTCATAATAATCAGCATTGTGCGGACGTAGATTTGAGAGAAAGTTAATGAGAAATTTGCGAGCGACTGATTTTACATGTCAGCTGAAATTTGACGTGAATAGATGAATCATATGACGGGACAACGGTTTCAAATATCGATTTTGGAATATTGAGGGAAAATAATTTCAGAGAAATTAAAAGTTGCGGCCGCGACATTTTGACGCGATCTAGACGGGAAACAAAGCCACGCAATAAAGTCTTTGTTGGCGGTTGGATGACCGCTAGATAACCCCTGAAGCTGACACCGGACGCTATTCAAAATCGTGACCGCCGAAATATATTATAAAAATTAGTTGGGAATGAAATTTGATAACTATTTTTGTTGCCCCCCACCCCCCTCCATCCATCGCATCCGCTCATTCCCGTTATGCCGTGTTTTTATCTCCCTATATCGCAAACAGGTGCATTTTAAAACCTATAGTACTATATTTTAAGTGTGAACAGATGCAATAGACACGAAAGATGTTATATATGGGCAATTAGGAACATTAGCCCAGCTAATATCTTGTACATATAACTGCACTTCGGTGAAATGATACAATATTTAATGTAACATATGCTATTTTGCATAACCACTGCAAAGTTTAATATCGCACAATGTTTAATGGCTTGCAAAAGCATTGGACCCCGCATGATACTAGTATACATGTATAGAAGTATACTTTGTAAACAGCAGTATAATTTGTAAGCATTTAGAAATGAAGGCCCATAAATAAGAAACGATTTGCTCTTACGAAATAAGCAACCATTTCGAACAGGTCAATTTAACCCTCGGTCTTTATTCTGCAGGCCACGGGGGACGGTCATCGGGTAATAAAACGATTTAACACCTGCTTCCAAACCGGGAAAACGTCCATAATTAGCAATGCATATATCACAGGAACTCAGATCGATGCTCGCTTCGGAGAAAAGGCTGTTTACGTGAACTTGGAAGATGGGGTGGAGAGAAGGAAGGGGTAGATCGTATATTTCAAATTTTGATTTCTGGAACAGGTGTTCGATTGTATATAATACTTTCTTTATTTGAATGGAACGTGATGTTACTCTGACTGAACATTCAATTATTATGTGTTTCTTTTCGAAACATAAATGTATGCACTTGTTTACTCGAGGAGAAGAAGAAGAATAAGAAGGAGAAGAAGAAAAGAAGACAAAGAAGAAGAAGGAAAGACAATCAAAGAAAGAGAAAAAAACATCTTTCCGTCGTACGCTGTCGGTACATGGGATTATATAATACACTACATTGGCGGATATATATTGGTATACTGTATTTCCAATCTGGAGATGTTTTCGAGGGACAAAACGCACGTATATATATCCTCCGCAAACATGATGGAAAAATTATCGATACTTTACCCCGGATCTCATAACATGTTTTTTCATGCACGTGCAGTCGAGTGCTGAGTAATAATTTGTCAACATTTAACGAGGACGGGCTGGCGTTTCTATTACCTTTCCAACATGAAATTTTTATGGTTTTCACAAGAAAAACGCAACAGATTAAAGGAATAAGGCATAATAATATGAAATAGTCTTATATTTCCAGAATCCTCTGTGACGAAGTAGTATATACTACTTGTATAGTATTTGCTTGCCAATCCTGTTAGCTGGTGTCAATATTTAACTGAAACATTCGAGCAATTGATAGCTGATATACCCAGTTGAAGGTCATGTAGGATCCTATTTTTATTTCCCTTCTCTCTCCAAAATATATTGACATCATTATGATCTGGTTTACATGCCTCGCATAAAATAATTACTAGTAATCGCATACTTCATCAATGACATGGCTCCATGCAGCTTGTTGCGTATAATATTCACGTACAGTATGACGACGATAATGCGAAACGTAATTATACGAATGCGATCGTACAATTTTATATACAATGATATTTGAAGATATGTGTATGTGACTGCATGTGTATGCAAATAAGTATATACATAATAAGTAATAAATAAGTCGTAAATGAGTATATTAACTTTTGACTGGCTTATCCCCTTCACCCACGAGGAAAGCAGGGCTATTCCAATGTGATCTATACCAAATGAAAACATTTAATATTGACTGCATATATATCCACTTCAAAATCATGAACTCAGGTTGTGCATTAACTATTGATATATCGACATTAATGCCTCGTTTAATTCATACTCAACACGATGGAGCAACATAATAATTTTCAGTGTCGTTTGAATACTATTATCGAAGTTTTGATGATTTTGGCGTCGACATTTGTCAGCTTTGAAATGTTTGCAAATTGATTAAATCGTCAGATTTTTTAGATGAGGTCGATATCCAAAATATACTTTCATCGAAGTTTATAAGTTTACGAAGTCATATCATGGGAAACCATAATTCGTCACCAAACTTACCATAGACCAGCTGCTATGGTTGAAATCGAAAATTCGGGCAATTTTTTCAGTGTTAATATCCGTAGCCCCATGTTGACCCCTTCCCGCACTTACAATTTATTCACACTTTGAGAGGAAAATTTAAAAATAAAATCGCCTTTATCTTGTCTCACTCCACCCCAACCTAACCCCTCACGACTCCACCCCCCATTTGCTTATAGATAATGCCCCCGTACAGTAGCTGCGACAACGAACGTTTAACCTTGGCTGGCGAAAAAACGGATGCAGTGATGTTTGTTCACGTTTTAAAGGAAAGCCCTGTCCATTCAAAATATTAAACATAAGTTAATGGCCGGTACGCGCGACCAGGTGTCCAGTTCCCTTCAAATGACAAAGCTCCGGGCTCTGTTGAATGTCCGTTCTCTTTTGTAAGGGGTGCATGGGGTGGGTGGAAGGGGGTATTTCTAGGGAAAAGGGGAACACAATATATTCTTGTACCCGGTGTTGTTAATCGAAGGATGCAATGGATGCTTCTTACAACTTCTCCGACCATGTAGGTTTCAAACCATATCATCGATTCAAACAGACCATTATATGCTGTAGATGGTCATTTGGAAGAAAGAAAGAAAGAAAGAAAATAACAAGAGAAAATGTAATGATAGTGCATTTGATTCCACGAAGGTCACCCGCGCAATTTTTATTCGCTGAATATATTCCTCAAATCGTTGTGCAATGAAGTGTTTTGGGAAAAAAAACCCATATACCACTAATGAATACTTTTATGCAATACATTTGTTTCTTGCCCATGAGTTTAACGAGAACAGGAATTTAACGATAACAAATTCAACAAAATATTAAGGAAAACTTAGCATTGTCAACTTTGTTGAAAAAGTTTGTCGTTGCCTCGCCAGGTCCACTGATTGGTTCGTCCGTAGGCCTATATCATACATAATACACGAACGTATCGAATTATATTGATTCTCCAGACGATGGGAACTGGCAGTCGAAATTGTACGCCGACATATCTGGTGTTGCTCCCACAAAATTATTTTTTAAAAAGGTCCTAATTAGAAATTCCCTCTAATTTCAACCTATACGCAAGGCCGTGGCATGTTATTTGACATTTTATGCTGGTCGAGATGGAATCACTTGAGGACGACTTCCTAATTGACAGCATCATCAACAAAAGAAGCAAAAAATGACAGGACATCCGAGACTGATTAAAATCTGAAAGACGCCCGTCGACAACAGTGTCAAGTTCAGCGTCTACATCCGAATTAGTGCAACACGGTCTTCAACCTAAGGTAGATTTGATGCTTTCCCCTTCTTTGCTTAATTGTTTTTTTTGTGTGGAAATGCCCTCTGTTTACTTAGGGAATAAAAGAAGAGTTCATTAATAATTCATTATGATGATATAACGGGTTCATAACTATTCGAAACACTAAAATTCACCCTCAGAATATGCCCGTTTGAAAGAGTGATTGCGACCGATGCACGTATACGTTGTTTTTAATGAACGACGCAACTTGAAAGCCGAATATCAGGACATGGCAGAATTGTATGCTTATGATGAATATGGCCACATTGCCACATATATTTATGAAATTACGAACATTGCATATCACATCTTTAGTTATATACCGGTATGTATAATTACCATGTGCTTGCTTCATTGTACGTGTGATTAAAATTGAACAAAATCCCCTTCCCAGTTCTACCGGTTTCCAATTTCTCACAATACTAATTCAACCTGAAAAGAAAACCGAAACTGGTATGCAATTATTGTTACAAGCACCATCGTGGATTATATTTTGATTATTATATATTTGTAGGAATTATTACCAAAATGTTCATACTTACGTTACGTGTGCAGAAATTGGTTCAGGACTCATGTGCCGTCTGTTGCTTGGACCGTATACGATTTATTGCTTGTCAATATTTGAGGTCAATATTTGACGTCAAAATGAAATGCAATTTTAATGGCACACATATTTCATTGAATGAATCAACAGGATTGCCAATCTCCCGTGCCCATTCATACACACATGAAATAATCATTAAAAAGTTCCATTTTCAACTTTTTTCGGTCATTTTCTGATTTGAACAGGAAAATGTTATGAGATTACAGTCTATGTGTTACTAGGTATGTATATAGGTGTGGCTTTTCTGAAAAATTCCTGGTTTCCAGAAAGCAAGAACTTTTAATGGTATTATTCCATGCAGATTTCCGCAATGCATAGAATGCCCATCGAAGCTAATGTTCTAATAGCTGACAAACACATGCTGAAACTGGTTCAGGAAATTCAATCAGGATAATCAATCTAAGGTACTAGTTGGATTTATTAATTCATTATTGCTTGACAACATTTTATGTCAAAATTTCTTCATTTTAAAAAATATCATTCCTAGTTAAATATCAGTACATCGATCGTATACATGTATGTCGTTGAAGTCACGTTTCTGATCAATTACACATTGCCTTTTTGGGAAATTAGCCATTTCCTAGATTTGCCGAAATATTGGTATCGATAAAAGTATGATCCTAAAGGAACTTTACGTGTAAGAAGTGTTGGTAAGCGTGCAATGATTTGACCTTGACTACGGCGATGTGACACACAGCTGTATGATGACATAAAAGCTTAATATTAAGTCCGAATGTTAATTATAGTTAACTTTATGGTATTTCGCCATAAATACGGCAATGGTACAGTAGATATTCTTTCATGGTTCCCAGGCTGAGTGCTATCATGGATTGCGTGAATTGTTCTTCAGTGCGCGACCCTAAAATCAATACCGATCAATAAACAAGGACCTACGTACAATCGTCATTCTACGTAACTGTGTGGATATAGCGAGCGGCCATTTTATTCAGTATGGTGGTGTACTGCAAAATGTACATAGGTTATTTAACAGTGCTCCCAGTTTTCTATATCTAGCGGGCTGGTCCATAGATTCTTTCACTGTAGTTCTCGGTCAAGTGCTTAGTGTACCTCAACTGGTAGTGGGCCTAGTGGCTAACTATTATGTGACGGTCGTGTGAATGGCGGGCGGTGTTGACTAATCGAATATGACCTTGAATCAATGGGGGACTAGATATTGCCCTTAGCTACGTACGTGTGTTTTTCCATACCATGGGCCGTTCATTCATTGAACCATTCTCTATAAATTTTGTTTCATGTGCTTCAAGCATTCGATAGGCCTAATGATGGTATAAGATGGGTTATCATAACTTGCGCGTGGATATCTAGGTAAAGGGCCCAACTTCAATGGAAACACAAATACTACTCATTGTTGCCAATTTGAATATTCATACTGAAACGACTCTCAAATATTCCAGTGGGATTTTAGACATGGTTCAACTAGGTTTGTTTGAAGTGCATTCCAGTGAGCTCCAATTCGAGGCCTTGATAGTGTATAATAACTACTATAATTCATGTTGTGTTTTTCTCGTAGTTCGAAAAATAAACAACAACATGTCAACAAACCGATAAAAGCGTTGTGTGGGATGTTGTGATCATATCGGACAAAATATGTGGGTCTGAATTCTAATAGTCATATAGCTCTGACACATTTTATTATTTAATACATAATGTGTAGGCGTTTACATCAAGGTATATCAGAGTGTTGGCCAGCAATACAATGGACAACTCGATTGTAGATTAGATATGAAAACATGGGCTGGAAAGTGGGCACAGCTTTGTTTATTATTGTGTTTTTTTCATACGCTGTAGTCAACATTTTATACATTTTTTAATATGCACATGTATAGAAATAAAGGTAGCATAAAATTACTGAACAGTTATTCTGTGACTTCACAACGAAGTGGAATGCAGTCTCGTATGTGACCTGTTTTAACTATATGTATTGTTCAATTCTTGTATCGAGTCGACATGGGCTACACCTTTCTACAACAATGTAAATGATGAGTGACGGAACGAATTCGAATAATAATATTTCACTAGTTGTCCACTTTATCATCCACATCAACTGAGAAGAATTGAGTGAAAGTCAATTTTTATCAATTCTACCTGCAAATTTACAACAACTCGAACTGTTCGACTTTTTTATTCTGGAAATTCGAAGATGACACTATTTAAGACAAAAAGTCCATGCACCTTTGATGACCATGCAATTTTTTCTCGGAAGTCATCCATTGTATTTCTCACTGTGCAACGAGAATAATAAACAAGTTCCAATACAACGTCTCTACTTGTTTGTCTACTTATGACAACTACTCCTACATGCAGAATTATCTAAATAAGATAGCATTACAATACAGGAAGAGGCGTTGAAGTCCCCCGAATGAACTTCAAGAGCTCGAATCTCGCTAACTTAGAGACCGACTTTATCCATACTTCACCTTCAAATTTTGTTAGAGCTGCAGGTTCGAATCATCCCGAGTGTTTTTCTACCCACCAAGCTATGAAATTGGGGGAAAGATAGCTGCATATGGTGCGTGTAAACAAACTGTCGTGGTACTATATAGTACAATAGTATGACGACGCCCACATGTATAATTTATGGTATAATATGGATGCACAGAACCATGAATTAATCGTGGTTGTGAACTTAAGTGAACTCATTTCGCTTCAGCTGTACTCTCGTTTTCTATGGAATAATATGCCCGCTTCGCACTCTAGCCACATATAATTGTTTGTGTGATATACGATGCTTATCATGAAAATAATCCACTCCACCGATATAACAACAGAGGCTACCTGGCAGGTGCAAGGAAATGCAAGGAAGCCCGCTGCAAAACATTATGCGATGACAACGAAAGTCGACAGCAAAACATCAAAATAGGAAAACAATCACACTACCAGAATTGTGTGCAGTTATAAATTAATTAGAAAAATAATTTGAAAGCCATCACATAAACAGATCGAGCATGTGCTTGCAATCCAGGAAATATTGACCCATCTTGAGAATCAGTGGCTTCAAATAAAAATTGCAATGTCGTTATTGAATGTACATGTAGATATTGGTATTTTTTATTCCCGTGAAATATATATGTAAAAAAGCAGTGTAAATGTGATATACAATGAAGATGTTATCCACATTTATGGCGAAGATGAGGGGATTTTAAAAGGATGATAAAATTGTCTGAAATGAACAATTCCCGATTGATTCACAGTAGATGTTTGCATGGCTTGCATATATAATAGACATAATGAATGCTTAAAATTATAGGAAGCAACATCTGCCTGAAAAATGTGTCAAAAACAGACATGACAAAAACAAGCTCAATATTCTTGACTTTCAGAATTCGCCGGACTACACAGGTTAAAATCTGACTGCAAAGGATTTTCCAGTTTTAATTCGAGCAATTCAAATGACAAACAACAGTATACATGTACTGAAGTACATATATCCTATTCAAAATGTTTCAGTTCAACATATGTCTATTCTGAGAGCAGGTTATTCACGCAAAAAAAAATTGTTTACCGATTTATTTTCAGTTTTACGACTGCTATTGGCATTCAAAAATATTTATCATTATATGACTACATTTAACCTTGAAAGACAGGCAATGTGCGCTTGTATTCGTAACGTACGTTTGGTACAGGTAATACTGAAAAATAAACACCATCTGGCTCCCCGGGGGAATCGATAATCACTGGTGGTCCCTAATAATGGACATATTTCATCACATGAAAACGCCTATTTAATTCATGTTTTTAAACGATTCATGCAATATACGCAGAATGACTTCTCCAAGCACGTGTTCCATTATATTCATAGATCCGAGCGAGCGAGCGAGCGATGCGTTTTGACCTTGGAAGTTACTCCGTCGGAAGAAAGAAAATGAACGCACCCGCAAATCTTGCGAGAATTACATATAATTTGAATTAGGGGACACGATTAGCGACTGTGACATGAAATATTGACGCGACAATCATATAAAACGACATTGTACCGAGCCACACCGTGAATTCTCGGTATCTTTCTCTTCTTCTGCTTGCCGGTAATGCACACGTCCTTGACTCCACTGAGCTCCTTGCAACGACCCCTCCGTCCATAGATCAAATCAAGAAAATGAGACGACACGCGATAGTGGAAGCTGTCACAAACAGTTGGACACACACGCACTATATTAAATACCGAAAAGCGGGTCCACTTCATGTTACGCGTGTGGGTGGCACCGCGAGGCGATGCGACCTGGGACCTCGAGTCTGACCCAAGGTCCCCTCTCTCTCCCACCCTGCGTGGACACTGGTCACTCTTGTACGGTCCTAGTGTCGATCCTAGCACTGGCCAATCTCAACCCGTCATTAATCTAGACAGATTGCATCAGATAAATGGCACCGGGGGTCGCACTGATGGCTTCGATCAGGCGAAGGAGCGATGGTCACTGCCAGGGACTCCCAGGGACAACACGCCCCTCGTACCCCTATCCCCGACTCCCCAAAAGCCTACAAAGTTCCAGCATGTTTGGCTTTCCCCCTATAGTTCCCAGGTCGCCAACCTTGCGATGTAGCAGGACTCAATCCGCTTGCTGAGTTTACCTCTCGCCGTTCGCTCGACACTTTGCCCTTCAAATGTGGTATCAATCTTGGTCATCTGTTTCCCGCGGATGACAGCTAGACCCCCTTGGAAATGCCGTGCGGGTGATCGATGCATTGATCAATGACCGGGAAGCATTGGTTTGTCCCGTAGAGCGGCCAGTGAAGTGTTGTTGTTGTTATTGTAGTTGCATGATCGGTTCCATGGTAAGGCCCTCGATCGTCCTCAAGCTTTTGTCCCGGGTCGTACGTAAGCCGCTCGTGACCTGAAACTGACCTTGAATGCTGCTGGTTCGAGGCCCACGACCAAACAAACCTCGATACACAACTTGTATCTTGTCAGCTTCACAACATAACACAACTTTTGTTCAGGATACAAACGGTTTTTCTGCATGATAATTTGTACTTTGGGATCTTTTCAGCATTTCAGAAGACAAATTCGAATTACTCAATGCTCTGACCTGATTACAGGTCAATGACTGAGGCAGAGTGCACTACATGTGACCGAAGATCACGGAGAAATCACTTGCAACATGTGCATCGAATGTTCTTTTGACAACACCAGCATTTCACTTAAATTGCATTTATCAAAATATACTACCTACTAGTAGTTTCAGTAATGTCACAAAGCTAATATTTCCAAGGAATCCATTCCACAAGATATATATGCATTCCTTTCTAGTCTATAAGCTAGATGCACGATCGGGAAAGCATACTTATATAGTTTCACTAGTCAAATTTACTACATTGATCGAATAAATTCCATGAATCGTGCAACGTCCTTCGGATTATCAGATACATAAACAACTCCTGAACGATATTGACAAACGACTTGCTGTTATATAGCCTAGTAATTAAAATATGTGGCAAACAATTTCAGTGGTCATCGGCGGAACATCTGTGCACGATTCCATAAAAACACGCTCATTTTTCAACCGATATGATTAGCAGAATGACATGCTTCGGTCACTGAAGGTGGGGGGTCCTGGTCAAAGTATATAGTATGATTTGAACCACAACTTAATAGCACCTGCCCGCACACATGTACGTGATAGGTACATGTTTGTTTATTTATTATTAAACGACGTCCGGTGATTCACACATGCGCACGTCGCTTCTCCAAACATCGACCAATAGCGTGATTGCTGTGTTGTCCAGTGACATTTGACGTCATTTCTCGTGCACGATTCAATTCCTCGTGATATATGATGACGATTTGGCGTGCATCGTTTGGACAATCCGAAAGCCAGGGTTGGAGAGGGGGTGGACGGCTTGCAGGGGTGGGGGTGGGATCGCGGGCGATAAATCACATGATAAAACCAATACCATGATAGCGCTGTGCTTATTATTATTGATATCCGTGCGATGCTAATCATATCGAGTATACTGGTCTATACTCAGTCATTTTAATGCTTTGTACCCACTATAATAATTGCATGAAATTTATGCTGCATCAGTTATTCATGCCAACAATTAACCAATATGTTTCGAAGGTTATGGAAACACCAACATTACATATGACCCCCGAGTCGTGCGCCAACAACAAAATCGAATGGAAATATATAATGCACACCGTGTACTCGAGAGATTGGATACATGTACACAAGAACTGAAATATATCCCACAAAAAAGTTCCAAAAAGAACATGTTGAACACAACACGGTCCCTCATTTTATTCCTCACTTTATATTACTGAACATCATATTTCAAATTTGAAAGAAAGTTTTGATCTCATTTTCCATGCAATGTCAGCATCTAATTTCAGACAACGGTGAACTTGTTGATGTGTGAAGAAATGGAGTCATTCCAATAATCAATAAATGTCTAATTGAAGGACCATCTTACGAACTACAACGTTAATTTGTTGCGTGCAATACAATCGAAGCGAATGTGCCTATAGAACTCTACTATAACAAACAATAATGTCCTCAGAAGATTGACTGTGTATTACTTGACCTATTCTAATTCAGTGCATGTCGTAGATAACCTTATTTACTATAATTAATATGGAAATATCCAGAAGTTAGGATCGATATTGTTTTTTTTGAAAAAAAAAACAAACTCACTGGTGATAATAATAACACACTTCATCCAGTTTGTTGCAATTATTGTGAATGGTTGTCATCTGTAAATATAACTTAGTCTAGCTATCGGTCATTTCACAGGATAAAAGAATCCCTGATAGGCTCGGCGAAAGTCAAGACCAGGTTATATTTGAATGCTGTTATCTGGCACTTTAACTCGGGACATGTATTTGTCTCACAAAATCACAAGTCGGTTGTATATAATCTCCCACTCTTACCCTTTGTCTGAATTCAAGGCCATTCACACTGTTTATAAAACTATTCTTTGACAGATGTTACTGTTCAAACTTGGCATTAATACCCGCAAAATACCCTGAAAATCAGATATACATGTATTCTGAAAACGTACTTCGGAATATTCGTGTTACTTGCATTTTCGAACATGGCATCTTCTACAAGTAAAAATGAACAACTGAGGGAAAATACATAAAAGTCCATGACAAAAGAAAGTAGGCCGAATATTAATCCATTTTCTTCAATGACTTCAAGTAAATAATGCTAAATGTCTTATAAGAAGTCTGAAGTGTGTTACTAGGGAGTGCAATAACATTCATTTTGCTCTCGTAACTACCAGTAAGGGCGTTGTGACCTTATCAAGGAAGACTATTTCACTGTGATGCAATCCGTATAATGTCGTTAGTTAATCATTCTTAACTCAAGGTCTAGATGGTTTTTTTTTATCGCACTTGTACCTCGATGTCGGTTAAAAAAATTCGATATTACGACTCTTGTTACCAATTATTTCGATTTTTTTGCGTCACTTTTTTCCCCTCATGTACGATTTGATGTTGAGTATTACCTTGACATATAGCGAGCAAAACACAGTTGTTATGAGAGAAAAGGCATATCACAGTAACGAATAGTAATCACTTTTAAATGGCTTGATGTGTCTTAATCACTTTAGCAACGACACTCCTGCAATTACTCGTGTGTACAACGAGGAAGATCAAAAGCTAAATTCTACTTCATTAAAAAATTTAACATCATAAAAAGGATCGTCAGTTTGTGAAGGTGTTTTATTCTCTGACTCCTCAGTTCCGAACGAAAATTAATATGTCATAATTGGTTTGATGACACGTTGCTTCTGCTGCAAGTTCTTACAAATGCCTGAATCGTTTCAGTCTTTGTTTTGTTTTTCTCTGGTGATTTCATCACATTTGTTTTGGTATTAATATATTGATATTTTATTACGAGTCAACGTTATAGCAGAAATGCAGACTATTTGTAAGGCATTTATGTCAATCAAAGGGAATCAGCTGATTGACAGGGACACACCGATAATTCGTACGAAAAATGAGGTGCAGTGAAAAACTGCAACGAGAGTAGATGTGGGGGGAAAAACCGATGTGAAAACCGATTTCCATTTCATGAAAAGGATTCGAATGAGCATTTCCTACCCGACCCACCACACGATTGACGAATTTTCAGTTTTGACATTATAACGTTATCAAAATGCGAAACATGATCGAAAATATCATCCATGTAATATATGATGTCGAGTATGTAGAATTACTTTAGTGAAACAAACGAACTGATTCAGGTAAATTATGCCAACTCAATTACTTTGACCACTACATATGACACAATTAGCACGATGACCCCCATAGCTTTTTGCATCAAAAGAATGCACATCGGTTCGTCGATAAATAAGCAAAGTCTCAGATTTTGTTTTGCATTAGTTGTTCTGAATGGGCATTTGCCCAATTGCCCTTTTCAAGTATTTTAGGGGTAAAATTACCCATAACTCCACATTAAATATGTTATTCGATCCCAAACTTCTGTTTCTGATTGCGCAATATCATATTGATGATTGTTTAAAAGTCTGAAAATCATCAAATTATTTTCAAACTTTAGCCCCTCTGAGTAGGTCCAAGTGGAGCGTACATCCTTAGTCGCCACCAGGAGTGCCCAGGATTGGAATTCCTATGTGCTTATTTACAACCATTTTGACTTCTAGAAAGCAATTTACACTTTTCAAGCCATGTATGATCTGGAGACTCAGCCTTGAAGGTAGTCTGTGATCAATTTCAAGGTCACCAAAATATGTTCCATATATATATGACTTCCTATATCTATAGGAAGATATGCTCACAATAAAATCCTAAGCTCTATGTCCAAACGATTTAGCCCTAGAGGCCAATATACACATTTCACATCAGACGTGACATTGAGATTTAGAACTCCAGGTCATCTGAGGGCAGGTCAACATTAGGTGTGCCATATATGACTTCCTGTGTGCTCATAAATAAAAACATAAGCTATATCTACAAGCATTTTGACTGTAGATGCGAAACACATTTCAGGACAGGCGTGACCTTGAGATTCAGCCTTCGACAGCGTTTGAGATCAGGTTACGGTCACCAAAAGACGCGCCATGTATGACTTTCTATATGTTTATAATAAAATTCAACTCTATTGGAAATAAACGCGACATTGACATTTAACACTCAAGGTCACCAAAGGATGCGGCATAATATGATTTCCTATGCTTATAATACAAACCTATAACCTATGTACAAGCGTCTTCATACGACAATTTGTGCATCAGGTCTTCTCGGGTATTTGAACCCCCATATGGAGCTTTTTCAGTGTATCAAGGTAATCAATTATCAAAAACAATGTCAAGGATCCCAATTAGCGTGTTTTGGAACAAACAAATCAAAACTCATATTGTCACATTGTCATGTTTTGAAACAAAAATCTAAAAACTGACAGTTTTTGCGAAAGTGACCGTCAAATTTCAAAATTGGCCGCTTTTAGTCGAAAATAGTATATATTTTTTTTATAAGAAAACACTGTCATTCAAATAACTAATTCGATTCGTGTGAATAATATATCTACTGTCAGTTTCTGAAAAGCACAGACTTGGAAATGCTACAGCACCGTGTAGGCCCAGGTGCTCAAACGTATTCGGATAAGGGGTATTCTACTCATATTACAAGAGTAAACATCTTACAGATCGGTGTGAAATGGCGTGAAATTTCCATCTGGATTATAAATTCGAACGTCGTCCTGCAAGTATTTCAAGGCCAATCCAATACCCTACAATTGCGAAACGTTACAAAGGGTGATTTCAATGCGACAGTTTAAAACTATATTATTGAACCTATTGTGCTTGATTTGCGTTGATGGTTGTTGCGACACAGAAGATCACTTGAAACACTTACATCACGTGCGAAGGTCGCCCCATTGTTGATACTGTGTTTATACAAACTGAATGTACTATGTTGCACGCGCGTGCATGTGTTCAACTTAGAAACCTGGCAAGAATGTCTGAAGAATATTTTCGAACTGCTAAGCAGCTGCTGGCCGTGCTGGGTAATAGGCCTATCGTCCATTTTTTTATAATCTCTAGTACTCGAACTAATTTAGAGGTTTAGGGGTAATTACGAGTGATTTTAGTTTCTGGGTTGGTAAACACGAATAGTGATAGACTTTGCACGATTCGAAAGAAAAACAATTTTTTTTGACATAATCATTTCCAGTAATTCGTGAAAATAAAACTTTCCAAACGGATTTATTTTGGATGAAGGTGAAAGTATTTCAAACGTGGCACACGTCATTTCTAACAAGTTAGGTATTAGATCCCGACAAATAGTTCTTGTTTCGAGTTTGATTGATAAACTGTAGATATTAGTCTTACTAGGCATGAATTTGTTTCGTCAAAAGGGGGCTTGAAAATGCTGCATGAAAACCCTGCCCATAATGCACAAATTTTCAAATTACCAATTTTGTTCTCCATCATACGTAGATTAATCGTATGAGAAATTGTATGATTTGGCATTCTCAAGTCCCAACACATTTTCATAAACGACATAGAAGGGCAGTGTACAGTAATTCCCTCAGCCAATCAGCGAGCGTTCACCTCACTTAGGCAATTTAAAGGGAAACTGTTGTTAAACATCGCCTCATATATTTTTTAGGCCAGACTTCTGGACGAGTGTATATTCACCTGAAAGAACGCAGTGCTGGGATATAATGACCCGGTTTTCAAGGCAGTATCTTGTTGGCGTTCTTCTCAGGAGCTGGGGAATCAAAGGGGTTTTGCATGGGCATCAGTACCCATAATTTTGGGTATTTTCACCCCGGGTCCATTCAAGGCAGAATAGCGAAAAATCCCATGTGTCGTCAAATATATTCATGCTTACCACGCGATGTCCAATACGTTGAGGGATAAAACTAGCATAGTGGTTAGGCTGGGATTTTTTTTTAGGAAGGTGTTATGGACCGTCAAAGTAAGATCATTTAACATTGAGTTGAATGGCCAATATAATTAATATACAGTAGCCTTAACTGATTACACAATTTTCACTCTGCGTGGCCTGGGAGCGCAAAAAATGTCATAATTTGTTTGACTAGGTAACAGTTGAAGGTTCCCGACCTAATTCAATGTTCATTTGCCGTGTTTTGTGTGGTTAAGGAGAAAATTGTGGAATACACATAAATCACATGATCGGTCGGCATACAAAAATGTTCTAACTATCCTCAGCGGCTAAATTATGACTTGAATTACAATTTGTTTGCACAATATTAATGATACTGATGCATTTCAATAGCTCAGCCTTCTACAGGTGTCAGGGACTAGGAAATTTTGACCACCGGACCAGATCACAAGAATTGAGGTCGGCCCTATGCCGAGCTCACGCTTATCATAAGCAGCCCCCCTGACCCTGACATCATTCTAGAGACACAAGGTTGCATGCAAATAATAACCCCTTGATATTCTTGACTTTCCAAATAAATTATTAGTGGTTTGTTACGTTTCACATGGGTTCTATAGATAATTTTCCGTTTTTAGTGTGATAAATTCACGGTTTTCTTTAATCTTACTTTACTAAATAATCGAAACTGCCATTGAATTATACCACCGATTGGGTCTTGATGCTAATTGCACTTATATTCTATACTCATCCTGAAATTTTCAAGGCTTTTGCATGAAAACTCAATGAGTTTTCAACAATTTCAATTCTAAGAATTTGGCAGACTGGCAAATCCCAGCACATGTAGCATATGTATTAAATGGGCTGAAACAGAGAATTGAATCGGGATATCAGGTTTATATTTCGTTTCACAATTACATACATATAAGACTACCTACTGACAAAATATAATTCATATATCTCAGAAACGCCTATATATTAAGGGCAGTGTACAGTAATTCCCTCAGCCAATCAGCGAGCGTTCACCTCACTTAGGCAATTTAAAGGGAAACTGTTGTTAAACATCGCCTCATATATTTTTTAGGCCAGACTTCTGGACGAGTGTATATTCACCTGAAAGAACGCAGTGCTGGGATATAATGACCCGGTTTTCAAGGCAGTATCTTGTTGGCGTTCTTCTCAGGAGCTGGGGAATCAAAGGGGTTTTGCATGGGCATCAGTACCCATAATTTTGGGTATTTTCACCCCGGGTCCATTCAAGGCAGAATAGCGAAAAATCCCATGTGTCGTCAAATATATTCATGCTTACCACGCGATGCCCAATACGTTGAGGGATAAAACTAGCATAGTGGTTAGGCTGGGATTTTTTTTTAGGAAGGTGTTATGGACCGTCAAAGTAAGATCATTTAACATTGAGTTGAATGGCCAATATAATTAATATACAGAAGCCAGAAGACATTGACACTGATCGCGTTACAAGTTGGATCACGGTAGGAAATCAATACGCGTACAGACCACACCCAGAGCGGAGTTACAACACAAGTGGTAATCGAATTCACTCCAAAATCTACCTGGACTCCACCGAGTTCCATGATTGACAAGCCCGTTTTAGATTGCATTTCGGCAATATCTAAGGAAATTGAAAACTTGAAAATTCAACCAGAAACCAAAAACCTAACAAAAATGGAATATAAAACTATAAAGAATTTACAAAATAACGTAGACTTGGTAATTAAAAAAGCAGATAAAGGTAGTGCAGTCGTAATTATGGATAGGCAAAATTATATTAATGAAGGCTTTCGTCAATTATACAATCCAGCTCATTACAGAGAAATTGACACTCCTCTTTACCTAGAAAATTCAGCAAAAATAACAAAAATTTTAAAAGGATTACGCAATTCTGGATGCCTTTCTGAAAAAGTATTCCAATTTCTTTTACCACCAGAACGCCCTCGTCAAAGAAGATTTTATATGCTACCTAAAATTCATAAACCCAAAGACTCCTGGCCAATTCCAAATGTAATGCCTCCAGGGCGCCCAATTGTTTCGGACTGCAGCAGTGAATCTGAAAAAGTAGCTATGTATATTGATTCATATATAAAAGATCAAGCAAATAAGCATCCGTCATATATAAAAAACACGTATGACTTTTTAGATAAAGTTAGAGGGCTTGAACTAGATCCAAATTCTTTACTAATCACTTTAGATGTTGAAAGTATGTATACTAATATAAATCATGAAGAAGGTATCCAAGCAATTAAAAATGCATTCCCGACTTTGGCAAACAATGAACTATTCAAAGGTATAATAGAATTACTGGAAATTTCACTTAAATGTAATGACTTTGAATTTGACGGTAAGACATTCCTACAAGTTTCAGGCACAGCCATGGGTCAGAAATATGCACCTCATTATGCAGATATTTATATGGCTGAATTTGAAAAGCAAGCTTTACAAAAGTGTCCATTCAAACCAGATTGCTATTATAGGTATTTAGATGACATTTTCCTCATTTGGCCACATGGCATTTCCAAATTTCACCAGTTTCTCGAAATTTTCAATTCTCATAGGGCATCAATCAACTTCAAAGCTGAAATTAGTACTGATTCAGTTAATTTTTTGGATACTACTTTGTTCAGGAGCAAAGATAACACATTAGAAGCAAAAGTTTTCTTCAAGCCAACGGATACTCATCAGTTGTTGCATAAGCTCTCTTTTCATCCAAAACACACTTATAAAGGACTAATCAAGTCCCAAGTTTTTCGATTTTTCCAAATTTGCTCATATCCAGATGATGTTGAATCAGCTTGTCAAATATTATTCAAGGCACTTTCGAAACGTAACTATTCAAAACGTTGGCTTCGCAAAATCAAGAATGAAACATTGAGAATTTTGAACAGTGAGGAAAGACTAGGTGCTGATTTTCAATTGCCCACTTCCAGCTCGTCTGGCTCAAAACCTTGTAATTCTAGACAATGTCAGACATGTCATTTAGTTCCAAATTGTCAAAATTTCTCGGGATCAGTTTTTGAACAGACCTACTCAATCAACTCAGCTTTGGATTGCAACTCAGAAAATATAATTTATCTATACACTTGTAAGCTTTGCGAAAAACAATATGTAGGTGAAACCGGTAAATCACTCAAATTCTGAAACAATCGTCACCGTGCTGCAATAACTAGCTGCAATGAGGAAAATGCATTATACAGTCATCTATCTAAATTTCACAGCAAAACTGAATTTTCCATTGAATGTTTTTCTCTTTTACCAATTGAACAGGTTTCCGATCTTGGTGATGAACTTTTAAACAAACAATGGCGACTTGAAAGGGAATATTGTTGGATTGATACTCTAGGCACTTTCGAACCTCATGGCCTCAACGTTCAAAAATTTACAAAGTATGACCCTTTGAACAAAAGTAAAAATAAATTCGACATGGTGTATATAGTACCCTTCTCAAAAACAGGTACTCTTTCAGCCCAAATTGTTAAAAAGCATATGAAACAACTCAACAAAAATACTGATGGTGATATTAAAATAGCAACAGCTTACAAGAAGCATCAAAATCTTAAAGAACTTTTAGTCAGAAGCAAACTTAAATAATCCAACAAAATTTGTTCAATGTCGCTCATTGAATTTTTATTGCTGTTTTATGTTATGTGTTACTCTTACAATTATCTTGTGCCAGTGCATTTTTTATACTCTCCAAAACCACACCCAGAGCGGAGTTACAACACAAGTGGTAATCGACTTGACATGTTACGGGGGCAAACCCTTGTTTGTTCAGGGTCATCTCTTCGTCAAGCGCAGTGTCGTGTTCGAAGGGGGGGGGGGGGGAGGGAGTACTTATGGGCAGTTACATTGTAAGTCATGAGAAGACCTTCCAATCAATACATTGAACCCCCCTGAGGGAGGGGAAACTGTTTTGTGTTAAACGGGATGCACTGGCCGCATTATTACTCATTTGGTGGTCACATGTTTAATGTCAACTGTCATGTCCAGAAAAATCTTAGTCGGTTCGCATGGAACACAACTGTAAGCAGGGTATCAGTCACGGAAAAGAACCCCCCTCCCTCCCGCACAGTATCGAACTATAACGGCGTAGTTTCCAGCTGTTTATCGTTGTTATTGTTCGTAGGCCACTACGAAATGTTATCAGTTATGTACATGTCCGCGATATGTCATAATCAATACAGTGTACATTTCATGGTAAAATGCGTACTGAGTGTTTTTTTTTTTTTTTGTTTCTGCGGGAGGTGTGTGAGTGACGGCACATACCATATTTGACAAGTCACCGTGTAAATATGCGGCGTCATTCATAAAAACCGTGTCAACAACATATTGTAGGCCATGGTTTGATTTGCGGCAATGACATGTATGGAATATGTAATAGCGATCAAGTTTGTATGTCGGAGTACATGTTCCACGGCTTGTGCACGATCATTGTGCTTGTTTATGAATAAAATTCATAAAGGAAGGCTGGGAACAGGGAGGGTTATAATGAGTACTAAATGTTTGTGCAACGGTAAATATCGTGTACTACGGAAGCGTATTGCTATCAAGTGTGTAAAAATTTGTATCTCGTACGTACGACTTATTAAGTCATACGTACGACTTATTAAGTCATACGTACGACTTATTAAACTGATGAAGGTTTGATATATGCAATGAGCAATGACACATCAACAAAAGCAAAAACATGAACCTATCTTTGGAACTTTAGTAGGCCTATATTTTAACATCATTACACGAAGGACAATGTTACGCTGTCAAAAACATTGTTAACCTGGTTAGGGTATCTCTTTAGAGATCTACCCGAGCCCGAGGGGTGTTGCTGCATCATCGCGTGCTCTTAAAGGTGCTACGGACGGCAGCACGCGGGAATGAATCGATGTCAGTACAGGAAGGTTACCATAACTCGGACGGGTATGGTGTAGCTTACATGTTGCTGAAGGGGTAGACTGATCTCCGATCGCCCGCATGTGAATGTATTATTCAAGATGAGAATTATGTTTGTTTTCATGTAGGACGATGATGCAGGAGATCGAATTCAGCCATATTGCAATAATGAAGGACAAAAGGTATTACATCTATTAAATATATACGTTATTACACTGTTAGTCGGTGTTACCAGTAATTTGGAGGTTGAAAACTAGGACTGCTGACAGCGTCTTCGTGGCCGAAGCCAGGAGAGTCTCTGTTCCCCCCCCCCCCCCCCCAGAAAAAAATACGGATTTTTTTCCAGATGAAGTTTCCCTTGTCACTGTCAATCAGAGTAAATAGTCATTGCATCCCTCCCCATCCACACACATAGAACTGACCACGCTAGCCAGAAAAATCTTGCCTCATCTCGATGGCCACACATAGCCTACACCACCCCCTCCAATCCTATGGCAGTTACTGGCTGTTATGGACCACGGTATGTGTTCAAGGTCAAATCACCCCGAGAGACGCAAGACCATTTTAGGTCAGTGTTTGTTCGGATTGAATGGACACCGTGACAGTGACACGTAACGAACGCCCTGTCTGTGATCGATAGCTTCTAGGCAAGTTAGTTTCTTGTTTTTAGCCTCTCTCTTTCACTCTGGAGAAGAAAATGGAAACATAATCTTGACGTAAACAACGTACAGAAATAAACATGTAAAAAATAGCCATTTCCAATAAACTTTCGCTTTGTCAACGTAAAGTGTGTGTGCGGAATACCAGAAAATCTTTATCTTTTCCTGGTCGTTGTAAAGTGTTGTTGTCAAAGCGATTCTAGATTGCACTCATTGCTTTTTGCAATTCCAAGTATTGAAGAGCATATATCGATGACTATATAAAAGAGTGTAACTAAATAGCCCACTTCTAGAAAAGACATGAGGATTTTCTAAGGGTACATTGTTCTATCGATGGCTCAATATGATTTTCCAAGAATTCTGTTATTTTTATTGGTGCAGGTAATTACAATTACTTTAAATGTGAAATTATCAATACTATGGATTTGTTAATTAGGAGTGCAACAACATCACTTAATGCATACATGAAAAACATATTTTTACTCAACAACAAATGCACTGTCCATAAATGGTTGACAATATTTGTAGATTTATAAATTGGTATTATATCAAACAATTATGAGAGGATATACAAAGAGTACAAGAAATAGTTGAGTTAATAAAATTCCCGACATAGGCCAACATGCTTAAAATATGTTGGTTGAATTGAATTATGTTGATTAATATGTTATATTAATATTCTTACATACCACTAGTAAGTGTCAATTCAATAATTATGCGTAATAGAATATGTCACGGGATATATCAGTAAATATTATTATATAATATGAAACTTTAGGTGTCCAGAAGTTCAGTAGAAAAAATAAAAAGCTGGGACTTCCTTTTGAATCTTGAATATTATATTCGATTTCACACATTTGTGAAATGTATTGAATGAAGGCTTATAAATTATTACATAAATCAATCATAAAATCAAACCTTTAAGTATTCTGTATGTCGTCAATGTATAAATAAATGAAAGTAATATATTTAACTAATTTCATGAATGTTGACAAGATGTTGACAATACAATTTAATAAAATATGATTACATTCAATAACATTTCAGAATTTTAATAATCCCAGAGCTATATCAAAATAGTATAGAGCTATATCAAAATAGTATTCATTGTCTCCTGTGGCAAATTTGTTTATGACAAGTAAATTCCGTTCACCTAATTTGCATTGCATGTAATTATGTACTTGCATTCGCAATAAAATTTCCTCCCCTTCATGTCCATATGGACTCACCAACAGTACCTACGCATCAATGTGTATCCATGTGCGCGAGTGTATATTTACAAACTACATACACAATAAATGATAATTTGTACTCGGTAAATATTTATATTCTCATTTAGTAATTTTTTCCTTTTTGTAAAATTATCATGGCGTTTGGGCATGTTGATCCCACTCCACCGGACAATGAAACGCCTAGGCAAACATAACATAGGAGCTGCAATAATATATTATAAAATAGACAACAAAATTGTGATTGAAGTTACATTTCAGAATAGTTTATATGTGATCAGTTTTCTTTGCCATATGATGTACAGTTTTTTTGTCAATAGCAATAGTCAAAAGAGTCAATCAGAACTCACCCTTCTGTATAATGATGACAAAATATACGCCGTTATAATTAAAATTTAATATTTTTATTGAAATTTACCACGCATGTACACAGATCACATGTCGCGGAACATTCAATTAATTAATCAGTCATTCTCCAAAATATTCACCACATAAAATACATTGAGTTTACCAGCCAAGGTGCTGATGTAACTATACACAGTATTTAGGTTTATTGAATATTATTATTAATAACCTACTCGACGTTCAAGTGTTCGAGGTTCACGATATATGGTATGTGCTGATCTCAGTAGTAGGCAGTCAATCGCATCACCCCATTGCAAAGTTCATATATACATCACACTATAAGCCATAATCATACGATAGTTATGGCCGTTGGTAGGAACTTCAAACATTGCCTCATCTGACCCCAAAACACATCCTCCTCGCTTCATGCTCGCTTATCACATAGCCCTGGGTAATTCTTTGTTCTTTACCACTTTTTTAAAAACAGGAACAAGACTTTTCCTGTTTGAAAGAGCCTCTTACTCTCGAGTTGTCATATCATGTCCTGTCTTGAATGCTGCATGGACGTCTTGCAACACAAACCAGGCCTGGTCCGATCCTTTGGAGAGTTTGACTGTTTGAGAGTAACCGTCTTGAGGTCAGAGGGGCTATGTCAGGGCAGGTTTGAGGTTTGACAAGTGGTGTGGTGTGGGGGGAGGTGGCAGGGGCATAGATCGTTAAGACTACTGACCCCAGCATCCCCCCACACCTTCCAGCTACCACAAAGTCTTGGAACTCAAGAGGTCAAGACTTTGAACAAACTGGTCACGCTATTATCTCACTGCAACCTTTCACTCGCTGTATGTACTGTCAGTCATGACAGGCGAAAGTCTCGACATAACAAATGGGCTTCTTGTGTATGTTAGTCTCTCTGTGTGGTGGGGTTCTGCATTTTTCAGCTGTTTCTCACTCGACGGAGACTAACCTGAAATGACCTCCCACAAACGTTCACGATTCAGTGGCTGCCCACCGGAACCACCACCCCACTTGCTCACCCCCCTCCCCACCCCGTAACTTATCCCTGCTGTACCCAATCTCCCCCACCCCAGCTCAAAACATTGACCGGAGCGTAACCCATCGCAGGAGTGGCGTAAGACAACGTTATACCCGCCAGGTCATGCCCTCAGATGGGTCAGCGCCGGCCGTTTGTTTTTTCGGGCTTTAACCCGAGGGCTTGTCCTTAAACGTAAACAATCCATGGGCAATGCCGTGATATATGACCTGCCGATGTGTAACGGTATTGTAAATTGTGTGGGATTACACCACGCACGCGGGCTTTCAGGCTGCTAGGGGCGTCAAAAATAGACCTAATCTAGCCCTCAGATCGTAATAGCATGCATGAATCATCCTCACTCAAGGTCAAACTACATACATACAATAGCCCCCAACTTCTTTGATCAAATCATTAGCTCGCCGGAGAGAGTTGCAGGCCGGCAGATAGGCTCTCTTCGTAATAAATATCATAATTTTAAATTATTTTAATTTGAGCTCAGCATTTATTTAGTGTATACGTGCAGTTGAAAACGTATTATCGGAAGTCCAACGCGTTGTAGACCTACATTTATATGACTGGTAAGGCTCGGGGATTCGTGATGACCTCGCCGAGTATTTCTCGGTACGTTGTGATGCAACCCAGATAAACACAAATATTATTGCAGCTTTGGTCCAGAAACTACAGTGCTGCCCATGCAACACCACGACCAGTACAGCGATGAGAACGTGCGGGGGGTGGCGTGACTGTAGATGGAGTGCACCTCGGCCGGGCGGGCGGTTATGCCATGCCACGTACAACCCCGTAACATGGGAGATCCCATTACACCACGTTATTTAGTCACATGACTAATTTCTGTAGCCAATGGCTTCCAAGCCAGCGAAGGCCCTGTATTACAGCGGAAAATGTAAACAGAACCAGTTTTTTACACGGCTTGTGAGCTCCAGCTTTCGGCCACAGGCCGCCGCCGTAGCTTGCGTAGCCTGGCCTCACTCTAGCGCAGAATGATTGATTTTTCCTAGCGCTGAGCGTAGCGACTAGCGAGTGAGCCCACTGTCAATGAACTGTTTTTAGACCAGGCAACTTGCCAAAGCCAGGCGACGAATGCAGGTCATCCGCGAGCAATTTTTTGCAGGTTGCGCAAGGACACGTTGCGCAAAGCTGAGGTCAATGTATGTATCTAGGTCGATTTCTCAGAACGAGGTTCTCACCTTTTGGCCTGATTCATGCAATGTCCTTACGTAACCTTTGCAGCGCTGCGAGCGAGCCAATCAGAAGCCGCGATGTGCTGGCTACGTAAAGGCCGCCCAGCCCATGAATACTATTGGTTAGCTAACTGCAAATTACGTGAAATTGCAGGAGCGTTGTCGAGCGGGCCAGATGAGCTTGTGGAGCCGTAGAGGGAACGGTTCAGATGGGGATACGCGGATGTAGTGGTCAAGCTGTCACATGGACACTGCTAATTGGTGAACATCGGAGAAGAGAAACATACTTGAATAAAAGGAGCTGTAACGAATAACGAGTGCGTAATGCGAGGCCAACAGTAAGGTTTGTACTTCTCTGTGTTTGTGTGTTTTCTTCTTATACGTAGCTCTAAGTGCTGTGAGGCGAGATGGGTGTGGTAGCGGGTGTATTCACGTTTCGTAATGTACGACCACGTAATATTGTAACCCGTTACGTTCTTAGGTCATGATTAAACGTTGTGTAACGTTGACTCAACGTGACGCAATTCTGGAATAACCACATAGAGGTATCTATCTGAATAACCGCGGTGAGTCATAACTCGTACATGATACAGCCAATTTAGCAGGAAATGGTGAATATGTTTTGCTGTACCATTTCTGTGTTTGTTGACTTTTGGTTATTGTTGGAAAACAGGATGAAATATATATGTATAGTGACTTTGAATTATGAACAAATAAGCGATACATACAGTGAAACTTACGGTGATGTGCTTGTTTAGTTAAGGGGAAGACCATTATTTTGCATCTGTGTTTTAGTCCTATGATACTCAAAATAAATTCAGGTAAATTGAGGAAAATTTTGTGAATGGATATTGAGAATTCGAGAAATTATCAGATACTCAGCAAACAAAAATGGGATGTGTGTTAATATACACATTTTCGTGTATGTATATGTTGTGAACATTAAGTCCTACATGGATATGCCAGGAATTTAATATATTGACGATACTACTCTCGGTATTTTGGTCAGATAACACGAAGCGATTAAGTGTTTATTGTATCTCCATTGCTGTTACAGGACCGGACATGTTTACGAAGTGAACTCTGCACGCTTGCCGTAACAGTTCGATAACGTAGTGACTCCATGTATGCACTCCTAACGTTCGAAGGAACACCCAACACACAACGCTAGTTATTCTGTGGTAACGGGCCCGGCCTGGCCTAGTTTCGAACCGACCAACCATTGAGAGACCAGTGTGTGTGTGTGAGAGAAAGTGAGCAGAAAAAAATCGCTCGCTGCAGAGAGAGATAGAGATAAACAGAGAGAAAAAAACATGGCCGACGGGGAGGGCGATGGTGATCCGCGGGACTCGTCAGGCAAAAAATGTTCGGCGTTGGAGGAGCTGCCACTGCCCCGAGAGCACCGTGACAGTCCACCCACTGAGTACAGGGAAAGGTCGCCAGTCCAACAGTCCAGAACGGAGAACGGTGGCGGCCCAAATGGAACGTACAGTGACAACGACAGCATGGACGGCAGTCACCAGGACGGGCCCCTCGACTTTTCCGTTAGGAAGAGCACCTCGGCCATCCCCGTGCAAAACCTCTACAACAAGTTAGCTAACGGATTACATAGGCGGCCCCCGGGCCACCACGAGCACGGCAAAGCCAACTCGAGGCAGGCTCAGCGGGATTACGACGTGTCCGAGGATAAACCACAACGGGACGAGGTCAGTAACTCGGACGGTGATCGGGATCGTGTGAGACATGCCTTGAAAACCGAGGCCATTTCGCCACCCCCATCGTCCCATATGAACGGAATGTCCCCGATCTCGGACGCCAGCCTCAGTCGGAATTCCTCGGCGAACAGTCCCGAAGTGCCCAGGATCGGCGAGCCCCAGATCGCCATGCCAGGGCTGCTACCCGGAGCAGGATTGCCTGGAGGTGCTGCTGGACTTTTACCCATGTTCCACGCAGGACTACTCCCTTCATCCGGCCTATTTAACGGCCTACCCCTACCTCAAGACACTAATGGCAGCTCTCACGAACAGAATGGTAAGTCAGGCAACCCATTCAAATCCCTCAACAAGGATCAACTGGCCTTTCCACCTCCGTTCGGAGCCCTCCCCGCCCTACCCCAGATGTCAAATCTGGATATGATAGCCGCCCAAGCCATGGCCTCCAACTCCGAGGAGGTGTTCGCCCAGTACAAACAGTACTTGATGGCCATCCAGGACCAGCTCCGCGCCCAGAGGTCCCCTGGAGGCTCGTCCACGTCCTCGTCCTCGCAGGGCACTCCGAGGCAACCTGGCTCAGTCTCCGGAGTTCACAGTCCGACCGGTTCCAGTCAGGACGGGACCCCACTACCCCCGACCTCGGGATCCACCCCGTTCGTCCTCCCCACGTCGCCGCAGTCGTCCTCCCGGCCCTACTTACCCCGCAGTGGGAACTCGTCCAGTAGGAAGCGAGGCCGACCCCTCCCGGACGCCATGAAGGACGAGGCCTACTGGGAACGAAGGCGCAAAAACAATGATGCCGCTAAGCGATCACGCGACTCCAGGCGAGCCAAAGAAGATCAAATAGCGATGCGGGCGGCATTCCTGGAGCAGGAGAACCTCAAGCTCCGGGTCGAGGTGACTGCTCTGAAGAATGAGACGGCCAAGCTTCGATGTATGTTATACAACAGCTGACCCGAGGTGGCCGGCGGACGGGCCGGGCTGGAGTGAGGTCAGTGAGGACATTGCCACTTGCCGCATACACTCCAGGTCGCCGACTGACCGACGCACTGACGGACGGACGGTTGGCAGACGGACAGCAAGGCCAGTAATTCTACCGATTTGCTAATAATCCACAGTATCAACATTTACCTGTCGCACGCGTCGACCAGGCTCGCGAGAGAGGGGAGGAGGAAGTGGTCGGGGGTCGACGTTCGACGGGCGTCCTTTACTCAGGTGTTCAACAGCATTCACAGCAATCGCGACCCTAGAATCAATGGGTGCTCTACCTCATGTTGTCGTTAGTGACGTCACGGGTTGTCGACGTTCACGGTGTTATAATACCTCAGGGTCCACAGTGGCTTCGTCCTAGGGAGGGTCGGACATAAAACTGAAGCCAACTGATGGATATTCTCTTTGTATTTCTGAACTCTATATTTTACAGAATCTATTTATTGTTATTTTTGTGATGTAACCTCATGCGCCCCTGATAAAGTATGTATTGTCGTCATCAATTTGTAAATTTCTCACTCAACCAAAAAGTGCACCAAAGTACGCATATACATGTATGAAATATTGAGTGTATGTATATGCTATAGGTAGACACGCTTTTGATCAGTTCAAATTTACCAGTAGACACGCCGCCTTAAATTGCCTGTTTTGTATAATTTACACCGAGAAAATGTTACCTCAATTTATTACCTCAATAATCATGATAATGGATTTTGTATGAGACAGCATCTCAGTTATTTCTGAATTTCTCAGGGGTTCGGCTATGAATATTCATAGTCGAAAATGTTTATTGAGCGTGCCAGTGTTGACATATTCAGGGAAAATAGGGTATCCAGGGAGATGGTGTGTATATATGGGATACACACTGTGTATTTGTCTGTTGTTGTTAAACCACATTATTACGGTTCGTGTGTTGGTTGGATTTGCGAGCAAAATGCTGATTTGAAGTATTAGAAAACAATTCGTTCGATTTGTCAGAGTGACATGATAGCATCCTTAACTGGTTGTTTTCTGTTTTCACGGGTCGTTTATGAGATATGTAAAATAGTAATTACCGTGTAAAAAATATTGTGTATTGTTGTCTTCGCCCATATATATATACAAGTGTTTGTGAACGGTCTGGTTTTAGTATTGTTGTTGAATTATTCTGGTATATACGGATATTGCAGTACCGATGTGATACGGTTTGTGTCTATTACGTAGTGTTTTGTTATGTGCTGTAGGCTGGTTTGTGTTTGTGTATATTATGATACGTGTATATGTGTTCTTTTTCTTTCGCGTATTTTTTTCCATCTTCTTTCAAAACCAAAAATGGGTAAATGAAAAACGCTGTGAGGAAAATTTATGTAGACTTCGGTGCCATTGAGTGCTTATTAAACAGGTAAAATTTATGTACACGAGCACGGTCCAATGTCACTTTGAAATGTATGCAACCAAAAAGTGAAACACACAAAGTAAACTGTTCATATCACGACATATTCTTGTACATAACTAGTGTAGAACTATATGTATGTATGTGCGTATGAATATGGCGTATGAATACATGTATATATCACCGTCATAGGCCTTGACTGGACTCGTGTTGTTGGCGTCCATATTATATATATATATATAATTGAGTAGAGTGTCGGTACTTGAACCAAAAATCCTGCCGCGTAACAGACCAAAAAAAAGTTGTACTTTTACGGGTGGCTGTTCCTTTGAAGCCGCATAGTGCTCGTTGCTATAGCATACGCTGTTGTTGCCATATATCTCATGACTGTGTGTGTTTGTTTGTGTGTTAATTTGATATATATACAGTTGATGTGTACAATTATATATTATGAAGTATACGGGTAAGCTTTGTTTGTGACCGACAGACATAATATGTAAAATATATATATATATATATATATATATATATATATATATATATATATATATATATATATATATATATGCGCTGTTGGAGAAAAATTGTAATTGTGTTGTTTTCCAAGTTTGAATCTGTGTCATTCTGCTTTTTCCTACCTCAAACTTTCATTGTGAAAAAATCAGGTGAAGTAATCATGTCTGATTGTGAGTGAGGTATTCAGTGGTATATTTTACCACAAATTTGGGGAGAATCATTGAAGTAACCATGTGCAATAATCATATATTTTTCTGTTAAAAAGTACAAATCTAGGCGTAACGTTCGTTGACGTTTTGTTGTATAATGTATCAAAGAAAATCATCAGTGATATAATATTATGTGGGTACCTATAGTGCTAGTGTCTTCAAAACATTTTCCGAAGTTGCTTCTTTATTTAGAGAGAAGCATATGTTGTTAGAATTGGAAATACATATATCGATAGATAAAATACACCGTAGCTATAAAATCATGCGTGGATCATTCCCAAACGAAATAAGACAAGAAGGAACATTTCTGCATTGAAACCTGTTTATGCTATGTATTGCGTTGCCCACGATTGGAACGCCACAAATGTAATGCCTCAGTGAGAAAATTCCACGCTTTTCACCATGCTTCAGCTTTAATATGACATTTGAAAAACTAGTATTACATGATGGTGAAAATGTGTTCCTGAAAGCGTGTGGTAATTTGCGAAATATTACTAGCAATGACCAAATTAGGGATGCATCAACAAGCAGCTTTAATTGATGTTTAACTTATGTGTATATAACATTATTATTATACGTAATACCAAAGACTACCTCAACTGTGTATCGAATTTTGTTAACATGTGTTTTTTGTGTCATTCTGTGTGTAAGTTATCGAAAAAACTTGTTGTATTATGTACGTGTGCAAATGTAGATTTTTGACTGAAATATTCTTGCCCCATTGAGCTTAACATTTGAAGTTCCGTCTTCAAAATTGCACACCATTTTCACTCATACATTTCAAGATCTAACATAATGTGGTGAAGCTCAGATGAAAAATATAGGAGTCACTATCAGAAAAATTAATTTTCCCTCCGATATTCTGGATGTTATTTCACGGAGGGGAATATTTCTGTTCTCACCATAATTGCCTCAGTGTAATTATGTATTTTACCGATGTTGTTAAAAAAAATGCTTTTCCAAAAACAAAATTATGTTCATGACGTGAACTGTTTGTAATTTTGAATGTCCAGAAGCCATAACAAAATATTTTGTTGTTGTATGTTTGTCTCTTTTTTTTTTGTTCGCAAAAAGGGTAAAACATGTGTGTACATTTCAAACTCGTTGAACAACTGCGGGGTAAATTGCTATATTATTCGCATACGTGCGAAGAAATTTCACACTTGGAAAATGTCCCATTGTATGTTCATGTCTATGTATGACTTGTGTTGCTGTGAACACATTATAATTTTACTGTAGAGACAGTAGTTTGTGTAAATATATATATTATATCGATGTTTAATCGTATGCAGTATTTCAACATAGGGTAATTGTCTACTGTAAAGATGTTCAATTCACTGTACGACACGTTATATTTTCTTTCGCCTTTGGAGCAGTTTGCCATAGAACGTAACATGATAATATGCCATGAAGTTTGAACATAGTGCCATAAACCATCGTCCTACAAAACTTAACAAATCTCACAGTCAAAACAATTCTACCTCTGGTGCTTCTCGCTAACACATGAAAAACGGGTCCAAGATAGCTATAGTTGTATTTATTCCAGCTAAATTTCACCTGAAAGAGTAGTGTACAATTCAGGAAAACCAGTTTTGTATTGAAAACGTTTGTTCTGGAAAACCATATAGTCAGTACATTGTATATGATTTCCTGTGTCATAGATCGATTTCTTGTACACTCAACACTGGTACAATGTATGTATGGAATCGTGAACTCTTGCAGAATTGCGGGTATAGATTGTCATTACAGTATATGTATTAAATTGTCCACAATGTGTCTGGTTCCTCATTGACAATTGCATGGGGAACAAGAATAAATCGTCTATTATATAGAATCGTTTTTGTTGTGCAACATTCTTCCCTCAGTTTGCCTCCGCTTGCGGAAGGAATGAATACAATTTTCAAAGCAGTGTACAGTGTAGTAGCACACACACAACATAACTATGCTGGCAACGTACATTTATCGTGTGAGGCGGCTTGAGTATGAACAAGCCGACAATATGGCGCCGTGATAGAGTTTGCGCAAGACGGAAACCCACCCGTACGCACTGAGAAGTGAATGGCAGTACACAGTGCATGTTTGTTTGTACGCGATCGTACGCGCAAACGAGAGGAAAGTGTAGATCTATAGGGCTTTTCAGAACTACGTAAGTGCCACCACGGTGTGTAGGGCCTATATCTTCTACCCCTGGCACTGCCATCACAAGCGCACGATAGAGAGAAACGAAAGAAAGCCAGCTATATTATCAACACACCCTTGCGCTAACGTTTTTCTTTTCTCGAAGACTGAAAAAAAAGCGATAGCAGCGAGCCCAAATACAAAACATTCCCATTTGGACGACCCCTGTCCACTTTTTACACGCCCAAAAGCCACAATGCTACCACAAGAATTTACACCCCTTCCTGCCAAACGGTCAGTCTTGAAGGTCATCTAAGGTCAGCTGAATTAATAAATCACTTTGGGGTTTGATTGCGCACATTCCACAGCCTCACGGGGGAAAATGCTTGCACAAAAAATACAGGCCGTTGTTCCAATACTGTGAACTAGATCTATAAAAGTCAGTCAATTGCAGCATTATGCGAACGAACAGACTGCTTATCTCAGAAGCAGGAGCATAAAAATATTGTCATATCAAAGTTGGAATTTAAAAGCGTTCAGATGCATACATGTATGTGTAATAGCTTGTAGCTACATATTTCGAAGTGACAATGCATGTGCTAATTCACATCGCCGATGTCAATATATAGGCCTGAATACTCAACGCCAGCACATAATCTGTCGCCTGCATATTTTCTTCATGTATATTTATATTCCAATATTCCCCTGTAGAAATCAGTGCATGTACTCCAATATTTATATAGATCCCTGCGCTGTCACGAGCATATATAACAGTGACCCCTCGTTGTCTTGTCTTTATCTTCAAACAGTTTCCAAGAACTGCGACAATTTGATTTGTTTACGTGCAACGGCGATGTATCAAGCAGTCTCTGAACTGCACCATGGCCCAATGCGGTCGATTTGTCATAATAGCTCTGGAAAAAAAGAGACTGAGTCAGTTTCACTCCGTGTTTTTAAGTGCAGGGCGGAGATAATCAATACAAATTAGCTTAATATGTCTCTCTTCATATTTTACCTTGGCCTTTCTTGTCGTTTTTTTTCTCCATCATATCCCTTGGAAATTATACCGCGCAGAACAACAATGGTCATTAGGCAAGTTCGGATTTCCCCTCGGTATATACATCATTGTCGTGTGTCGTGTATTGCCTGACATCGGAGAGATACATATTATCATCCCAGAGTAATTTCCTGAAAATTGTCTGGGTTCTACCTTCCATATGCTTCAGCATTACATCATTGCAAACTTTATTCAAGGCATTTCCCGGCAGCCAATTCATTTTGATAAATCCATCGCACACTTACATGAAATCTAATCTGAAGTTGTCAAATTAAAGTGATTAAAACCGTCATCTGTCCAAGTAAGATACTTCATATGACAACAATGCAATAGGACCAAAATATTACTGGTTCGCCAATACTATGTTGCAACATAATCTCAGATGAATTGGACTGGGATCACATGAAGTTATTGTACAGTAGCCTTGGCAACACAATTTCACCGACCAACAGTTTGCATTTTTGTAAAGGACGTTGTCCAATAGGATTCGAGTCCGCTCCAAACAAACAGTGAGGGGAGGGGATCAGAGAGTTTTTAAAATAAATGACTGTATTAACAAAATCTAGAGCTTCAAAATGACATATTTTATAGAGTAACTGATCAGCATCCAAAACTGAAAAGAAAATAGGGGGTCACCGCATCCGTTCTCTTGGAAAACAAGATGCAAGATGTGAATATGGGCAAAAAATGTGTAAAAATACCATAAAATAAGTCATTTTAGTAAATGTTTGGGATTTTTGATCGAACAATTTTGATATGTTATTTTGAAGAGATAATATTCAAGATATAACTTTTGAATTTTGACTTTTCATTACCTCCCTGTTTGTAGCGGACTACGTTAAAATAGAAATAGATTCGAGATTTGAAGACACTAAAGTTATTTTATGTGAAACAAAATGTCACCTGTTGGGAAAGCGGTGGGTAGGAAGAACATTCACCTCAAAGTCTATATGCTTTCCCCTCCCTCTCCCAGGTTCAAAAGTTCAACAGGGCGTCATAAAATAATTAAATGCATGTAAAATATTACTTTTCTGTGGCAGGTATCAGACAGCTGATCTCTGTTTCAATCAGTCGTCAGTCATACCCCGCTCCCCCATGCATCTCTCTCTCCTTCCCTACATTCTACTCACAATAGAACAGTACCCCTTGTTTCCATCAATATTGAACACATTCAGTGTGTATCACTATCAGTGATTAATCCACACCCCCCCCCCCTCCCTGGCCACCACACCACTCCCACTCCCGCCGAAAATATTGCACGCACAATGCGCCGTTTTGATATTTCACTTTTATTTTCATTCGGTTTATAGCTGATAGTGAGATAGAGAGAGAGGGGCTCTAAGCACTTGAGAGTACACCCAACACCCCTTGAAGGTCAAGCTGTGGTCAGATACCACACTCTCTCCCGCGCCCTACCCCGGACACTTCTCATATCGCACAGAAAACACCTTTTTGTTATCGAGATTGAACCCTCCCTCCATCCTTCTTCCGTCCACCTTCCTACTACACGAGAGGTCTTTTCAAAGGTTAGATAATGTACTAACCCTTCCTAAAAATTAGACCACATTCATTGCCCCATTGTGTGAATAACCGAGCACAGCTCCATTGTTTTGGTAAGTTTTCTCATTATTTCACGTAGCTGCATCGAGGGCACGCGCATATTTCACGACCCGTTGTAATTTGCGTTCACTGCACGGACGCAACAAACTATGACGCAACAGTAATAGCGTGACATCATGGGGCCACGGTGCACCTGGAAATTGAGGCGCCTGGGTCATTGGCCAGTGAATTGTAGGTATATTGACCGCCTGCAAGCGGCGATACACTAATAATTGTATCATTTAGCTCGGTGATTCCATGCACAGATGAACGTAGTTGTCATGGACTTATCAGACGGATCTGGGATATATGGACAATAATTGTCACATGCTTTTCTGCGATATTCACCGGCCGGTTTCATCACAGCATTGACTTTGCAATTATCTTGATGCAGGGCGAACGAATTAATGATTGTTGTTCAACACCTGTCGCCATTAGCCGCACAACATAGCATTTAAATACACGGGTCAAAAGTTCATACGTTACAGATGCAATAACCGTGTTTTATTGGGCTACATCAGTTATATAGCTTATGCATCTTAATTTATGAGCATGTTGCGAAAAAAAATAGCTCCACCAAACAGACGCCCAATCAATACTAAATACTTTGCATACATGTTATATGAAGGTGTTCCCGTATGACTAAATTTCGCTTGCAATATATGCACAATCTTCAGACATTTCGTCGCAATATTTCGGTGGTGGCTATACTGAACAAGTTACATTGGGAAGTTATAAGGTGATTTCTGTGCCTGTTGATTTGCGAGATTAAGACATTAATATTTGTCATGTGACACCATTACCCTGCATATATATACATACTTATTTGCGCTTATACTTCCACTAGTTATTGAGGGAAAGTCCCTATGCACCAAGAATCAATTCAAAATTGGGCCAGCGAATCATTCAGTTTAAAGCGTTCAAACTCGAGAAAGTTACATTAGATTACAACAGGGGAAACGAAGCTAAATTCACGAGGACACAAAAAATATAAAAATCCGGGGAAGAGGGGGGGGGGGGGGGGTGGGGGGTGCTAGCAATACAGGTAATATATATACATGTAGGTTGCACTGAAACAAATTAATTTGCTGTCTGTTGGAATCACGTTGAGGCTGAAATTAATTTCACTAGACGTTCCCGTGGAAACAGGTTGATTGAAATGAACATTCTCCTCGAGTTAGGGGGGCTGGAGAAACACAAATGTCAATTGATTCAGGGACAACTTATAACTGAAACATGTCCAGGCCAGAACGCCCCAGCAGAGTCATATATTTCTGCCCGGACCCGTGTGATTATAACATGCAGGGCGGAAGCTATAAATAATATGTGTCAAATGATCATATTATCATAAGAAGTTTCATCGGCAAAAAAAAAAAAAAAAAAAAAATACACCACGAGTACGGACACTTTACGTGACAGGACATGCTATCTCACCGTCTATTTACAGACATTGTTTCGCTAAAAATATCAAATAGCCCATGCACGTAATGTTTGAAAAGCACACTGCTTGTCTCTTGTTCTTTTCCACTGAGTGACATGCATGCACCCACAGGTCATATTGTGCAAACTTCATTGTACCCCAACACGACAAACAATATGTAACGTGCTTGCCGTGCAGCCAGTGGGTGTGAACTTTGAAGGACACCGAGTTGTATAAAAGCCCGATAATTACCGGGTATCCAGTTACTTGGATTTCGCGGAGGTGTATGACATGGTTGGGTCACGTTTTATACAACACCAACCACAGTCGCCATTTTCGTGAAGCAAGCAACGTATACATGTACGGACAGAAACCCATAGGCCTATGATGGGCTTTTGGTGTTACGTGACTTGAATGTGTAGGAAACCAATGTCCCATGCCAGGAAACTATATTGTAAATACTCGTAGAATTCCCTGAATTTCAACCAAAATACCGGTACCGATACAGCTCGCTTGGCAGAGCTTTGAGGAGAAGTAATGTGAGATATTTGAATACGTTTCTTTCATGTATTAGTCAATATATAACATCAGAGTACCTTCCTTACAGTATGTGTTGTCGACTAATAGCATGACCAAGTGAACCTCATGATACAAATGTGGCATTTGCGTGCAAACAGTTCGCAATTTCATGTGCAACTTTTTTCAGCAGATAATCATGACGTCACGGCAGCCAGTCATAAAATGCAGATTTGTGACTGGCAACTAGGGCATGACATGTATCCCCTCCACTCGTTGCTTGTGCTAGAAATAGCTAGGAGGAAATGGACCAAGCTAACCAAATTGTATCGTGATATATGGCATACCACAGTCACAGCATACCTAGTTACGACCGTGGTTACAATCAGCCATATGAGTATCAAACACTCTATGCTACTGAAGTGAGATCGTGAAAACACTACTAACTGGAATTATCATCCTCTTATGCACCAGTATTTGAGATAAATATAAATTGAACATATAAGATTATGAGTCGAAGGTATTGTATATTTCTGCACTGGTAAATTCACCACGACCTAAGGTTCTGTTTCATTTCCAGAAATATATGTAACAACATAATTAGTCATTGTAATGTACATCTAATATAAAATAGAAGTCTTCTTGACCGAAATATGTTGACCCACTGCCAAATAATTGGCACGTGCAATTAACAATTAATACGAAAGTAATGTTTCATTCTAATATCGGAAAGTTCTTATTACATGTGCATATTATTCAAAGGAAACCACTCTCATTTTCTTTTGTTCATTTTCCATAATGCGACCTGTATCATGTTATTAATCATACATTTTAGCCCTGGGGAACATGGCATAATCAAAAATGAAAACTAATTAGACTGAACTACATCAAGAATCATGTTCCAACTACATTAATATCGGACAAAGAACAGAATATCTAGAATAGAACTCGTGTAGTGCAGTTCATCACGACTGACTCAACTTGCGGGATACATGTATGAACTTACGGAATAGTGACTAAATGAGCCCATTCTGGAATCTGGATGCACCTTTCCAAAGGTAGCAAAATACATATCATAATGAGTACTTTTGTGCAGATCCAAACAAGATTGACAACAGTAAGCCTTCAAGTGTTTGCTTTTGCATGCATCAATCCTTGTGACATTATCGACAGGTCGCCGTGTTGTTTGCAACAGTGTTGTTTAACGTCCCTTCAAAAATAAACTCGTTTCACAGCGACAACTGCCATATTGAGAATAATCAAGATATGTTATCGAATCGCGACATTTCAAGGTTACATTTTCAAGTTGACACGTTAACATCACGAGTCAAACTCAACGGCTGTTGATGAGTTGATGACCATGTTCATGCATATAATGCCACCGGCTTCTTCACGATATGAAATAGCATACATGTACAAGTAATGCACGTGGGAAACATGGTGCATATGATAACGAAACATGTAATGTTCCTTTCCGACCATAGGCTATGGATGATTTCATTTCAACATATATGTAGCACTTTGCATTCAGCTCGCCTCCGTTACTAACCACTCTCGTTAGAGCAAGGTAATCACCGTTGTATACCTGGTACGATGAGTGCATCTCATTAGCAATATTCAACAGTGCTTCATGTATGAAATTCGTTATGCGTTGAAGTTAGTACAGCATGGACAACAGGTATGCTCATGATTTGTCAAATGTCATCGTTTTGAAAGAAGCTAAGGAGCATACATAAAGTATTATTTTTACTTTACAAACATTTACATGAATAAAGATATACTAGGTATGAGCAAGAGGGAATAGAAGCAACAGTGTTTGCACATTCATGCACGAGTACATATGTATCCGAATGACCCAATATTATGATGTATTTTCCCTCTTCGGTGACTCCAACGTCAGTCGATCTGCTACATTGCAGAAGCTAAAGTTAGCATTTAAATATTATAACGAAATAAAATTTCATGCATTATACATTATATAATCTACATTTCATATAAATTCCCTTTGAGTATCTATAAACCCGAACAGGGTGGAGCGAAGCAATGTAATTAAAGGCAATTAAACACATATTTTCCATACTACAAGAAATCAAAATAGCTTGATATAACAAGACATGTGTTAAGTACATGTATGGCTAGTATACTTCCAGAAATCTCTCGTTATGTGTTTCTAGTACTTCTCAGTCAAGAATCTGTAGAATAGTTCCAGACATGCATATGGGGAAACACGACCCAAGGGGAACTGTTTAGTTCTGATAAGATAATTATCCACAAGTTCAGGACACATTCATATTTTGGAGATACCATCATGTGTGAAATTATCATGACTGCCAATAACGAAGCAGAAGGCAGAACTTAAAGACGACAGACAACACTTTTAACAAATGCGCAGTTAATGTAGAGATGTTGTCGGTGAATACAATACGTCACGATTTCGGTGGCCTAACGTATTTAATTGGAAATTTAATTGTTTCTCTAATTCCTATATGCAATGACAAATGTGATCGTGAAAGAAAAGTTGCATATATGGGAAAAATTAAGCGTTCATGTAATACGAACTAATCTTTCATTAGTAGTTTGATAACTGTTAATGATCTGAGGTAATAAAATCTTCAAGGAAACACACAATGTCGTGTTTTCATGTAGTTCTATCAATGTGTGCATGGTATGTGATACGATACACAAAGTGTTTCTGTCTACCAAGTGTTATGTTTTTGGTTGTTGATTATCAAAAAATTGAACACGTTTAAAAAATCCAAATTTATTCGATAGTTTCAAAGAAATAGATTTAGTTGACATTGCACGGAAGACTTTGAACACTAGATAGAGTAGTCATCTGACAGATAAAACCAAGTTCATGATATCGATTTAATGCGGTGTTTTCTTTGCCAGCTATTGTTATTTTTTCGGGCAATTTGGAATCTTTATTGAAGGCATATAAGTCAATTGTTAAATATACATTTATTACAGTAAATCTCAGTCGATTTAACTTGGCTAAAATATATTATATATGTAATACTATATGCTAAAGCTGCTTTGTTTTGTTCATATAATCCAATTGTACATATTATATGTAGTACATGTGTGTGGGGGATATTTCGTGCTCAATGTAAACATATCAGAAATACATTGGTCTTTTGTATTTCTACATATATCTAGTAAAGTAGAACTCAATGCAGCAAAATTTCCTGGACGTGTACTTCCCAAAATATGCACTCCGAAAATTGTCTGGTTAATTTGTGCATCAGATCTCCAAATACAATTGAAATGAAATGAATATGGAAATGGAAAAGCAAAAACAAAATCAGGTTTCCACATATATATATGAACATCACAAAATCCCACATTTCTTCTTGGAATTCCCAGTAAGTCTTCAGGCCTACGTACTCTTGTTTCTGAGAATGTATTGTACTCATAATGTGCCTCGAATGTACGTTCTTCAATTACGTTATAACTATAGGTTTATGTGCGTATGATGATTAGGATCAAGTTCTCCATCTGTCCATATATTTCAATTATGTCGACCTTCATAACCGGAACAATCCTATACATTATGTGACCACCACCACGCTGGAATTATGGTGGGATTCTGTTGATACCAGAGGGAAATACCGACTCAGTCATACTGAACTGTGGTCAATGTCAATAGAATAATATATGCTGTAATTGAGAAACTATCCGTTTTTATGTATCTATATCAGAGTGATAGTGTTTGATCCGGTCTTCTGACGAAACTGCTTTTATCTAGATATAGATATATAATAATATGTTTTTTATCTATTCATATCATCTTCTCCAACACATTTCAAATATTTTTCAAGCGGTGTAATTGGCAGTGTTTGTATCTGTATACCTTGTCATATTTGGATTTACTATCATAATAATATAGTGTAATGTTCTTACCAAGAAATCTTGGTCAGTAATGAACTAGGCTGGTGTACATGTATCATGTTGAATGAAACGTGACCTAGAAACCCAGAAAATGACCTCAATTTTTAGGAATATTCATTATCGCTTATTCTTGTATCTAGAATTACAGCCTTCTTCCTATATTCGCTTCATCAGATGGAAAATTAACGCAATTGTACATGATATATAATCTCCCCCCCCCCAAGCCACGTTATTAACTAGTAAATATATTGACTTCATTATTGTGTTATTTCATTTAGCATATCGAGTGCTTGAGACGTGTATGCTGAAAGTGAACATTAGCATAATAATTTATGAACAGCTCAAACTATATATAGTCCCATACTGATACTCCGTCATACAAAGTTAGCTGTTGTTTGTGATATAATTATCTGGTGAATTGTTGGTAATTATGCAAAATATTATATCAAAGTAAGTTATATATATATATGTGTGTAAGTCTACTGCTATATCTAAGTTGTAGATATAGCAATGTGGTTATTGTTATGCAACTTACAAAAAAAGTAAAATTAGAAAATATATCAAGGTGAAAGAAAAGAGTAAACGTGGCTCATTACAGTCCTATACTGATTAGAGCAGAACATGCAAACATTTCACACGGATACGTATGGGAAGACTTTGTTGTTTGTTTCGATTATATGATAACACGTTTACAAGTCGATATTCAGAAGGGTCGAAAATTTATGACATCCGCAGCATCGTTTATGTTAGGTTACGTTACACAGTCGATAAAATACAAGTACACTTGATCCAATAAATTATAATATTATTTTATGCATCTTCATTGCTAGGGAGTGTTGTTTTTCTCGTTTTTATCGATTTACTTTAGCCGGTGTGCTCATTAACGCAACAGATGCGAAAACTTGATACCCTATAAATTGCATTATTCAATATCTTTTGATGCGAAGATATCTGAACACTTAAAATTGTGCTTCTGTAGTGTTAATAAAGAGTGGTAAAATCAAGAATGGCACCATAATAAGTAATTGTTCAATGACAGTAATTTTAAACACCGTGTTGACTGGAACCTCTGACCTCAAAAGATTCAAAACAGGAAGCATTAAAAACATTCACTTGCTATTTCCTGCAGACGACATACACGCTAATTTACGATGTATCCCCGTACAATATAAGTGTTACCCATGACATCAGATGTACAGTATGTATGTCATAAATTTCAATAGCTTCATGCAGCTAAGCTCATAAATGTTTTAAGCTGGTAAACTCTACTTCAAGAATCGATACATGACCTTATTTGGTGCCCATAAGGTTATGTTCATTATGTTGAGGGTTATGTTTTGTGTATCAATGAAAGCATGAGATCGATGTATTGAATAACGTAGTATGGTATGTGCATGCCTGCACGTGCTTGCTTGCTAAGATTTAGCCTACTGGACATTCACCTTATGTGACCAAGACACCGTCTGAATAATTAAAATTCTATTGTGTACAACGATCGTCCGGTCACTGTGCCCATGATCACGGTGACCAGGTATTGACAATCACTTAATCATGTGACAAGACGCTTAGGAATTATTCATATATCACCGTGTCTTATTTGTCTGTGTATGCATGTGTCTCTTTAATATGTAAACTGACACCGGTAGGGTATAATACAGAAGAATGGCCGTTAAATCACGCTTCCTTTTACCCCTATTGATAAACACGTACATCATGTATTAATATTCGATTGTTATTAGGGGTCTTGCCCCTCGATTTGATTTGGAAAATCAACGCATTTCCTTTACCGCGGATTCAAGCCGTAAGGTGCGTTATTTCAACAATGCAAAGATGGCACATCAACTCGTAAACAACCACCGTATTTTGTTGTTATCATCATCAAAAACACCTATCTAAATTAATAATTCAAGTATCAATACCCAACGCGTCGTTTCGAATAATGTTGCAATTCCTCACATGGTCATTAGATGCGGCACCAATGTATTAATATTGTAGGCCTAAATGTCACAATCACTCATGTAAATCTTAGACAGCTAGGCGTGTTTTGATTCCACACGAGATCCGTGGAAGAAGGTGAGTTGACAAATGTATCGATTTGACGCGAGGGTCCAGTTTACTCAGCTGTTAGAAGTTGGCGAGATAAATTGCAGGATGTCGTGAGAGGTGGCCCACTTCCCATAATTCGGCGCGCGACGCGGGCCCGCGCACGTGCTGCCATCTGTTGTCCGAGTTTGAAAACAGCTGCGAAATGCCTTTAGGAAATATTCGCCTCGAATCTTTTCGAAAATACCAGAGCGTGTCCCATAAAAACGACCGATATCTTTGGATGAGACGAACTGTTTACCATTTTGTGGTCACTCTGTCCGATAATGTTGAATTGTATTTGACTGGTATTGAATTTTGTGTAGGTGATTTGACGCCAAGCCTATTTTCAGCTGTCTAATAATATTTAAATATAATTTGTATATTATACCTGTATCCTTATCGACTATTTTGAAAATTTTACTGGCTTTCGCCTGTTTATGGTTGGTAGGTCAGGTATGTTCCAGGTATGGTTGGCTTTAACTATCATTCTATAATATGAGTATACATTTACATGTACAGCATAATTAATGATGTGTATGATGTGTATCTCAATTATTTTTATTGTACTGCTTCTCAACGGAATAAGGTTAATAAAGAAATAAGGTTAATATTCTTTTATTATTTATCTTAATTTACACTGTAGATTTTATTGATAATAATGGCAGAAACATGCATATTGAAAATAATCAGCATATTTATAGTATTGGGTTTATACAAAACATCCAAGTAATCACATAAGAAATATAACATTTTTGGTTCGAATATTTTCGTTTTTAGAATTATTTGATTAGAACTGAGAAGTCTTCCAAAAATCTTCACTAGTTTGCCGTTTTGATAATAAATTAGGTATCTAATATGCCAAATATGTTTACGCAATATAAATTAATAGTATATTTAAGATGTTAAAAAAAATGATAACTATTCATAAAGTGTTGATGTATGAGGAACTAATTGATTCAGAGAAATGAAAAAAAAAGTATTGTACATGATAAAAGTAATACGCAGCTATACTGACCGATATCATTTGGATACTAGTAAGTGACAACATGCAAACCTGATATTATAGCAATGTCATAGTTATTGCCTCACGCCTCAAACTTTCTCCGATATACCGTCACGATCGGAAACATCTGTTTTGATATCTACCAGCAACCGATATGTTTAATTAGAACATCGAGACCGTTGAACTGCCGATGTTCCCTCTGTCTCAGATATTTTTTCAAAGATAGCGGGTTATCTTTCGCGTTATAGTCATATGTTTGACATATATTTCTAGCGTCTAGCGAATTGGAAACAACACATGTGTCCCAATTTTTGCCTCGGTTGCGTGCCAGATTTGTGCTCGATAAAACACTTGAAAACACATAGGCCGCGTGTACTATCAAGGCTCGATATCTGAATGTATTAAGCTTACGATGTGACCGTTATGACCACCTCGCATTTTGTGTTCAGAGGAACGCCTCCCCCCAGGACCTCACCCCCCCCCCCCTCCCAAAATAATAGGCACGGGAAATATCAGACGAATATGAAAAGGAGAATGACAGAAAACTATCTAAGAAGATTTACTTCAACGTTTTCCAGGACAAAATACATTATTATTGACAGTGTCATTGAATAAGACTGGCTTAATTTTCGGCTGCATCAAACCATCCAGACATATTAACACCACTCAGTCTCTAATAATTATGTGGTACACACATTTTAATGAAATACCAGAAAGATGTACAATTGTACATCGCCCTAGCTCTGACTGCCAGTATGATGCCCATTGTCGCTTATCGGTATCTTTGTCCGTAAACATTTGAACATTTAGAGATAAAACGGTATGCACGGCATCAAAAACCCATGGGTCGTATAATAAACGGGTTTTTGTACCTTATTGCTTGTCGTGCAGAGCATTGATCGCGGGTGTAAAAATAATGTATTTTTTAATCTTATGTAATGAAACACGCTTATAGGCTGAATTCGTACCACGTGACTGACGCGGCAGTATGTTTTTCAAGCGATTCATTCGGTGTTGTGTGAAGCGACAGAGGTAGGTAAACTCAAGTTCATCTATCAGTGAAACACGCTTCTTGGCCGTAGTTTTGTTTTAAATAATCGGATCAACTTGAAATTTTGTGTGTATTAACAGTGAGGTACAAGAAGAGTCAAAATTTCAAAGTCATTTCTTGAATATTATCTCTTCAAAATGACATATTTTATAGAGTAAATTATCATCATCCTAATACTGAAAAGAAAACAGGGGGTCACCGTGCTCGTTTCTTCTACATATTCGATTGAAGTCACACACATTTACCTAAAATGACATAAATAATGGCATTTTTGCACATTTTTTTTGTCCATATTCACATCTTGCATCGTGTTTTCCATGCGAAAGGATACGGTGACCCATTATTTTCTTTTCAGTTTTAGGATGCTGAACAGTTACTCTATAACATATATCATTTTGAAGCTCTAGATTATGATGACACAGTTATTTATTTTGGAAAACTCTTAGATCCCCTTCCCTCACTGTTTGGAGCGGACTACCTTAATTGGGCATCATGCCGTAATTTTTCACCAAATTTCAGAGTTCTATCTCAAAAATTGAGAAACTTAGCAATCTAACCCAATGTTAAATTTCAGCCCAACATTGAATTTCAGAGTCTGCACAAAAAACAACAACGTTTTTTCGATGTACGAGTTATATATTGCTTCAGAATAAACATATTTACTTAATATACACCGACTATATCTTCCGACTCCAAATCAATACAATAGGTTCATTTTGGATGGTCATAACCACGATAAAAGCCCTGAATTTGTTGAAACTTACTCGATCCCATTTCCGACTGAAGTTTAACATTGAGTTAGATTGCCAACTTTTCCAATTTTTGAGATAGAATTCTGAAATTTGGTGAGAAATTACGACATGATACCCAATTGAAAAAGACCGGATCGATCTCATTGGTTGAAAACTTTTATTCAACCCGGATAGCATAATTATATTTCCGTATCAACCTTTAACAAAAATAAATATTTAAATATTGTGCAATACCATTTTAATATCGGTGGAAACGATAAAGAGGAACCAAAACAAAACAGGCTATTTTTTTTTAGTGTGAAGGTAAAAATGTGACATTATATATTAGACAAAACGAAAATATGACATCCCCATCGAAATACTAGTAATATTTAAGGAAGAACATAATGTAATCATGCGAACACTCGGCGTTTTTTTCAGTTGTGGATTTCTCATAATCGTTGCTACAATATGTTCGCAATTTTGGGCTGTGAATCTACTCCTCAGTAAAAATACATCCCTTTATTCCCAATATGCAGCAACTTGGATCAACACACTGGTAATGGGTTAGTTGTCGCCTCGTTCGCTGTAGCAAATCGTCATAATGTCAGTTGTTACATGTAAATGTCGAAAATCACACTGAGTCCATTTATATATTCTCTTGACAAGGCAAAACGTCAATGAGTTTATTGCACATTATACTCTAACTGTTTTGTATGGGTGAACATAATTTCATTGGCAATTAAACCTAAAATTCAAGAATTGTAGATGGATCCGAATCATCGAATCATTCAGTCATCAGTATTATAAATTATTTTCGCCTCAACCAGAGACAGGGACGCCGAAAACTACAAAGCAACACATTATGATTTAAGCCCTGGATGCTAGGCAAAATCTCAGGCCAAGCCTAACATGAATGCATTATGATCCAGTAATCATAATGATACCCACACGCAACCCATGAGGATCGTCCATATTTGGTGTTGCGGATTCAAGGAATTATTGTTCATGAAAGATAAAATATCGAACTTTCCACTATTGAAAATACTATTGCCGCTGGCAGGCGATAATTTCCCCCAAATTTCTGCCATTGCAGTCGTTTACAGTGTGACCAGCCAGATCTTCACGATGAGCTAACATGATGGAGTATGTTGGACTCATTTAAACAGTATTACATTTTTGTGTGTGTGTTAGAAGATGTATAACCCAGCAGTGTTCAGATGCAAAACTGCTACAAGATGATATGTATACTCAATAAGGAATCTTCGGTCATCGGGGCGGGGGGTGTAGGTGGGGGGGGGGGGGGGAGTTGGTGAGGGCTGAGGACATGAGAGAACGTGAATTGAGGGTGAGGAGGGGGGGGGGGGGGTGGTTGGGGTTTGGGGGGAGAGATTCCGTAGGTAACATGGTGGGTAGCACAGAGAGCTCGCTGTTCTGATTTTACGGGGGTGGATATATTTTATTTTCTAGTAGTGGGATAGGGCGGAGGCAGCGGGTGGTCGATAAGTGAACAAGAAAATGCAGCTAACTGCGGGAGACGACATTAGAGCTCGAGCACATCATCAGCACCACGACAGCTCAATGTATCTTACACAATGCCACCCCCCCCCCCCCACCAAAAAAAAAGCTACCATATCCTAACCCACATGATTCCCATTTATTCCCGTATATTATCATTCATTTATATTTCTAATAAGTAAACTTTTTTTTTAAATCGATCAACGAAACACATACACCTGCTAAAATAATATTGAACCTCAAAAAATATCCTTAAAAATATTGGAAACTAAGAGGAATATCTCCCATCTGATATCATGATATAGCCTAACACATGCCTACTAGGCAAATTAAAAGACCAAAATAAAAAGGCTTCGCAACCCAGCATGAAACACTTTGTCATGTGATAAAATACATAAAATTACGGTAAATGTAGCCGTGGCATCGCAGATAACGCCAAAGAAGGCTACACGCAAGCTAATATCTATGCATGTACGAATTGCTGAACAGAGAATTGTGTGTTCCAAAATACGCATCATTGCGGTAAAATTTGCATTGCATTCTGGCAACGTCAATTTCCATCGGCTCCGCCATTTTGACGTTTTCAAGACGACCTGAGCGTTTTTCGTATTTTTCTCAAAACTAACACATCGATTTATGCTTTATATATCTATGGTATATTCGAAGTTTGCTATCAATTGGAGAGATTTTATGTCAAGGACGAAGAAAATACTAATTTGAAGTAGGTGTCTAAACGTTTACATGCCAAAAACGGGCGTTGAAAAGTTGGCATGAAACCTCCATGAAAAAGTCAGCACATAGACATGTAGAGAGTTGGGGGCTTCGCCCCCAACGCTCTAAGGTCAAAAATGACGATGGGATAACAACATTGACCTAAGATCAACGCACGCACGCAGAAGGCAGGAATTGATGAGCCAGAACGAATTATTAATCTATGATCTTTGATCTGTGTTACTTTGATCGCGTTTCTCAGCAAGTGCTCTTACGTTAACATTCACCACATTTTGTGGTATCCACATTCAATACAGCAGCTTGACGCCACGAGATACATCGCCAAAAATTCCTTTGCCCTTTCAAACAAAATGATGTATGTATGCCCCCTCTTTAGATAGACTGTGCCCCTGTCTTTCCCTGTTCCAACAACAAAGCTTATAAAATATAAATTAAGTCATATAAACATTTGCATTATCAAAATTAAAAACGTCACAATTTGTTCAAAACATTCTTGCCGAGATTTATAATAGTTGTCGGCAGCTCCTGCCATATGAAGAGCCCCGTCGAACTTGCGGAGCCCCCCCGTAATGGGTTACTGGATGTGATCCGTTTCTCACTCATCGGGAGACAAGGGTGATATGTACCCAAAATAGGGCCAAAATTCACCAGTGAACGTGAAAAAGCGTTGGGCTTCTGGGGCCCTCGAGCGCCCCTCCTCCACCCCCCCCCCCCCGGCCGCTTGGGACTCGCTGCGCTCGTGTCTCGCTGCTTGGCCCAAACACTTAATTTAATTCTTGTGCCAATTTCTGGGATTTCTATATACGCCCCTGTATACATCCACAGTGTTGGTGGTGTGCAGAGTGAATGGAACATAAAATTTGTGTTGATTACATTATGAGTCGCAAAATTTACAGATGCATAATAATTATGAGCTATATCATTGTCAATTCACGAACTGGCGAAAATACAATTATTGTACTATCAAAGACATTTATGTCGAAAAATTACATTTGCCAATAGATGGTATGTAACTTCAGGTAAGCAAGGTAAGCAAGTCATTGTCGACATTCACCCATTTACTACATTAATCGTGTTGGCTCATGTTGTTAATACATACATTACATTAACCCAGACCTCTGCTATTGTGATGCTTTAATGTCATATTGTATGGTATCATGCCTCATTGGGCACAACATCTTCATCATATTATGCATATTGAAGTAAGGCACAGTTGCAAATTCGTCCTCTGGTGTATTCCGGATGTTCGTAACTAAAAGCGTTGCTGTTTGCGTGGAAATATGTATAACAAATACATAAAACATATAGATCCACTGTAGCAAATACCTAATGTGTTTGATAACACCGAACACATTATCCTTCTCGCATTGTCAATAAACACGTTATTCTATGAGGCAAATGCATGCGAGCAATTAGTTTCCATTGTGTATTCAAACATATTATTCACATGACGAATAAGCGAGAGAATACAAATCGGAATACGGTCAAAGACAACGAAACACAAACTTGAATGTGGTATGAATTCCGAACAGAATAAATATTCAAGAACGCGATTATATTTTATTCCCATCATATGTATTTTGTATCTTGATCAATTCGAGTTAGAAACAGTTTCTCTCAGTCTGTACACATACAATATATTTTACGTATTTCGCGTTCTGTTCTAGGTATGTTAAGCTGTGCGGAACACCTGCGGGTTGCAATCCTGACACGTACTGAAACTTGAACAGGTGTCTCGCTGTTAGATCCAGATAACAGACATACTTACTTCTACCAGTGGAGGTTTCAGGGGTTTTCAAAGTGGTATTATATTGCTAGAAGAGCGAGCCATGATCTGGGGGAATCTCTTCGTGTTTGTGGCGATTTATGCTTCGAGATAGCGTGAATGACAGCTCGAATCTTAGATATGCCAGTCTGATGTATGGTTGGGAGGGTGTAGAACCAGAGGAAAACGATCGTAGCTTCAGGGAAAGTGTAAAACGGTTGATCGAGCGCGTGTGTTTCTTATCCTGATAAATTTGCAATCTTTTGTGGATATTTTGTTACCATCGGAACTTGATATTTATGAACGCTGTGCGATTTTGCGTGAAGAACATTCCAGCAAACGATGATTGCAAGATATGAAACTTCAATAAGTATATGCAGCATGTTTGATATCAAATAAACAAACAGTTTTAGCTATAAAATGTTATATCGCATTGCATATATCTCCGAATAGGCGTTCTCATCCGAGGACAGATCAGTGACGCTTTTCAAATAACAGTATTCTATTGCACTGTGTTCTCTCTAACTGGTGGTGATCATATCATTTGATGTTCCATTGACGACATCTGTAACTTTGAAAAGTATTTATCAATGCCTCGTCAAAAACATATCATGCATTACTTTGATGGGGTTATTAGGAAAGATATCAGCTATTTACTTTGAAAGTCCAATGCTAAAAAAAGTCGAGAATTCTCTCCACTCATCTTCTCACCTCGACCAATGAACAAAAACACTTAATTTTTTTATCTCAGAAAATATATTAAACCATTATTAACAGTCAATCGTAGTTCACGAATGGCTGTGCATATTCCTGACATAATAGGATATAATTATTGCTGAAATCCAGCAATGCAGGTAAACGCAACGACGAAAACGGACACTCCAACTGTTGCATCACGTAATGAATCCTAACTATATGATAGCAAGCAACAATTATGTGTAATTTATATTTATAACATTGCATATTTGTTTACACGCAGTTGGATAAGTAGGTAATTGCTCACCAACCAACTACCATGTTTCCATTCAACATCAACTGACAACAGAAAACCATGATTAGGATATGGCGAACATCTGCCTGCACAACTGCCTCAGTACATGTATAAAAATGTACAATGGATTGGATCAGGAAGTATGCGAGTTTCCGATTGCACTTTTGGCTGTTATGAAATTCCACCCAATATTACTTGCCAACAAATATGAGATGAGAGTACATGTTTAGTGTGCTCTTCAACTATTACAAAGCTGCTTAAAATCATATATAATTCACCTGCATTTGCACATCACTGGTATCATGGCAAGCCTCACTTACGGCTTTTTAATTGCTCCTGGAGTGAAAAATTAAAAACATAACTAGCAAGCATCTAACTTTGATCACCTGGCCGTGGTCGTTTTCATATTTTACGTCACAGCGTCAGCAATGGCGGGGATGGCACAACAATGGTGAATTTAGAGAGTATGGATGGGTCCATCATAACTCTAGGGATATTCTTGGGGATAGCAGGCATACTGCCACCAGTTGGAAGTGTGCACACAGAGAGATATTATGGGGACATAAATCGGTGCGATTGGGACAAAGGTCGACGCACACATAACGGAAGATCGCAGCTGAGTTCGAAATGATGTAAGAGCCTTCTTATTTCTCTTTGCTCTCCGTCATGTTTGCCAGCACGATATTCATCTAAATGTACTCCTGAGTTATCAAAAATTATGGTAGAGGAGCTATCACATCTTGTAATACTTTCTATACACTTACCAAGTTTTTACATGCATATATGTAAAAGCAAATAATCAACATTAATGAAATGTGGATTTCATCAAATTAGTAGCTGCTTATTCGAAGTTACTGAAAGCCAAGACCAACGGGCTTGCTCTGAATGTTCGTCTTAACTCGCGGGCCAAGCCGCACTGGCCATAGAGATCCCCCAGCCTTGGTAACCGGTCGGGAGATATGAGAGGAGGCCGTGGTGTTGATGAGAGCAGTGACTGTATCATTGCCTGGACCACGTATTAGCAGCAGCGGCAAGATAGGGACGTTCACACTTTTCTCGATGCAGGATGCTGATTAGTTCAACGGGACTTTCTCGATGATGATGTCAGTGTTGCAAACAGTACACAAGCTATTGACAACTTTGGAACACGAAGCAATGAAGCGTATCTGTGCAGACGTAACACAAACTCGTTAAGAATTATGGAGCAAAAGACGGACCCACATAACACAGGTTTCCCCGATTTCGACACTGTGACTGTGGATTTGGAGACCGATCCATTATTTAAATCAATGTCTGCCTTTTCACGTGGTACACCGGCAGTGAGTGACACACACAATGTGAAGGACAACGGCGTACCTTTGAGGAAACGAAGGCTGCCTGCGTCGTTCTGGATTGAGCCCAATAAGCCACGCTTGGAGAAACACTCAAGTGACTCCTATGCAGCTTTCCATAACTGTCAGCCGGCATATTACAGTGACAATGGTGCAAGTAATGACATTTCACCGTATGGGTCTCAAAGTTTCAATGGTTGTATACAGCGAAGTGTATTGCCAGCGGATGCTTTATATGGATACTTCAATACCAAGGACTCAGGATATTGTGTTGTACCAACTTATTTTCCATTTGACAGTAACAGGTTCTCCAGAATTCCATACTACGATGGTGGCCAGGCAGTGTCGGTTGACGAAGCACTGCCGACACCACTCAACCCATACAGTTTCCGGAACCAGCCTCCCATCCATCTCAAAAGGGCCAACATTCTAGAAATGAGAACTCCAGTGCATAAACCAGTCCCAACAAAATCATTTTTGTCTTCTGGACATAAATACCATCCATTTGCACGTATTATCTGACGAAACATCAGACAGTTCATCTGGTTTTATACAGGTTGGTTTTGCTTTCTGAAGTGGAGTATTCGACGTTATTATTCACAGGTCCAGTGGTGCTTTGGTATTTGTAAGGTGCGGATATATTGGTGTGTCGCATGTTAAATGATGTGTATATACATATCTGTGGTTTATTATAAAATGATATCGCATAATTTATTGACTCATTGTCTTTGTTATTTGTTGAACGATGTCAATTATTTCTGAATATTATATATATTCGCATAATATGTAGTCATATTGTTCGTAGTTTATAATGGGATATCATATTCCACGATGGTGCTAATTTATACACACATAAAAATGGCGCACGCAAGCAGCTGTTGATTCATAATATTACAATGTACACGGAATCATTGACGACCATTAGTGATTCAGTCATTGGTATGACTCTGTAATTAGGTAGGCCTATTTCTTTCATATTGTTTTCTCTATTTGAGTCTTTTGTTAATTGATTATGCCATTTGTTCCATTGCAACCGGAATTGGCTGTGATGATAATCATGGTTAACATAGTAGTGTTCTCGATCAGAGCTATGTGTTCTTCTCCATGAAAACTTACAAATCTATTTACTTTCACTAATTTTTCTTTACTTTCACTAATACTTTCACTGTAATAATTTTGCCCACATGTATGTTGAACGTTATTACACCTATAAAAATATTATGTTTTGCATTCTTGATCATGGCGTTTGAAAATCACCTTTCCCTCTGCACGCACATACTTTCGGTAGGAACTAATCTAGTAGCTGTCATGAATGGGAGGATTTGTCGCATAACTGGCATAGCACTGGCTGACTGGCTACAATGCTGGCAGGACTAGCAATGTTTTTCTCAACATAGAATAAGCGTGACTCCTCATACGTCAAATGCCTGGGATTCAGAAACATGTTGGAGAAAACGGCCGGAATGTTCCGGCAAGTCATTATCCGAAGCCGTTGCGATACATACAGTTTTCTCGCCCCACAGGTCATACTGACAACACACAAGTATGCTAGTTTACTGTCCGTTAGATCTGCTGGAACGCTCAAAGAACGCTTTTTGGAGATGCAACCCTCGTATTTTCCTGGAAAGATAACTGTAGTTTGATTGCACGAGTTGAATACATGGTAATGATTTTTTTTATTAAGTCCATATTAAGATTAAGATATAATTACATTGTATTTGAAATATTGCGAATCAAAAGAAAAAAGCTGAAATGAATCTGAGCGCACATCCAAACATTCCATTCAAATGTGCTACTTAAGAATGGATTTCAGCTTTAAAAAAAGAAGACACTGCATTCCACACCTTCATATTCAATGTGAACAGAATTGTAACAACATTGGTAAGACTATGCAACTCCTCTCCTCAATACTTCGTCAAGTCCTGTAGGAAATGGATGTGTGCAAAGTCGTGAATTTTGTTGTTTTTATATTTACATTAAAAGTGAATAAAAATATTGAATATCAATGCATAGTTTTTCTTATGTTGCTGGTATTTTTTATAATAATTGATATGGTTCATCTTATAATGTCTGATCATCTGCACCTGCTACAGAACATGTTCAAGTTTGGCCTATCAAAGAACTGAGTATAAATGGACAAAAATGATTTCTGTGTGTTTGATGAATCACATGTAATCATCCGAAACCTCAAAGTCTGGATGTCTTTAAATTGGGAAAATCCTGAAATCATCACATGTTATTGAACAAACTCCTTGATCTACCAAAATTACTACAATAAATAGGAGTTCAAAGTATGGACATCAGACAGTACGCAAGTAAGAGAGTGATATCTATCCATATCGCTGGTCAAAGTAGACCACACAAAATAAACACCAATGAAGTATAAGCAAAACATGTAAGATCTAATTTTTGTTTTTGTTTTAGGGAAGGATTTTCCCTCAGGTACAAAGACTTGGACATTCAAGATATATTCAAGATTTATATATATCAAGATACATATTTTAAAGATATCAGCAAGTGACATAATCGGTCTGGCTCACAGAGAATGATACTGAGTGATACCAATTTGTAACTGACATCTACTGATAAATTGTACCCATGATACCGACTGTGATTTTCACTCTGGTAATTTTGCCCGCTGTTCCGTGACATGGCACTGCCGCATGCGTAGCTCACTGCACTGCAGGGGAGGTGCATTTTGTTCTTGATCTCTTGCAGGTAGAGATACATTTCACTGTTTGAATAACGCGTACCAATGACCATGCATTCTGAGGGTGATATACTGCTAAAGATGAAAAGAAGGATGGATGCTGATAAACGAAAGCCGAATACATATTTGATATGTTTTGTATCGATAAGCGATGCTCCAAGTGGCAGGGAGTCTGGCCAGTGAAACATAGACTAATGACCTATGCCAGTGACATGTGTATAATATACAGTGTTCAGTTGTACAGTTGAGTATACCTACATTCTGATTGGGCAGTGGTGTGAGCCATGGCTTCAAATCAAGTCACATTGCTGTACTATAGTTGAATATATGTACAACCATGATTTCTGGAGATCACAGAATGAGTTAACCCGCCATGATACATCACCATGTTCCATGGACACAATTAACACTTTCTAACAGGGAAGGTATTCAATTCAGAAGTACACTGCAATGGTACGAATTTTCATATATACCGATTCGGATACAGTATTTATATTCACTCGTCACAAAATATCTTCTATGTTTGTGTGGAATACCATCATGGTACCACATAGTGTTGTGGCTTTATGATTCTACAAAATCAGCTGACGCTAATATTCGTTTAAGTTTGTGTTATCATGATTGTTCAGCATACCAAGTTTGCAATGAGTGAAAATTTGGGAGATTGACAGTACAATTTTCACCGGTTTTGTAATCACTGCACATAACACCATAAACATGGAGCCGATACCCAAGTAGACCATGGTTCGCTTGGGGCAGATATTGATTAGACAAAACAAATCATGAATCCATAACCGTATATGACTGTTTTCCCCGGTGGGACCCTGTACGTCAATATTCACCACACTATGTGGTATACACGCGTCCGTTGAACCAGCTTGACGTCACAAGATACATCGCAAGCGGATGGGTAAAAGATTCCGGCAATTCCGAAAAAATAGCCCGGAGCTTTCAACGGGTATCTTACTGCAGTTATATCCAGGGTATTTTACCCATGGATTGATGGTGTGCAGAAAGTAAGACATTGAAAAAAGTGTTAATTGCATTGGGTGTCATAAAATTTTCAAGTAACAAATTGCATAACGATGAACTGTATCATCTGTGCACTTCATAGCAACAGTCGATGAAAATGAGATCATTGAAATTAGGCCTTTCGATCGAAAAAAGTGAAAGCATTGTCTACGCTCATCATTTGATATAACGATTTTCGTTCTTGCTTCTAACACACAATAACTTCCTACGATTACAAGATACGTCTGCAATTATGTGTATATATCATGATTCTTCAGACACAAACATCTGCCTCGTTGTAATATCATGAGCTGAGCACAGCTGCGAATTTGCTAATGATGTGTTCTGGATGGCCGTTATTCATAGTGTGGTTATTGTCGGGATGTAAATGATAAATACACATATAAAGATACAAATACAGAACAATTAACACTAATCGAGTAAGCAAAACGACCTTGCATTTAATATGGCTGATATTCTATAAGCTTAGTATATTTATATTCATCAATATGCCTGATATTCTATAAGGTGACTACTTATTCTCAAACGAGCAGTAAGTTCTCATTTCATATTCCATCATGAACGAGGTTCACTTGCCAGAATATGTCACAAAATACAAAATCAATCAGACCATACCATTGCAAAAACACTTTCAACATAAACATGAATATAATACCAATTCCGAACAAAACAAAAAATTCAAAAACATAATATAAAATAGTACGTTCTTGAATTTGAATATATTTTAAAATTACATTATATAGAAATTATATATTATATTTACATAACTTATCAATATCATCATATGTATTTATGATCTCGATCCGATTCGAAAGCATTCCCTCCTCTAATATACATTTTGCAAGCTGAAACATTCACGTTTCTTTTCATCATTCAATATTGTGCTAACAACATCTAAGCTACATTATTGGAACCCCACTATTATAGTGCAACAACATTGCGTTTCTGTTTATCTGTATATAATACTGCAAATGCGAACTTGTATACATGGCAATTCAGTATACTGAAAAATCAACCACGAAGAATTCCAGAAAAAACAATCAGCAATATATTTACACTTCGAGTCATATAAATGTACCTATCAATAAATATATGTGTTGGCACACATGTGGGTCCAAAACGTGACACGTTGCGGAACTTGAACAGGTACTTCTTTTAAAGATACAAATTGCAGGCATATCGGCGGATGCAGAGTGTCTTCAAAGTAATATTATATATTGCCTGCGAGGGCAAGCTATGATCTGGTGTCTGTTCGTGTTTGTAGCGATTTACACTTGGAGATAACATGAATGGCAGCTCAAATCTTGAGTATGGCACGTGATCTGATGTGTAGTTGGGAGAATTTCAAAGCAGGGGAACAACGACCGTAGCTGCATGGAAAGTGTAAAATGGTTGATCGACTGCAAATGTTTTTTGTTTTATCCTGATTAGCAATCATAATAAACAGCTGGTATTCCTTACCATCAGAACGTGATGTTCACGATTCCTGTATGGTTTCGGATATATCACAAAACATTAGCAGCGTTCCACTTTACACCACACGAAAAATGTAATACATGTGCAATGGATGTGCAACGGATGTTTAAATGGTTGATATAAAGATTGAGAACAGTTTGAAGTATCAAATGTATGGGTCTCCAATCACATAGATGTCCCCAACCGGAGTTGACATTGTGGAAATTTTTCTCTTGACAAAATCTGTGAACAAAAATGTTTTTTTTTTTCCCGAGAGCGTAGTTTTTGGGATGTGAAGGATTTTGGTGTGATATACAAACCTTTCCATCTCCATTGGCATTCTTCGTATTATAATAATTTTGACTTGGACAGGTGATGGGAACACGGTGATTATAACTCTGAGTTCGTTACGACAAATTGAAATTCCTGACATGTCTATGCACTGGCTCTAGTTCCATATCTATCACTGGGGAATATGCCCCACGGAGTGAAACTCTCAGAGCATGTGGAGAATGGCTCGTCCTAACATACCATTCGATACTTCAACGAGGTTGTGAATCTGGAATATGTAATAATTGCGTTGGGGTGAACCAAATAACATCGGATTCTCGCCGCGCTTCGGACGATCATCAGGTATATTATACCAATTATGTCGGCCCAATAATATCAACCCAACAACTAGCAACCTAACAACCTAACACCCATCATCTGGTAGTGGTCATTCTCATATTTCACGTAACAGCGATGACGGGGTGGCTTAACAATGGCGAATTTAGAGACTAGGAGTGGCCCCAGACATCCTACCAAGAGTTGAACATTTGCACACAGCGAGATATTATGGGGATATAAATCGGTGGCATTGGAGTAATGGTCGACCTATGTGGAAACATTATGAACACCTGGTTGATGACAGCAGCTGCGTTCGAAATGATGTAAGATTTTGTCTATTTGACAACACAATACTCATAGTTCAAGTACTTCTTGGTGAGGACCTAACACATCTTCGGGTATAGTTCTATGCAATTATCGACATGCATATGTAATACTTACACATGATGCCCATTGATGAGATTCGCATTCGCCTCGGCTCACGAGTCAAGCACACCCCCTGTGGGGAGTGGTCCCTCAGCAATGGTAACCCACCGGGAGATATGAAAGAATGTGTAGATGAGAAGCAATGAGTGGACCCATTCATCATTGGCTGGACGGTGCAAAGCAATAGCAACAGCACGATATGAGGATGCATTGTCATACATTTCTTGATCTAAAGGATGCTGAGAACAACTGAGAATTTGAAATAGATGTCATGATGTTGAGAAATTACGATAGCATGCATCAGTGATGTAAATGTAATAATGTAAAAGGCTAAACGCGATGATGATTGTACAAATGATACACTCGTTACACCAGGCTTTATAGAGCAGGCCAGGGCCCAATTCTCAGAAGTGGCTTAGATTTTGAGTTAGAACAACCCGAAAGGTAGAGAATTTCTACTTGTATCATGTGTTAGGCACTATAGCTGAACCCCAAGGGGGATGTTGAGTTGAGAAGTGGTAATATCTCTAGAACAATTCCAGCAATTCAATTCTGTTTCAATTCAATTCTGTTTCATTGGACTTCAATTCTGTTTCCAGCAGGATCAACCTTGGGAATCCCAGGCATCGTTCCACGCGTTATCAATACCTTTAGATATGGCCTTTTATCTCTGCGCCTTATTAAATAGACAATGCTATGGTACACTGAGTGCAAAGCCAAATCAATGCGCAAAATGGATTTCCGTCAAATTAACAGTTTGAACAAACACTGTTTGTTAATGTGCAAGTGACAAAAAAATGTATTTGTAAGACCTATGTACATGTTTACAAATCTATTTACAAATCTATTGCGCACCCTTGTGGAATATTCCTTTCACATCACCCGGAGTTTGTTGGTTTCTGGGGTTCGCCTGTTTACTTGGTCACTCTACCCGAGTGCACCATCCCTCTTGTGAAATTTTGTGTTTGTCCTTGAGCATATATATAACATCATGAAGGGAAAGTCAAGTAAAACGTCGTATTTGCACGTATGTTTATGATTAAGGACTGATTGCACGTAACATACCAGTGACCGCAGTGAGGCACTTTCCCATTGACTTATAATGTAAAAGTAAAGGTAGCAAAATCACAAAGACAATACAATCCCTTGACCCAAAACTTGGCTAGCACACATATATATACTCACGGATGATGATTTTGGATGATGATCTTTTGGTCACAAAGCATTCACCATATACGATTTCATATAGGCTCAAAGCTAAGCTTTATGTACACGCATTTGTCTGTCTGTCTGGACCAATATAAAGATTTCAGGTCAGCCATGACCATGATATTCACCACTAAGGTCAAATTCAGGGTCATCACAATCCATCATATACGATTTCCTATATATATATACACAGAGACCCATAAGAGTAATGGATTTCTGATACTCATAATACAACCACAAGCTCTATCTACAAATGTTAATTTGTCTATAGCTGCAATTGTCACATCTCGGGTCAGGCGTAACCTTGAAATTCACCACTTAACTTCATTTAGCTCCGAGTTAAACTTCACCACTTAACTTCAAGTTTGAGGTCATCAAAAGACCCGCCAAATATGACTTCCTATATGCTCATAATGCAAACACAAGCCCTATATCAACCATTATGGATCCAGTATCCATTCTGGTTTTCAGGTCTTTATGGACCGGTAAGGTCCCCAATCAAATTCGAATTAAACCATTATGTATATTTTGTCTATTTTGATTGAATGAAAATTATGTGCTAAGATATTCATTATATTTTCTCCATTATATTTATGACCATACTGACACCTTAGTATGATCTCTATTAAATTCATGACAATTCTGCCACCTTAGAAACATAGCACCAAGGCTCCTGTAGATTATTGGCAGATCATGAGAATTGCACATAAGAATCGTGAGAGTATTGATGTTCCAAAATATAAATTGTTACATCGATCTTCAACTCTATTGTCAAAACATGAATGTTGCCGAAATCAAGTGACATCTTGAAAGGTTTTTTTTTTCGTTAATGACATATTCTTTGGCACAACAAATATCTTCTAGATGCGAGGTGACTAAAATAATACCAATATGGCTACTGCATATGAGCATAATAAAATATATAAGCTTCATCTTGAAGTGTTCTGGGAGTTTACTACATACAGATCACATTATGAAGAATAAAGTGAATGAAATTTTCCAGGCTGTCATCTCGATATGCCAATTCCGCTGCCTTCAAAGCGCCAGCCCTTGTCGAGAAGATCGAACTTACTCCCATTCATACCCCGTCCCAATAAGGGGAAACCCAGAGAAATGATGAAACCTTCTGGTATATTCCGTTGGGGGAGACGTCCAGTGATATTCTTGGTGAATACTTTAAATCACATGGTCACTGAAGAAAATGTGCTCTCCCTGCCAAATGTATTCTCGAAGTAAACTCATCGTCACACAACTGGAGAATTTTCTTCCTTCCATGAGTTTCGGGAAAAATTAGTCCAAGGGCTAAGAAAGGATAACGTAAAAGTGTTTAGTTATAAAGCGTAACTTTATTAATTAAAATTGATGTATTGACCTTAAGGTTATTGAAGATCAAATTTGAGGTCACCACTGAAATTGTAACATATGATTTCCCATTTTATACTGCCAATATTTGGGCTCTAGCTCGAAGTGTTGTAGGAGCCAATATTTAAGTGTTCTAGGAATTCACTCCGTAAAGCTCCAATTATGAAGGAAAAATGAGGTCAAAGGTCAAATTCAATGTCATAACAATATTCACCATATATCATTTCATTTGTTCGCAATTGATTCCTAAGCCATGAAGATGATAACAAACGAAATATTAGATACCTTGAGAATGAGGTCAAAGGTCAAGTTGAAGGTCAGGAGAATATTCAGCTTATATCATTTCCTACATGTACACAATCTATTCCCAAACGGTCGAGTTGGTATATTTTCTCCATTAAATTTATGACCATACTGACACCTTAGTATGATCTCTATTAAATTCATGACAATTCTGCCACCTTAGAAACATAGCACCAAGGCTCCTGTAGATTATTGGCAGATCATGAGAATTGCACATAAGAATCGTGAGAGTATTGATGTTCCAAAATATAAATTGTTACATCGATCTTCAACTCTATTGTCAAAACATGAATGTTGCCGAAATCAAGTGACATCTTGAAAGGTTTTTTTTTTCGTTAATGACATATTCTTTGGCACAACAAATATCTTCTAGATGCGAGGTGACTAAAATAATACCAATATGGCTTCTGCATATGAGCATAATAAAATATATAAGCTTCATCTTGAAGTGTTCTGGGAGTTTACTACATACAGATCACATTATGAAGAATAAAGTGAATGAAATTTTCCAGGCTGTCATCTCGATATGCCAATTCCGCTGCCTTCAAAGCGCCAGCCCTTGTCGAGAAGATCGAACTTACTCCCATTCATACCCCGTCCCAATAAGGGGAAACCCAGAGAAATGATGAAACCTTCTGGTATATTCCGTTGGGGGAGACGTCCAGTGATATTCTTGGTGAATACTTTAAATCACATGGTCACTGAAGAAAATGTGCTCTCCCTGCCAAATGTATTCTCGAAGTAAACTCATCGTCACACAACTGGAGAATTTTCTTCCTTCCATGAGTTTCGGGAAAAATTAGTCCAAGGGCTAAGAAAGGATAACGTAAAAGTGTTTAGTTATAAAGCGTAACTTTATTAATTAAAATTGATGTATTGACCTTAAGGTTATTGAAGATCAAATTTAAGGTCACCACTGAAATTGTAACATATGATTTCCCATTTTATACTGCCAATATTTGGGCTCTAGCTCGGAGTATTGTAGGAGCCAATATTTAAGTGTTCTAGGAATTCACTCCGTAAAGCTCCAATTATGAAGGAAAAATGAGGTCAAAGGTCAAATTCAATGTCATAACAATATTCACCATATATCATTTCATTTGTTCGCAATTGATTCCTAAGCCATGAAGATGATAACAAACGAAATATTAGATACCTTGAGAATAAGGTCAAAGGTCAAGTTGAAGGTCAGGAGAATATTCAGCTTATATCATTTCCTACATGTACACAATCTATTTATTCCCAAACGGTCGAGTTGATAATAAGCAAGATACTAGTCATTTTGTGCTCTGACCTTGAAAATGAGGCAAAGTTCAAGTTAAAGGTCATGAGAATATTCAGCATATATCATTTCCTGTATGTCCACAATTGATTTCTGAGCTGTAAAGTCGATAATAAGCGAAATATTAGCCATTCTGAGCTCTGATCTTGAAAGTGAAGTCCAAGTTCAACCTTGGATCAGGATATGCAGCCTACTCTCTTCAGCTCACCACCTACTAAGGCAATAGTTTGTTGCTTTTTCGTGCCGTTTCTAAAGAAGCTTATATTCAAATTTTTTTTATTTAGGCTATAACTGTCATTTTCTGTAGAAATACTTATTTTCGAACTGGAAAATAAATATTTCAAACCTGGAATTAAGTATTAAAACCGGGAAATAAATATTAAAACATTGAAATAAATGTTGAAATCCGGAATTAAATATTCAAATATTCAATTGAATATTAAAACCTGGAATTAAGTTTTAAAACCTCAAATCAAATGTCAGAACCAGTAAATAAATATAATAATAATAAAAATAATGCACATTCACTATAGCACATTGATTAGCAACGCCCTTCCAAGTTGCTTTGACAAACAGGTATAATAATTATCGAAACAAAACATGAAAGTTGAAATTGTGGGAAAATGATAATAATTAGGACTTGATACATGATGCATAAATTAAAATACCTCTCGGAATAAGTGAGTTTTAAGAAGAACTTTAAAACCATTTAAAGATTTATCGTCTCTGATGTGGTGTGGTAAAGTGTTCTATAATGTAGATGCAGCGACAACGAAGGGTGAATCACCACAATACTTGAGACGTGCCGTTGGATGATGCAGAATGATATGACCCGATGAGCGAATTGACATGTGGGGGTTTGAACATTGATGAGATCACGAATATACGGAGGAGCCAGTCCGAACAGACCCTTGAAAGTGATCAGATGAATTTTATATTTGATGCGCTGGTGGACGGGGAGCCAATGTAATCATTCAAGAACTGGAGTGGTGTGCTCAAATTTACGAGTGTTAATTTGTTATGAATTCGCTCAAGTCGGTCCACATTGTACTCTGATATTCCATAAGGAAGTGCGTTGCCATAGTCTAAACGAGACGTGATAAACGCATGCACAATAGTTATGAGAGCGTCCTGAGACAAGAAAGGCTTCACGAATGCACGAAATATGAGGTTTGACAAACCATTATAACATGGTCATCCATTGTAAGGCATCGATCAAAAATAACCCCCAGGTTCTCAACCTTCTCACTCGGGATAACAGAGGTATCGCCAATCCTAACCTCAGGTACGTTCATGGTACGAGCAAAAAGAGCAGACGAAAAGCACACAACGTCGGCTTCGTCATTATTCAGTAATTAATAAACAAAACCCAGAATTAAATATTAAAACAAATATTAAAACCGATAAATAAATATTGAAACCTGGTATTGAATAGTCCTGGCCTTTATTAATTATTTCCTGGTTTCAATACTTAATTCCCGGTTTTAATACTTGATTCCAGGTTTGAGTATTTAATTCCCGGTTCCCGGTGGAACTTCCATGTTCAATTATGCTCATTATTTTCACGACCGTTCATTTTTCTCAGACAACCGTTGCAAAATTCAAAACAGTTGAAGTCAGTTTCTGTGATAGTGTGAAAATATAATTTTGTAATATACTAAAAATTGGAATTTTTCACCTAGTACATGTTTTTGAGAATTCACATATTAAATTATATTCAAAACGAAGGACAGATAGAGAGAGGCACACTTATCGAAGTCTGATCAGTGATCAAATATTTTACTGATTTCCTATTCAACATCGGGCACCAGGAAGCCACAATATAGAGCACAGGTCACACCTATTTCACTTTTTATGTCATACAATGCATCATGAATGTTTCTGAAATTCGAAAATTTTGCACTGTACAACTGAGACAGCTATTGATCACTCTCAAACGGAAAGCCAAAAACCGATTATGACACTTTAATAATGACAATAGGATACTCTGAACAAAGTAAACACCTACATGTAGATCACCTAAACACCTAGGCCATTTGTATGCTAATTCCTTCAGGTGTACATTACACTTCACAACATTTTACACATTGTCTGCCTCTGATGACGCCAGTGTTATTGGGTAAAATATTGCTTCGGCCTTTATTTCTGTTCCAAAATGTACTTTATATCGTTAATCTTCATCATTGAATCTGGAATCCCTTTCAAACCCCTTTGGTGGCATCAGGTAGAGATAGTGTGCGAAATTGACAAGTCAGCTTCGACCTGACAAAGTATCATGAAGGATTGGTTGAGTTATTTACATCAAACTGATATCGTACAACTACATTGGCTGATATATGCCATAATTTTATTTTTCGGATTTCATTTATTTATTTATTCCATTCTAAAGAATGTAAAATAAATAGATGCACATACTGAATTTCGAATACGCGTACATAATATTAATTACACATACATAATATTAAATATGCGTATTTAATATTAAAGACACGTATTTAATATTAGATACGCGTACGTATAGTTAAATTAGCAAAAATAGATGTGGTTGAGTTGCTGTGTATGTCTAGTGGAACAAGCTATATACTAAGCGGCATGGTGCTGCAAAAAAGAACAGAATATCTGACTGTCTGGCATTTAATATTAAATATGCGTATTTAACATTAAGTACACATATTTACTATTAAGTATGCGCATATAATATTAGGTATGTGTATTTAACTTTTAGTACGCGTAATTAATAATAAGTACACGTATTTAATATTATATATACGTATTAACATTAATTATGCATATTTAAAGATAAATACATATATACGTATTTAATATTGAGTACCTGAAGTAGGTGTATTTAATATTAATTACGCGTATTTATTATTAAATACGCATATTTAAACATTAAGTACGCGTATTCAACATTAAGTACGTGTATTACATCCTTCTGGAAAAATCGAAAATAAATGGAAACTAAAGAATAAAACTACGGCATATATCAGCCACCGTATACAACAGTGTTCTATCACAGGTTTTCTGATCCGTTTTACAGCAGTTGTCTCGAATTACTTGTAAATTTTGTAGGAACTAGTTCACAGTATTCTACAGAAGAACATTACGAGGTCAGAACACGGTAAATTGGTCCATGACCAGCCTTCTGCTTCGATGGCCCGGATGCAGGTGGGGTAAGACTGAGACAATGGATAGCCATTCAGCCATTTGTTAAAAATATTCATATCGTATATGGAGCCATCAGGGGTGTAGGTTTGTGAAAACATCGGCGTCAGCTGACCAGCAAGCCAAAATTCATCCTGTCCGTGGTCCTCTGAAAATGTTGAGAAAAAAACCTTGACAAATTTATTCTGTTACCAGAAAGTTAAACTAGTTTTCTGAACAATGCAGAAAATCTGTCAACTAATTCATAAGAAAAAAAATTCATGGAATAGGGCTCCCTACCAGCTATCTGGACAAAAGCATCATGCTCCGCCGTAGAATACGCCGTTGCAAGCTGGGCTGCCGGGTGATACCTCTGGCACATTTGTATAGCCTCGAGGTACTCCGCTCGGAATCCGTACATGTAACAGACACTTTGGTCCGGACAAAACCCTGTAAAACGACGATATATATACGTTCACATTAGAATGCTGATGTAACATTCGCGGAAAAAAATAAACATACTTGATGGAACAAAGAACGCCAGACTGATAGCCAAAATTCAAATCTTCTGTAACTTACGACGATTCAAGTGTTCAAAGTATTGGAATCCAGTAGCTACGACAACATCAGTCTGTATTGTAGCCTCGTCCATGATATGACAATTTCCACGGTCCTGGACAGATTCGAACCAGTTGAATCCTTCACAATCTTCTCTACTGCAGTAGGCAGCACACTGAGCCTTGAATGAAGTGAAGACCACACTGCTCGGTCTATTTGATTTCCTGTCATCTCCGTAAAGTTTCATGAAGACGCCTGAGGTCATGTTGGATTCACCACAGTGTATATGTACAAAAAGTGTACACCATAGAAACCAAGTGAAAAATAGTGTGATTTCCATTGTGGTGTATCAAGCTATATACTTTTTTGAATGAACGAGATTATTTCCCCATCCTACTCATGAGAGAACTTATTGTACTGAGAGCAATGAAAGCAGGAAGGTACCTGAGCCTCTCTCCCTGGGTTCCGGTAATGCACCGGATACATCCGTCCTGGTATATTTGCTTGGGACCACAAACGAATACGACAATATAATGAAGCAACGCGCACAGCATCTGTGTTAGACCATGGACAAAGTAAATACATTTCTGGCTGAGTATGTGTACATTGCAAATGGAACCATTGTAGCTCTTGGGTTTGGTTATGTTGTATTGCGGAACAAGCAACCACAAAAGAACTGATCATGCCAATAAATGGTCAGATGGATAGCAGATTGCACCTACATCAATCTAAATAGGAATTATTGTCACATATCACATGTCACGATTGATATGCCTCTATATAGGGGCGTTGTTTTATGCAGGGGCGTTGTTTTATGCCCAAATAGTTTGCTATTTATCAGATTTGTCCCGTGTTGTTTCTGTTTGACTGTACCACCGTGGTGTGATGAATATAGGAGCTTGTAAAGAGAGTGATATCTTATATAGATGATTCGCAGACGTTATAATCCTGTTTTGATAAGGGGATCAGTATTGTATTGCCGCCCACTCAAGGTGTTGCCGTCAAGTCAATTCTTTTGTTATTAAATGGTGTCGAGTTGAGCAATAGCAAACCATCTATACATCCCACTGATGATCAAGATAATCACAGTGACCGGGGAACAGAGTGGAGAAACAACCTCATGGTGTCTCGTGGTGAATTCTGAGGCTCTGAAGGTTTAGAAATGTGTTACTATCAAGCAGAAACTTTGTAGATATAAAAGCATAACTCTAAGTCGTCATTATCTGGAATGTCAAATAAGTTGAAAAATAAGTTAAAAATAGAAGCACATATCCAACTTGCTTCTCTTTGCATATATTCACGATATTGTTTACAGTGACATTGGCAGTTATGAATTCTGCCATATATTTCAGATCGAACGAAGAAAACATAAAAGTTATATATCTGCACTTGTATGCCCAAACAGATGCCCTTTTCTAATCGATTTCGTTGCTAGTATCTGGTGGAGATAGTTTGAGTTTGTTTATATTACACCCTGCAACATATCTTAAGCCGGTGACTGACCTAGTTCTTTTGTCTAGGGGTCAGGTCATGTTATTGTCACCGACTTGTGCTCAGATTTCTTGGAAGGAAGATAAACACAAGGTAAGCAAAATGCAATTTCTGCAACATAACGCATATATATAATAACTGAGGTAGATGATACGATGTCCGAGATACTACTACAAGTTTATTTACTTCAGAAATATTTGTAGGGGCTGAAATTCCCCAGAAATAAGGTTTCTTCCATCAATGTTTACCCCAATTTTGACACGGTGATCACGTTCATGGTCATTTTCAATAAATTCTGCACATTGTATTTAGATAATCTGTACAAGGGAGTTAAGATCATCATCTCATGTTTCATACATCATGCGCATATGCACTAATATCTTGTAATTTTTCAGTTATTCCTAAATTATTCCACATGCTTGTCGTGTCACCGATTTAAGTCAAGCGTCACCGACTTAGGTTTACATTCTGGGTATAACATACCCACTGGTTGAAAGAGTTGAACTGTACAATGAGTTCTCAGGAAAGGTGTACTTGTGTACGGTTATAGCGATATCACATTCGTGGTATCGTGGACCGTACACAGCAATATATTGTACAGTATACATCCCAACAGCATTTCTTAAGACCGCGTTATTGATGTGTTCATGCACAACATATTCACCTCCACTCCAATGTAAACCCGCAAGCGTTGCAAAAGTGTTTATTGCACTGCATTTCGTGCATGCAGGTGGTTCATCGCTCTCCGAAACACTCTCTCCATCAGATACTGTGATTTCCAAATCATCCCCCGAGTCTGTAGCCGATTCTGTAGCCGAGTCGGACCCCGTCGGTGCGTCATTGTCGCATTGCTATCTTCGCAGTTTGTACGTGCACACCTGATTGGACAGGTACAGCTTTCTTTTCCTGCAATGATTCCTGAATGGACAAACGATGAGACTTTGCAAATAATTTTTTTTTTTTTTTTTTTTTGTATAACAAATTTATTTACGGAGGATCATACACGCCGGTAAAGGCACGAGGTACTCTCCTCAACAAGATCATTATGTGTTACCGGGCAGGGACGTAAGGTAAGAACATAACTAACCAATACAACAAATATACAAAAATCAAGAACAGAAGAACGTATACTTATTTACACAAGCCATTTACAGTTAGTACTTAGTAAGACTACAGGTACAGGTACAATACAAACTTACTTAAAAATCGATATCACATTGGTCATGCGATAGGTGAAATAAAGGAATGATTTACATAAACATAAAAATGTTAGTTATGATAGTACAGTATCAAATCTGCCTGTCATTTCAATATACCTAAATACACTAATAAACATGCTGGTGTTTTGCGAGTATGTCAACGCAGAACAGCCTCTTAGAAGAAAATGCAGTAGATTTTGTTTATCGGCGGTAGTAAACGTGGCAAAAGTTTGCTCTATATTGAGCAAAGGTAAGATGTGAGAAAGCATATGTCGTCTTGCATCGTTGTATTGCGGGCACTCGAGAAAGAAATGCAAGGGACTTTCGGGCTGGACGCCGCACTTACAGCATATGGGTGAATCTATGAAATTGTACGTAAATCGTTGCTTGTTTAACCCACTTAAACCCATTCGTATTCTGCAATGGTGTATTTGTCCCATGCCATATCCAAAAGAATAAATCTCATTAGTAATTGGAAACAGACTCAATTTTAGTAGGCGTTTGAAAGATGAAAGAGAGGGCATCGACCTTAATGTTACACTCGTACTGTTCCATAGCCTAATAGACGATGGGTAGAAAGAGTTCGAGAAACAGACAGTTCTCGTCATGGGGGGACGTATATCAAGTTCGTTACTGTTACGGAGTATGTAATTTCTAATCGTTTGAATGTCGTTAATGACCCACGTAAGGTAAGATGGGGTCAGATCATGAACTATTTTGTACATCAAGCATAACTTATAATAGTGTCTTCTTTTCTGTAGAGATGACCAGCCCAGTTCGTTTAATAAGCGAGTGTGACTCGTATGACGATAGGCGCCGGTACACGCGATTGCTGCTACCCGTTGGCTTTGTTCCAAGAGTTCAGACAGGTAGGCTGGACAGTTGTCATATAGCATGCACCCGTACTCGAGTAATGGTCTGATAAACGACGTATAAATAGCTTCTTTACAGTTTCTGGGTATCGCACGAGATGTTCTGGTCAACATATTAGTCACAACGGATGCTTTCTCTATTCGATAACGGATGTGATTTTCCCAACTCATATTGCAGGATATTAAAACACCCAAATGGTTATGTACCTGTACTTCTTTCAATTTATTTGCAAAGAAATTTATAGGTGGGTAAGCTGGCCGCTTCCTTTTTCTAGAAATGACCATACATTCGGATTTTGGCGCGCTAAACGTGACTAACCATTGACGCGCCCATGTTTCTAATCTGAACAAATCATTATTGAGTTCATAGATACTATGCACGGGATCCGTTACCACTTTCATTAGCGTCGTATCGTCAGCGTACAGGAATATGTCGGACCCGATATCGTTGACAATATCATTTATAAAAAACAAGAATAAAAGCGGCCCAAGTACAGAGCCCTGGGGCACGCCTGCCTGGATGTTTATCCAGTCAGAGTGTTTGCCATTCAAAACGACACGCTGTTGGCGTTCTGACAGATAACTTGTTAGCCATTTAAGTAAGTTGCCACCGATACCGTGGGATTTCAATTTATAGAGGAGACCGGAGTGCCATACTCTGTCGAAAGCCTTCGATATGTCTAGGTAAACCATAATGATATCTTGTCCGTTTTCAAGAGATTGATATATTTTATGAGTTATGTGTACGAGCTGGTTCATCGCAGAATCCATAGGCTTAAAACCTGAATTTCGCCAAGTAAGTATGTTGTTTTGCTTACAGTACTCATAAAGATGATTGAAAACTAATTTTTCAAGCAGTTTACCGGTGATGGGCAGCAAGGAAATCGGTCGATAATTGTTTTTAGATTGTCTATCACCCTTTTTAAACACTGGTGTAACGTTAGCCTTTTTCCAGATTGACGGGAAAATACCAGTTCGAAGAGACTGGTTGAAAATTGAGGTAAGTGGATGCAAGACAACATCGACTGCATTCTTCAGTAGGCGGCTGCTTATGCCATCAGATCCGGTAGCCTTGTTTATATTGAGGGACAAGAGCGACTTCTTGACTTCGTCAGTTTTTAGCACTATATCTTGCAAACGTGTATTCACAAATAGTTTCAACGGAGGTAGAGTTACTAGTTTAGGTATAATTTACAAATAATTTAGGTATGTCCACGTAATAATTATGATTGTGTATAGTGTACATGTTAATTTTGCTCATTTTCCAAATATGAAGACAAGAATATGGAAAGAAAATAATATAAACATATGCATTATGATGTTGCAATGCATACTGTTGATTACGGCGGCCCAATGCTGCCATTATTCATGCCTGAGTTAAGTGTAGTTTTGAAATCAGTTTCATAGTTAGTAAACAGTTATTTTCAGTTATGAAACTAGTTTCTAGCAAGGCACAAACCCTTTACACCCGGCACAAACCTTTCCAGCATGGCACAAACGTTTTTAGCAGGGTGCAAACCTTTCTAGCATGGCGCAAACATTTCTAGCACGGCACAAACCTTTATAACAGGGCATAAACCTTTATAACACGGCACAAACCTTTTTAACATGGCGCAAACCTTTATAACGGGGCGAAAACCTTTATAACAGGGCACAAACCTTTTTAACATGGCGCAAACCTTTATAACAGGGCACAAACCTTTTTAACACGGCACAAACCTTTATAGCAGGGCTCAAACCTTTTTAACACGGCACAAACCTTTATAGCAGGGCACAAACCTTTTTAACACGGCACAAACCTTTATAGCAGGGCATAAACCTTTATAGCAGGGCGCAAACCTTTATAACAGGGCACAAACGTTTTTAACATGGCGCAAACCTTTATAACAGGGCACAAACCTTTTTAACACGGCACAAACCTTTATAGCAGGGCACAAACCTTTTTAACACGGCACGAACCTTTATAGCAGGGCACAAACCTTTTTAACACGGCACAAAACTTTATAGCAGGGCACAAACCTTTTTTCAACACGGCACAAACCGTTTTAACAAGGCACAAACCTTTTCAACAAGGCGCAAACCTATATAGCAGGGCGCAAACCTTTTTAGCAGAGTAGGTTCGAAATCAGTTTCCTAGTTAGTAAACAGTTTTTTTCATGAAACTAGCTTCTAGCATGGCACAAACCTATCTATCACAGCACAAACCTTTACAACATAGGGGTTGTGCCGTGCTACAAAGGTTTGTGCAGTGTAAAACAGGTTTGTGTCATGTTATAAAGGTTTGTGCCTTGTTATAATGGTTTGTGCCGTGTTAAAAAGGTTTATGCCCTGCTATAAAGGTTTGCGCCCTGCTAAAAGGTTTATGCCCTGCTATAAAGGTTTGTGCCGTGCTATAAAGGTTTGTGCCCTGCTAAAAAGGTTTATGCCCTGTTATAAAGGTTTGTGCCATGTTATAAAGGTTTGCGCCATGATAAAAAGGTTTATGCCCTGCTATAAAGGTTTGTGTCGTGTTATAAAGGTTTGTGCCCTGCTAAAAAGGTTAGTGCCCTGCTAAAAAGGTTTGCGCCAAGTTAAAAAGGTTTGTGCCTTGTTATAAAGGTTTATGCCCTGCTATAAAGGTTTGTGTCGTGTTAAAAAGGTTTGTGCCCTGCTATAAAGGTTTGTGCCATGTTATAAAGGTTTGCGCCCTGCTAAAAAGGTTTATGCCCTGCTATAAAGGTTTGTGCCGTGCTATAAAGGTTTGCGCCCTGCTAAAAAGGTTTGTGCCGTGCTGTAAAGTTTTGTGCCATGCTATAAAGGTTTGTGCCCTGCTATAAAGGTTTATGCCGTGTTAAAAAGGTTTTTGCCATGCTATAGAGGTCTGTGCCATGCTATAAAGGTTTGTGCCGTGCTATAAAGATTTGTGCCCTGCTAAAAAGGTTTATGCCCTGCTATAAAGGGTTGTGCCGTGTTAAAAAGGTTTATGCCCTGTTATAAAGGTTTGTGCCGTGTTAAAAAGGTTTATGCCCTGTTATAAAGGTTTGTGCCGTGTTGAAAAGTTTTTTGCCCCGTTATAAAGGTTTGCGCCATGTTAAAAAGGTTTGTGCCCAGCTATAAAGGTTTGTGCGGTGTTATAAAGGTTTGTGCCATGCTAAAAAGGTTTGTGCCGGGCTAAAAAGTTTGCGCCAAGTTAAAAAGGTTTGTGCCGTGTTATAAAGGTTTGTGCCCTGCTATAAAGGTTTGTGCCGTGTTAAAAAGGTTTGTGCCCTGCTGTAAAGGTTTACGCCCCGTTATAAAGGTTTGCGCCATGTTGAAAAGGTTTGTACCGTGTTATAAAGGTTTATGCCCTGTTATAAAGGTTTGTGCCGTGCTAGAAAGGTTTGTGCCATGCTAGAAAGGTTTACACCCTGCTAAAAACGTTTGTGCCGGGTGTAAAGGGTTTGTGCCTTGCTAGAAACTAGTTTCATAACTGAAAATAAATGTTTACTAACTATGAAACTGATTTCAAAACTACTCTTAACTCAGGCATGAATAATGGCAGCATTGGGCCGCCGTAGTTGACTGAACATCGGCGGTGGCTAATACTTTATTCGTTTTTCGTGGAGAGATACCAGTCCTTTTCTGGGCAACTAACATCTTAAGTCGGTGACGCTTGACTCAAATCGGTGACACGACAAGCGTGTGTAGTAATTTAGGAATAAGTGAAAAATTACAATATATTGGTGCGTATGCGCAGGATGTATGAAACATGAGATGATGATCTTAACTCCCTTGTACAGATTATCTAAATACAATGTGCAGAATTTATTGAAAATGACCATGAACGTAATCACCGTGTCAAAATTGGGGTAAATATTGATGTAAGAAACCTTATTTCTGGGGAATTTCAGCCCCTACAAATATTTGTGAAATACATAAATTTGTAGTAGTATCTCGGACATCACCCCCCTCAGTTATAATATATATGCGTTATGTTGTAGAAATTGCATTTTTCTTACCGTGTGTTGATCTTCCTTCCAAAAATGAGCACAAGTCGGTGACAACAACATGACCTGACCCCTAGACAAAAGAACTAGGTCAGTCACCGCCTTAAGATATGTTGCAGGGTGATTACCACCATCCTCGGTGTTTAGTATCCCTTGGTGCAATGCGATTCCAGCTTACTCGTACATGTTCGAGCCAATCGAGCGTGAACTAGGTTAAATCGGAGGTGAGTGGCGCACAAAAAAGAAATAAAAGCGACTGCTAGTACTTTCACATGCTTGATTTATCTGGTTTATCTGATGAAGCACACTTTGTTTTGTAACCTCTTTTTCTGAGACCAAAGGCATATGTAATTGATTTGGAAAAAAAAAGTTTTTTCTGCCAATATCACTTTAATATACCGATAGAGTACCATATGATATCCGTTGCTGTCACCAAGTTAATATTTCCAACGTATATTGGCGTGTTTACCAGACGTCTGGTATTTTGTTTTTCCTCAGTGTGTTTCTGACCATTTGCTTGTGTCCATTCTAACAATATGATGTGACATCATGTCCACTATTATTATGTTTTCCCAAGTGTATAACTTGTTTAAATTACGTCATTTTTGACATTAGAGCATTGGGGGAGCCCCCAACCCTCTACATGTCTATGTGCTGACTTTTTTGTGGAGGTTTCAAGCCAACCTATCGACGCACGTTCTGGGGCGTAAACGTTTAGATACCTACTTCAAATGAGCATTTTCGTCGTCCTTGACATAAAATCTCTCGACTTGATGGGAAACTTTGACTATTCCACAGATATATCAGGCATGAATCGATGTGCTATGTTTGAGAAAATTACGTAAAATGTTCAAATTATCTAAAAACGTCCCAAAATGGCGGAGCCGATGGAAATTGACGTTCCCAGAATGCAAAGCAATATTACCACAATCACGCATATTTTGGAATACAATTTCTGTTCAGCAATTCGTGTATGCATACATGCATGTGGGCATCTGCGTGTGGACATCTTTGGCGTTATGAAGTAAACACAACGATTCGTCTGCGATGCCACGGCTACATTTACCGTAATTTGACGTATTTTATAAAATGACAATTAAGCTGGGGTTCTGTGCTGGATTGCGAAGTCTTTTTATTCTTAACTGGTATTTTAATTTGCCCAGTAAAGGCATGCTATATCTGACGATATCAGATGCAGATATTCCTCATAATTTTCAATGTTTTGAGGATATTTTAATGAGTTTCCATATCATTTTAGCAGGCGTATCTGTTCCATTGATCGGTTTTAAAATAAATGTTTACTTATTAGTAATATGAATGGAGTAGGCAATTTTTTTTATCCTAGTATACGGAAATGAATTGAAATCATGTAGGGGATAAAATTATGGCTTCTTCTTTTCTTTTTTTGGGGGGGGGGGTGGGGGGCGGAGAGAGTAAGATACATTCAGCTGTCGTGGTGCTGATGATGTGCTCAAGCTCTAATGTCGTCTTCCGCAGTTTGCTGCATTTTCTTGTTTCAGCTGAAATTTAGGTAAATGGGACATTATAAATATACAAATGACATTTACTATTACTTTGAGTACTTAGTAAGACTGTCACTTTGAGAAGCGAATCCTAACTCAAACACTCACCCACGTACATATACGACAATGGACCTACTTCTTGTTATCACTACACAAAGTTACCCATATTACAAAACGACAGATACCTCTCACGTTGCATTCGCTTGTATCATCAATCAGTAAACTCAAAATTTGCTTCGTTGTAATATCATGAAGGGGACACAGATGCCAATTCGATGATCAATTTTTATTCATTTATTTGAATTTGCTACGCGTAGAAAACGTTTTTTTTTTCTACACCGAGGTTAGGCCCCGACATTTACTGCACACGAAAAACTATTCATTTCATGTAGAAACGGTTGCAATGTCTGCCCCTGATGACGCCAGTGTGTCTTTTGATAAAGTAATTGGTCGGGCTTTGTTCCTATTGCAAAATGTTGTATTTTAAGTTTGCTATTGGAATCATCAAAATTTGGCTGTATTGGTGGTAATAGATTGATACTTACATTTATACCACTGAGCTGGTGTCACTGCTGGTGGACGTTAAGTCTGTCCCCGAGGATACCATCAACTCAGTAGCCTTTTGGCTTGTGATTAGGTACTTATGTACTTGTCATATATCTATCTATTCCATGGGTTTGTTTCGGATTTCTAAATTATTTTCATAGGTTGTTGGGCAGTTGTATACTAATTCCATCAGGTGTACAGTAGAAACAACTACTTTTACCACACTGTCTGCCCCTGATGACGCCAGTGTGTCTTTTGATAAAGTAATTGGCCCGGCTTTGCAAAATGCAAAATATTGTATTTTATGTTTGTTATCATGGTTATTGGAATCATCAAAATTTGGCTGTATTGGTGGTAATAGATTGATACTTACATTTGGCCCAGCAGTAATGTAAATTTTGAAGATAATGTCCACCGTAGGGAACAAGTTTGAGGAAAATAGTACCCATTTGGCCATGAAACAACAATGCCCTACATGCATATATAAAGGCATATCAATCATGACATGTGATCTGCAACAACAATTTCTGACCAAGTTCCTGCGTCCCATTTCATGACCATGGTTAGTATTTCGTGATTGGTCGTTTTGCGATATGACACCAATACACAGAACCTCACTAGTTCAATTCGTAACGTGAACAGTAGCCAAATATGTATTCATTCTGTCCATATATGCCAAATATGTATTCCTTCTGTCCATATTAGTCCAAGATAACCAACACAGTACAGTTGCCTCGCAGTCAATCCTATTCAGGACTGTCATATTTATGGTCCCAAGCAAATATACTAGAATGAACGTATCCTGTGCATTATCGACTATACATATCAGGTACATTTATGTTGATAATGATAATCTAATAATCACCACAGGTAACGATGCCAATGGGGGATTACATTGCATGTAAGTGCGAGTACGTACATGACTGCCGCAGAGACTGCATAGCTCTCAAGAACGTTGCTTGTGAGACAGGCGGTTGCATTTGCTTATAAAGATCTCATTCGTACAAATTATTATGAAACATGGCCACCACAATGCAGATCATCCTCTTTTGTGCTGGGGTTCTGTCGTGCACCACTTTTGTTCACTCTGGCGAAGCCAACATGACTTCGGGAGTTTTCGTGAAGTTGTACGGAGATAACGAGAAATCAAACAGGCCCAGCAGTGATGTCTTCACCACATCCAAGGCCCAATGTGCCGCTTACTGTACCATGGAGGACTGCGAAGGATTTAACTGGATCGAAACTTCCCAGGACCGTGGAGATTGCCACATCATAGACGAAATTTCAACACAGAGCGATATTATCGGAGCTACTGGATTTCAGTATTTTGAGCATTTGAATCGTAAGTTTCAGAACGTTTGTCTTTTGATTATTACCCTGTTTAGAGCAGAGATAGATTCATAGAATCCGAACAGAGACAACTATAATTATACATGAATATATGAGCCTGAACACCGTTTCAGTTAGGTGATGCTAAATGAAATTCCAGCAGACAAATAACATATAGCCACTAGTCAAGTAAACTGTGTTTGGGGCCACATGTGATTCTCCACTTTCTCTTCGAATTTTATATAGCGGATGTATGGCAATGACTAATGTACGTTGCATTGCAGGATTCTGTCCAGACCAAAGTGTCTGCTACATGTATGGATTTGGTTCGAAATATCTCGAGGCTGCACAGATGTGTCAAAAGTACCACCCAGCTGCCCAGCTGGCCACGGTGTATTCCATGGCGGATCATCAAGCTTTTGTCCAGATAGCCGGTACGGATCACCATACATATACGCATTTGATTTACTCTAGTATTTTACATGGAGTTGGGAGGGGGATGGTCAGAATAAAATCGTATTTTCTTGGTGGTGTAATATGTTCAGAAAAGTAGTGAACATGGTAACGACCGCTATGCCTTCGATCGAAAATATGAACATTTGTTAGAACACCAAACATTTTTAGAGGACCATGGACAAGAGAGGTTCTGGCTTGCTGGTCAGCTGCCCCCCGCAACTCCCTACATCTTCTTACCTGATGGTTCCTTATACGACATCAACATTTTTGACAATTGGCTTGTAGGATATCCGATTTTTGGGCCCCATCCCACCTGTATACAAGCCAACAAATCCGTGAGCTGGTCGTGGATCAATGTGCAATGTTCTGACACCACGATGTTCTTCTGTAAGATAATGTGAATCCAATCACAGGGTATCTAGATTTATATGAAATGAACGGACGTAAAATGGTCTAAATATAAGAATAATATATAAATGTTGTAGGATGTTCATTTTATACAATTCAACACATTTAATTTGTTATATCGAAGCTAATTTTCAAATTCGTACACTGTCTGTATCTGATGAAGTCAGCGTGACTTTATGTTGGTCGGACTTTGTTCCTGAAGCGTTATATTTGTGACGTACCAATTGAGTGTTGTCCCTGACATGGCTTGTGTTATATTTTGTGACCTTCATGGTGCCTTATGTTGAATAGAACATCAACACAATACTGTATCCATGAAACACCCAGTGTCAATTATGACCTATGATAGGTATGATGAACGAAAACTGGTTGGGATATAAATTCTCGCAAAAAGTGCATACTTGGATTTCAAAGTTTGTATATTGAAGATTCTACCCTTTTTATATTGAAAAATGTATATTAACCAACTATACAACACCATCTATATGGAGTTGTTCGACGTTTGGTTGAAAAGATTAAGTAAGTTGTAAACATCCACATTGAACATATTATTAAAAATCCCAATATTCGTATGTGCAGTATTGACAGGGTTGTAATATTAATTCAGATTGAATGTGAATGATATAAATGTTCGGATTTGGTTCGTAATGTCCTCATGTTGGTGGAAATTCCAAGAGGACAATCCTAGGAGGACAAGTGAATATAAATAATTCCATTCGGTATGTGAAATACTTCCATTCTATTGTAACTACTAATTTGAACACCACCGCTGATAGAGAAAAGTATGTGTTAACATGCTCATAGGGACCTTGGACATGCGCTGCATTATATCAGGTCGGTGATCCTATGGTGTCCAGAAGCCACTTTTGTACATATTATATCAACTATACGACAGGCAACATCATTTGCGATTGTGAATTTGGATCCATGTCGCTGTACGGTATAATACATGTACGTGATACCGCTCATTTAGCCAGGCTTCACTGGCTTGACTCCTCGCTGCTTGAAATATTACTTATCCATACAAAACATATCGGATATGAATTTGGTTTCCGTTTATCAAGTCCAGTCTCCATTTACATCTAGCAGCTTATCACCTCGGAACACAAGATGATAGCTAGACCCGCAGGTGCTCGAACGATGGTATCCCGCCCAATCTGCAAGTGCTACACGGAGAAAATTCTCGTTCCCCGCAGTTTCAGAACGCTAGGTATGCGGCAGTACCATGCAGCTGAACTGCGCAAGAAATCGTCCAGGTGAAAGTCGCAGCATGTATTCATGTGTACAATCTATCAACAGTTGTCAGTGAGAAATTTGTATCACTCAAGAGCATTTATCTCGTTCGCTGTTTGTCAGACTGAGTAGGCCACTTGCAAATATGTTTTATATGTGAAGTATATCTTGTCGGAATGTTTGTGCCTCGGGAAAATGCTTTGCAAAGCAAAAGTTTTGACAGGTTGTGCATACCGTTACGTATGTCGACTACCTTGATCAGTAAAAACATGTCACTTTGTTGCTTGCGATTGGTTTGATGTTCATACATGAAAGATTGTTTATTACCATGATTACTACTGCGCGTGCAACCAACAGCTGCTCGATACTTACGCGATTTTTCCAATGTGTTGTGAAAATAATGACAGTCCATGTCCTAATTTTCGAATGATCAGATGTGATACATAATGTACAGATAAAACTGAGCCATTCAAACAACCCAGATTTATTCACCAAACAGCAACATGCTTGGTAACTCTTGCAGATGGCCAATCATTATGAAAAATATAACATTCGCTATTATTCGATCAGCACAAGAAATGATGAAGCCACCAATGCTTTATCGTGCAGTCCGTTTTAGGTTGGGGTTTCCTATTTCATCACCTACATCTCGTTAAATTGGCGGTAATAGATCCATATATATTTTTTTCCATTCGTCATATACCCAGGGCCGGATTAGCCACCAAGCCAAATAAGTCATGGCTTAGGGCCCCCACAGATTTGGGGGCCCCATGAGGCCCCCAAAATCACGCGCTTGTTGCGCGAACGTGCTGCGAAACCGGGCTTCGCGATGCATTGCGTGCAGTGGGCCGTAGCCCATACTGGATACACAGGTGTTTGTGCTGGACGTGTGCAGTTTCGGGGCCCCACAGCTGTGAAGATCCAACTTGGGGGCCCAGGCCCAGCACTCTTTGGGCGCCACATTTTTGAGTCCTGACAAATCCCAGGCACGCAAACTTCCGGGGCATTTAGTGTGGGCCCCTGCATTTTTGGGGCCCCACAATGCAATTCCATGCCCCTATAATTCCTGCGGCCCCAAAGTTCCAGGGCAGCTGCATTTTTATACCCCCCCCCCCCACCCCATTCAGTTTCACGGCCTCCACAGATTTAGGAAAATTCATTAAATGTTTGTTTTGGTGTATCTTGCAATTCAAGTATTAAAGTATATCACAGAAAGCTCCTACAGACTTCAATTCCGCAAAATTTTCTCGGGGGCTTACGGCGCCCCCCAACCCCCAGACCGCATGGTTACCTCGCTTCGCTCGGTCACATAGCCTACCAATATACAAAGGGCACCCATTACTAATTTGGCTTGGGGCCTCATTACATCCTAATCCGGCCCTGCATATACCTGTATAATGATATTGAAATGCGCCTTTACAAAAGGGTTACAAAACGAATCATAACACTAAAATTACAGTTATGATCACAGTAATTCCCAAGGTGAGTGTTCGAGAATTGAGATGAACTTGTCGACAGTAAAGTGGGTTACATGTCCTACAGACATAGTGTGTTCGAAATCAGGAGTTTCCGTGGCAAAGATCTTCATCGGAAACATTCCAAACGTTTTTTTCCCCAACGGGTCTTTGAATTTCAGGTATGCATCTATTGAGAAGGGTCAGGCTTACCCGCCAGGGAGGGGCCACAATAGCCAGTCCTCTCAGCGATGTAGCCTGTCAGCGAGTGCTATACCAGGTATGCGACAAATCCTCCCATTCCTGACAGCTACTACATTGGTGCCTATCGACGATGAACAACATCACAGCTATAGTGCAGTATTTGTGTGCAGAGGGAGAGGGAAGGATGAATGAATTCCAACAGCCATATTACAAAATGAAATTCAAGACATTCCTACGGTGGCTCATTACCGCCAATTACGTTCGTGTATTTCTCACCCCATTTATAATTACCACCCCATAATATTCACCGCGTTTATAATTTCCACCCCGTTCATAATTATCACCTCAGAATTATCACCGTGTTATAATTTCCACCCCGTTTATAATTATCACCTCACAATTTTCACCCCGTTTATATTTATCACCCCGTTCATAATTATCACCTCAGAATTATCACCGCGTTTATAATTTCCACCTGTTTATAATTATCACCTCACAATTTTCACCCCGTTTATAATTTCCACCCCGTTCATAATTATCACCTCAGAATTATCACCGTGTTTATAATTTCCACCCTGTTTATAATTATCACCTCACAATTTTCACCCCGTTTATAATTTCAACCCCGTTGATAATTATCATCTCAGAATTATCACCGTGTTTATAATTTCCACCCCGTTTATAATTATCACCTCACAATTTTCCCCCCGTTTATAATTTCCACCCCGTTCATAATAATCACCTCAGAATTATCACCGTGTTTATAATTTCCACCCCGTTTATAATTATCACCTCACAATTTTCACCCCGTTTATAATTTCCACCCTGTTCATCATTATCACCTCAGAATTATCACCGCGCTTATAATTTCCACCCCGTTTATAATTATCACCTCACAATTTTCACCCCGTTTATAATTCCCACCCTGTTCATAATTATCACCTCAGAATTATCACCGCGTTTATAATATCCACCGCGTTTATAATTATCACCTCACAATTTTCACCCCATCCATAATTTCCACCCCGTCTATAATTAACACCTCAGAATTATCACCGAGTTTATAATATGATTTGATCATAACAATCATTACTATGTACAGAATTTCAATTGTTGCATGAGTCTTAGTATGAGCACTCTTGGTATTCTGTGTACTGTATTGACGTGCATATAAGGACATGTCCTCATATATAAGCACTTCCTTATATCCGGACATAAGAACATGTTGTTATATGAGAACTTATTTTAGAAACTGCCTGTAAAACATCTGACCCACATATAAGGACATTTTGCATGTCGATGATTATAAGTTGTGAAGAATGACGCAACTAGAACACATGTAGCACGTACCACTACGTATACCATGTTCAGCATATTAATCTCGAATATTCTTGTGGTCTTGAAATTAAATTGTATTCATGTTGAATGTATGTGTTATAGACCTACAAGGAATTGTGTGTCACTCAAAGGGACAAAATTAATTGCGCCAATAATTTAATTAGGCCCCAATTCTTCAGTTTATAGTAGTGCATACAGTGTCCTTATATAAGAATAAACGGGGTGTTTTATGTTTGGATAAAAGGCCGTCTCCTTATAAGTGAACATGTTTTGAATTTTCGATATATTGTGAAAATGCACAAATCCACATATAAGAACCTATCCTTATATGCGCTTCAATGCAGTAGCTATGGAGGCGTTTCCATAAGCATCTTCTTGCTCTTGGGCTGCATATGTTCATGAAGTGAGGTGATAATTATAAACGGGGTGGAAATTTTCAAAGGCGGTGATAATTATGAGGTGGTAATTATAGATAGGGTGGATATTTTAAACTCGGTGAATATTGTGAGGTGATAATTATAGATGGGGTGGAAAATTATAAACGCGGTGAATATTGTGAGGTGATAATTATAGATGGGGTGGAAATTATAAACTCGGTGAATATTGTGAGGTGATAATTATAGATGGGGGTGGATATTTTTTAACTAGGTGAATATTGTGAGGTGATAATTATAGATGGGGTGGAAATTATAAACGCGGTGAATATTGTGGTGATAATTATAGATGGGGTGGGAATTATAAATGCGGTGAATATTGTGAGGTGATAATTATAGACGGGGTGAGAAATGCACGAATATAATTGGCGGTATTAAGCCACCGTATATTCCCATATACACATCAAATTTATTTATGGCTTGGTGTGTGGTTGTGTGTGACTCATATCCACATATCCTCAGAGCACCTGTACAGTGCAAAAGTTCCAATGCAAATACGAATTTATCTGAACTTGACATCGCAAATCGAATTTTTTAAATAGTTTCTCATGCAGTGATGCAATAGTAACCAAAAATACTTAATAATATAGAAAAATATGGTATAAACATGGTGTACATATATGGTATATTATAATAATGAAACCCCGAATATTCAGTTTGATTCTTTTGTGTTGCAAATAACGACACAATAAGGAAATTTACGTCTTTGTTTATGTTTGCGCAAATGTAAACAATTCGTTCACATCGTTCATGTTTTTGGTATGTTGGGGTTGTAAAGGTGCTATATCAACCAATAAACGCTTGCCAATTGATTCAAACGAATTTCAAAAACCGATTATCCCACTTTAATACTTTATACTTTTATACTTTATACTCATTTTTCGAAATAACTGTACATTATATTTAGTTGAAAAACATATTGAGAAAAACATATGAGATCAACAAAATGAGATCTTATATCACGAGTTTCATTTGTCTTGTAAAATGTATACAAGGCATCCACTGGTGAAACTGTTTGCCACATATAGTGATTGCAACAGTAATCTTAAGGTAGTCCACTCCAAACAGTGAGGCGAGGGGGTCACAGAGTTTTTTTTTAAATAAATAACTGTATCAACATAATCTAGAGCTTCAAAATGATATATTTTATAGAGTAACTGATCAGTATCCTAAAACTGAAAAGAAAATTGGGGGTCACCGTATCCGTTCGCATGAAAAACAGGATGCAAGATGTGAAAATGGACAACAAAATGTGCGAAAATGCCATTATTTATGTCATTTTAGGTAAATGCTTGTGATTTTGATCGAATATGTTGAAGAAACCAGCACGGTGACCCCCTATTTTCTCTCCAATATTAGGACGTTGGTCATTTACTCTATAAAACAGGTCATCTGGCAAGAGATAATATTCAAGAAAATACCTTTAAATTTCGACTCATCGTTACCTCACTGTTTGTAGCGAACTACGTTGAGGCCATGAGAATGTTTCTCAATGCGAGGTCTATTTGGCTCAACCTAGAAGGACTCGGGTAGTCTCCTCTTCCTCAGTGGTACGCCGCTGTCCTTCACATTGTGTTTGTCACCAACCGCTGGTAAACCGCGTGATATTGCAGACATTTATTTGAATAAGGTATCCCTCTCCGTGTCCGTTCATCACACTTGGAGGAGTTTGTCCTATTTGAGTAATCTGTGCGCGCCATACTGCTCGACATCCTCGGCTCTTTAACTGTGCATCATCGTTTCTAGTCTCTTCTATTACATAATGTCCAACAGCTTACGTACGTATAATACACTTTCTTTTAGTTTGTAGTTTCGCAAATATTGTTCCCATCCTGAAATCATCCCAACGTTTTGGAGTCGTCAGCATGCCATGTCCAAAAGTGTATGCATCTATATTTGCTATGTTGCTATTCCACCGTCTAGCCAATGATGACTGAATGGTCCAGCATTGCTCTCATCTAGTGACTTCTCCCTTATCAGCATTAGCTGATGGATCTCTGCGGGTGTGCCCCCAAGTCAAACCATCTCATCGGTGTTAAATTGCGTAAGCTGCTGCGACTTTGATGACGTCACACATAGCTTATTTTTGTGTGGATTACCAGTCGTTCCGTATAAATATTAATAATTGATCATGTCATAGGCTGCAATTGATTGTGTGGTACTCTGAAAGGTACAGTTCATGTGCACGGATATCGTGCTGATAGGCGCATTTTACGCCATTTTTTTCTCAGCTTCTATCATCACTTCTGTGCATATGTTTCAAGTGAAGGTCTTTTCTTCAATCTCGACCACGTATGACCCCCCAAAGAATATCCTCGTGTGCGAACTTTCAACTGTATACCTGCTGTATCCAGGACTATTCCTGACGATATGATAGGTACATTCGCAGTATGTGAAAATGAACACCGTCCGCTAATTAAGTTTGGTGTTTACTGCTTGCGTTTTTCATTCTCGTCTTCAGAAACAAGTTTTGAGCGGTATATGAAGTATGTCAGAATATCAGTTATATACTCAACGCGAATAATTCAAATTAAATGTAGCTTTCTGTGCCTTTGTTTCACGTGCACTGAAGTCAGTATTGTACAAAAAACAAATCCAATGTGATGGAGTTTTCTCACAGCTAAAAGTACGACCCGAAATTCGCATAATTGATTATCGGATCCTCACTCTTTCAGACATGTTTATACTGTTACAGTTGTGTAAGCAGATGTTCGTCATAGCTAAAATCCCTCTCTTATGTAATTAATCAACGTGGAATGTAAGCATTGTAGTTGATTGATGAGCAATTACCTACTTCCTGAGGAACATATAAACATAATGCTTATGTATATATGTATATGATTGGTTGTTGTTCAATTTCTGCCACAAATAATCAGGTTTCAGCAGGTGATGCAACATCCCACGTGTCTATTTCTTTCCAGAAATTTACCCCGATTACGGAGGTATCTTCTAAGGTAAAACAAGTTGTTTCTATAATGGTCAGAATTTACCAGAAAAAAAATGATTCTATGCGTGTTTTTATTTGACTTTTGAAAGTGATATGACTAACTATTTTATTATTAACTATCATAATGATGGTTAGAGGAGAGAAACGAAACGAAGTCATTCCGTTATAGCAGCTGCCTTCGAAACAGTCAATATTTAAATAAAAACTATATTTCATATTAAACATGCTAAACTAACTGAATGAAACATATTCACATCAAATGTAATGAGAATAACCAGTCCTCAGGGAAAAATTTCCCCATTTGAACAGGCAGTTCTCGTGTAAATACAGGAACTGTACCCATCACACGCAGATGCAAACAAAGCATAGAAGTGTGAGATAGACGGACAATTCCACGCACATTATGGTATATCACTGATTATTTTCTCACAACTACACTATATATGCACATACGAACTGGAAAAGTACTCGATGTGCACTTTTAAGCGCGATTGAAGCATTTGTTTACATTCAAGTGTGATGGATACACTCCGTTTGTTTATTTACAAAACCGGTACAAAATGGGCACTAAAACGGATGAAAAGACAACTCGGACGTACTGTAATCGTCAAAATCATTGGGCACACCTTTTGTTATATTGCATTAGATGTGTTTAACAAAAAAAATGGTTTTGAAAAAAAATATTGCATACATTCGAAGGCAGCAGCTTTAATCCCAAAGGACAAATGCCATATTTCGCATTTACAACCCCTTCGAAATATCGGATGGAATGTTTAACGAGCCATTTTCTAAATGCATGCCCGGAGAGTATCATTCCGTGAAGCATATTTCCCAGTGATAGAGGGGGAACTAGAGCCAATGCATAGACATGTATGGAATTTCAATTTACCGTAACGAACTGTCCTATTCGAAAGAATGAGTGGATTGCTTGTGGATTGGGAACGATGTTTATATTACACAAACATACATATATTTGAAATATAAAAGCATAGCCTACAGGGAAAACAAGAATATACATGGGAGAAGTGTGAATCTTGAGTTGATGATTCACAATACTAGTGAAATATATTTTCAGAAAGACCAATACCTGTAAAAACTGCGATACGGACTGAATCATTTACAAATAGACAACAAATATATAATATCACCATATATTCATATAATATCACGTCTATGGGGAGAGTCGTGCAATGTTTTGAACCACTTATTCTAGCATCAACACACAGTGTATCAAAGGCCAACATCCATCGCAGTTGATACGTTGTGATTTATTTTATGACTTGCGTTTGATCGAACGTCGTTTACTCTAGTGAGGTAGACGCGAAAATGTACAGGAATCATAAATATCAAGTTCCGATGGTGAGAAATATCAACAAACATGGAATGATCGCTAATTTATCAGGATAAGAAACACGCGCGTCGATCATTTTACAATTTCCACGCAGATACGAGCGTTCTCTCCCCTGCTCTGAAATTCTTCCAACCACACATAAGATATACATCACCGCGCATATCTAAGATTCGAGCTGTCATTCATGCTATCTCCAAGCATAAATCGCTACAAACACGAACATACACCTGATCATAGCTTCTCCCCTCGGGCAATATACTATTACTTTGAAGGTACGCAGCACCCACCCGGAGATATCGATATGCGTGCAATCTGGATCTAACAACGAGGCACCTGTTCAAGTTTCACGACGTGCCAGGGTTGTAACCCACAGGTGTGCCAGCCCGTTCCTGGGATGAAATATGAAACATTAGTATGCAAAATGCATATATGTTAGAGGGAATACTATTTTCGACAGGAATCGAGATTGAAATAAAAAAACATTTAGTACGATCTTGATTTTTGTTTGTTCAGGATTTGTACCATTTTCATGTTCATATACAGTTCTCTTGTAAATTTGTCATCCGTTATATATTTTGTCCACCAAAATGAGCCTCATTTATGATTGAATCTGAATAAAAAATAGCAACTCATTGCTCGTTCAGTATTGTGCATTTTCCCTATAGAATAGCAGGCACATTGGCATTGAGTGGATGAATTTTACTCACTTGATCAGTCACTTGATGGTTACTGTATATTATGTATGATAATATGTGTATTCAATATTCATCAACAAAAAAAACACGATAGAAATAATGATCATCCACAAATTTACAGCTGCTGACAACTCTGCATAAACTTCGATGAGAAACTGGTATTCATCATTTTGTGGACAAAAACTTCGCTTTCATGGTTTGATTTTTTTCATGGACAAGTATATTTTCAGTTACACATATTTTATTTTCCATTACCCATGTTTTGAAATACACAAATGATATATATCTACAGTTCAAAATTAAACAACACGTGACTATAAAAAGTAACGACGTACATTGCAATCAGCACAATCATTGGATCTTAGTAACGGATATAGTTACCCGAGTTATAGCATCTATACGATGACTTGAGCGACAGCCCCAGGTTATCTATACCAACTTGAAGCATCTTTTTGGCGCTTCACTGTGCGATATACCCCGCGACGTCACACTGGTAACGTAAGAGTGCATACCACAGAGTAGTTTGAATATTGACGTACGGTGGGCAACACATACAATTCTTTTCTTTGCCGTAACATGGGTAACATGGGTCTGTGCCTACGTGTTTAGAAAATAACCGTACATTAAGATCAAATTACAGTTACACTTTCAGATAATTTAACAGTTTCTACATCTCCACAATAAACCACAAATCTTTGAGCGCTTGAGTATAGAGCATGAAATGACATGTAAAAAGTTGATAATTCGTGGGCATGAAATAGTAATTCGTACGCACAAATTAGTGAACCATGCTCGACGAAGTAACAATTCGTGCCCACGATTTAGCAATCGTATTTTCGTGGCCATGAATTATTATTTCCACCAAGAAATATTTTTAAAAATCGTGTTCGCGATTAGTTTTTTGTGTGCGTGGATTAATAAATATTTGTGGTAAATTTTGTTTCATTATTTTTTAGAAATTTTTTTATTAGTCTGTGCGCACGAAATACTAGATCGTACACACGATAAACTTACGATAAACTCACGATACTCACGATAAACTTCCTCACTGTAACTTAGGAATCTTGCCATGTCAATGTATTCAGTCTGCTTGGGAGAATTTGTTGGAATTTTTGCTTCGAGGAGAATATGACTTGCCAAAAACATTCCGAGCGTTTTCTGCAACGGTTTCAGAATCCCAGGCATGTGATTTTCGGGAAGGGGTCATGATTACCCGCCAGTGAGAGGCCACTACTGCCAGTCCCCCCAGCAATGTAGCCTGTCAGCCAGTGCTATGCCTGTTATGCGACAAATTCTTCTCGATTCTGGCAGCTATTGGAATGGTCCCCACTGAAATTAATCCAACAATATTACACAGTGCATATAAGTATAAATTTACTAATCCAATCTGGAAACCATCAGATGAATGTTATTATGTACTTCGTTTGTAAACAATATACACCGTTTCCTTCCAATCATTTGTCAATTCCCCAACACAATAATTTATTGAAAGTCGCTATAAATATTGAGTGAACACTGCGCATATAGACCAGTTCAGATTTGAGAAATTGTGCAGGAAACATGGTCGGTGGTACGATTACACCAAAAACGTTTTCTCAACGGTTCTGATCATTCCAGAATATGCTGAATTGAGTACCAAGTGGTGTCAAACTCAAATATTTTTTAATGGCTGATTATCATGATTATGCACAAAAAGTTCGCGAAATCCATCAAAATCCGAACATCTTGGTGTAAAGGATTTTATTAATATTAAACGTTGACCAGCAGACCAATTCAACTTATTATTTGAATAGAAGTATAAGTGAATAAGAGTAATTTATAACACAATATTATACAACATATCACATACAGCACAGTTTCCACAATATATATTTTTCAGCAATTGGGAAAGCATGATTTATATGACAATATTCATTTTCATGATGACAAGATGGATGAAGCAATAGAACTTTTTAAAATAACCGTGAATTTTCTTCAAAATCAGAAGCACCCAGTCAACAATTTATGCCTGAAAATGTATATAAATAGTGCAACTTGTTATAAGTATGGATTATTTTCAATTATACAACAAGATTACCTACCGGACGACAGTAAAATGTGGTAATAATTCTAAATTATTCAGGAATCAACAATAGCGAACAGGATACCCTGCTATACGTGAATTCAGGCTCCAGTGTAGTTAAACTTGGATCAAGCTGTGATTTTTGGCCGTATTTGCCTGAACTCATTGGCGGCCATCTTTGATTTCTTTACCCAAACATGTTGAAAATTGATCAGTATATAGTGTTAATCAGCATATTTGTGTATACAACAGCACGAAACGTTTATGTCGAATTGATCGGGTTACACCATTCCCAAAGTGTGTTTTTGTTGAAAAAAATAGAAAATCAACCACGATTTCAAAATAAGATTTTAGTGACTTTTAAGAACAATGACAATACTGTGAAAAATGTTCTATTGTTCTTTCAGAGATGAAAACACCGCGATAGCCACTATAATTGCATGTATCATTGCAGCAAGGACAATGGTTCCATTACTCTTGGTGCACTAGAACAATTTGCAGAAAGAATTTGCATAATCAAACCCATATTTTACAGAATATGATATAATAAACAAAATCATGTTACGAAATCATCTGTAACAGCAAGATGAGCCATACGCTGTTTTTCTGTGAATCCTGATGTGGGTAAAATGAATGTTTGAAATGAAAGTAGTGACATTGTTTAATGGGATATAATATATAATAGTGGGAACAAAGGGGCTTTATATAATTACTGGGAATATTGACACGTCATAATTGAACTCTCATCATTCAAAATGATACCACATCAGGAATATTGATAAAACTAAAAAATCAAAAAATTGAAAACAACACTTCCGAATGTAATATTCCAAACATATATATCAATTGAAATCCTTGCAACAACATTTTCAGGGAACACGAGCAAATGGATGGTATCTATACCCAGAAGACAAAAATGACTTTGTGGGCACTGGTTTGAGCACTGGAGTTCTTATATCCGGAAAGCTCTCCCTCTGGACATCGACGGGATGCTGGTTCCACAAACTGTATGGTATCACTGGTGTCTGCACGAATTCTTCATGAGGCGCTATATGGCCACCATGGTACGGCATTCTAAGCTGCCTAGCACTGTTAATCCGGTAGTATGATGATACAAAACCTTGACAATTTCCGGGATCCTTGGCGTGGCGATACCGGCGAAAACTATTCACTGGTGACACACCATGCTGCATATATCCAGTAGAACTATAATGCCCTTCAAGTAAATTATCTTTACAGACACCATTGTCACAGTGATGTGCAAAATAACAACCATGGAAAGCAGCATATAGGTCACCCGACTGCTTCTCCAAGCGCGGCCTATTTGGTTCAATCCAGAACGACGCAGGTAGATTCCTCTTCCTCAGTGGTACGCCGTTATCCTTCGCCTTTTGTGTGTCACCAACTGCTGGTAAACCGCGTGAAAAAGCAGACATCGATTTGAATAAGGGATCAGTATCCATATCCATAGTGTCCGAGTCGTCCACCTGGGCAGAGTGTGTATTATTTGAGTTTCTGTTGTGTTCCATAATGCTTAACGCTTTCTGTGTTTTTTTTTCATCTGCGCCTCATCCCTTTTATATCTATTATCTATCCAACGGCTCCGCATATGTATCGCACTTTCAATTTTTTCACAGAGTCGCCAAACATTGCTCATGTGTCATTCTGAAATCATCTCAGAGTTCGGAAGTCATCAGTATCTCATCTCAAGAAAAGTGTAAGCAGCACTCACCGTTCTTGCTATTACACCGTCCAGTCCATGACGAATGATTGGTCCAGTTGCTGCACTCATCTACCACCAGAGCCTTCCCTCGTATCCCTCGGCGGATTACTTTGGCTGTTGGATGTCTTAGGGTAAGGGTTGGCCCGTGAGCCCATGCGGGCGCCTGAAGCAAGCCAATGTGTCCGTGCTAGCAGTAGTTTCGACTAAGTTCGATAACGTAATTTGCATATTATTGATGGGAAATTATTTGTTGTTGCGTATTATACACGTCAATAAATGACAGATGCATAGGATGCATCAGAAGAGGTAATTAGCCTCGGCCTTTACCACTGTTTCTCCTCCTATGCACATGTATATCGTGCTGGCATACAAGCCATAGATATATAACAACCTCTTATATCACTTCGAAACTCAGCTGCTATTATTAGTTGGGTGTGCATAATGCTTTCAGCAAATGTCGGCCTTTGCTATAATCCCACCGATTTATGTCCCCATAACATCTTTTTGTGGTATGCATACTATACCTGGAGTTATGATGGGTCCATCTGTAGTCTCTAAATTTGCCAATGTTATGCCATCCTTACGACCACCGTCAATTGATTAGAGTTCGGTGCATGCCAGTTTTGTTTTTTCATTTCCAGCTTCAGAAAAAATAGTCGGAACTTTGAGTCTGCTCTAACTGGCTAAAAATCAGGAATGGTCCACATTTGCCAAATTTGTTTCTTCTTATTTGCTTATAAAACGAGCCTGTATCTTCAAGACTTTCGCATCAATTGCATGTTGCGCATATATCAGAGAAGTCACTGAAGTCAGTTTTGCACAAAACAAATCCAATGTGATGGAGTTTTCTCACAGCCAAAATTACGACCGGAAATTCGCATAACTGATTATCGTATCCTCACTTCTTCAGACATGTTCATACTGTTGCAGTTGTGTAAGCAGATGTTCGTCATAGCTAAAATCCTTTTGTAATTAATCAGTGTGGAATGTAAGCATTCTAGTTGATATGTATATATGTATATTGGTTGTTTGGTTGTTCAATTTCTGCTACAAAAAAATTCTGCTTCTTTCCAGAAATTCAACCCGATTACGGAGTAAAATACATGTATCTTCTAAGGTAAAACAAGTTGTTTATATCATGGTCCAAAGTTACCAGAGGAAATTTATTCTATGCGTGTTTTTATTTGACTTTTGAAAGTGATATGACTGGGCAGACATAATTATTGACTATCATAATGATGGTTAAAAAGAGAAACGAAACGAAGTCATTCCTTTAATTCCAAAGGACAAATGCCATATTTCGCATTTACAACCCCTTCGAAGTATTGACAAGCCATTTTCTAAATGCCCGGAGAGTATCACTCTGTGAAGCATATTTCCCAGTGATAGAGATGGAACTGTAGCCAATGCATAGACATGTATGGAATTTCAATTTACCGTAACGAACCCACAGTTATAAACAGTGTATCCCCATCACCTGTCCTATTCAAAAGAATGCGGGGAATGCTTGTGGATTGGGAACGATGTTTATATTACACAAACATACATTTTTGAAACATATAATCCTAGCCTACAGAGAAAACAAGAGTACACATGTAATACTAGTGAACCATGTTTTCTGAAAGGAGCGATTCCTGTCAAAAACTGCGATTCGGACTGAATCGTTCTCAAATAGACAACAAATACATAATATCACCATAACTCATATAATATCCCGTCTATACCATGGATGTCTAGGCCAACATCCATCGCAGTTGATACGTTGTGATTTATTTTATGACTGGCGTTTGATGAAACGTCGTTTACTCTAGTGAGGTACACGAGAAAATGTACAGGGATAATAAATATCAAGTTCCAATGGTAAGAAATATCAACAAACATGGAATGATCGATAATTTATCGGGATAAGAAACACGCGCGTCGATCATTTTACAATTTCCACGCAGACACGAGCGTTCTCGCCGCTGCTCTGAAATTCTCCCAATCACGCATAAGATATACATCACCGCGCATATGCTGTCATTCATGCTATCTCCAAGCATAAATCGCTACAAACACGAACATACACTGATCAGAGCTTCTCCCCTCGGGCGATATATTATTACTTTGAAGGTACGCTGCACCCACCCGGAGATATCGATATGCGTGCAATCTGGATCTAACAGCGAGGCACCTGTTCAAGTTTCACGACGTGCCAGGGCTGTAGCCCACAGGTGTGCCAACACGTTCCTGGAATGAAATATTAGTATGCAAAATGCATGTATATTAGAGGGAATAATATTTTCGACTGGAATCGAGAGTGAGAATACATTTAGTATGATATTGATTTCTGTTCGTTCAGGATTGGTACCATTTTCATAATTAGTTCTCTTGTAAATATGTGATCCGATATATATTTTGTTCACGAAGTGACCTTCATATATGATTGAATCCGAATGAAAAAAAAAACAACTCATTGCTCGTTTAGTATTGTGCCTTTTCCCTATACATGTAGAATATTAGGCACATTGGCAGTGAGTGGATGAATGTTACTCACTTAACCAGTCACTTGATGGGTACTTTATTTGTATCGTAATATGTGTATTCAATATTCATCAAGAAAATAACCACGCTAGGAATAATGATCATCCATACCACAAATTTACAGCTGCTGGCATATCTGAATGAACTTCGATGAGAAAGTTGTATTCATCATTTTGTGGACAAAAACTTCGCTTTCATGGTTTGATTTTTACCTGGACAAGTATATTTTCAATTACATATTGTATCGGTCAGTACACTCAGTATGGTCAGTGTGGTCATTTTCCGTTTGCATTATGATATGTGTGGTGATCTATCGATGTGGGAATGAAATAATTCATGTGTTTATCTGTTTACATATTGGTTTGCAAATGTCCGACTTGGATGGTCTATATTACGGTATGTTTCATATGTTTTTAGTTATGAATAATTATTGCAAGCATAGAATATTGATACAGATTGCAAGTATAGCAATCCTGGAACCTTATTTGCATGTAATTTAGCCCGCCACAATTCATATATCTGTGTAGTTTTAGGTTGAAGCGTAGGCCTGTCACACAACAGATTTCCATGTGCGTTTGACTCAGTGTGTAGAGCCATTGTATTAGCTGTAGGCTATGTCATTATGCAACCGTTAAGTCACAGTCTTGCCCAGGCACAGACTGCAGTCCGGGATAGTTAGGTTAGGTCATTGACACGTATAACTGACAAGCCATGTTTTATCAATTTAGTGTGTATTTACTTTTGTATTCACCAAAATCGTAGATCAATACTTTCGTGCATATTTTTAGTAGTGTGTATTTTCTGTATTTTCAGTCAATCATCACTCAAGATTTGTCAATAAATGATTGTGCGTGCCAGTCGAGTCGCTTTTATGATTGCAAACCAATACACATATATTTTATTTTCAATTACCCATGTTTTGAAATACACAGATGATATATATCTACATTTCAACATTAAACAACACGTGATTATAAAAAGTAACGACGTACTTTGTGATCAGCACAATCATTGGATCTCTCTGCACACTCCCTGGATATAGTTACCCTGGTTATAGCATCTATACGATAACTCAGCGACAGCCCCAGGTTATCTATACCAATTTGCGCGCCAATCTTTTTGGCGCTTCAGGGTGCGATATACCGCGCGACGTCACACTGGTAACGTAGGAGTGCATACCACAGAGTATTTTGAATATTGACAACGGTGAGAAACACATACAAACATCGTTATGGAGTTATACTTTCTTTGGCTTCTCAATATGGCCCCTGCGTGAACGATGATTCTCACAAGATATTATTCTATCCTTATAAACCACATTTGGCGAGCTTTAGTGAGTTTGATTGTGCTCTGTTTTGTACCTTCTATTCATGCCATCAAAGTCTTATTATAGTGATGTATATGTAATATATCCATAATACACGAATCTTTTCTTTCCCATAACATGGGACTGTGCATACTTCAGTATTTAGAAAATAACCGTGCTTTAAGATCAAATTACAGTTACATTTTCAAATAAGTTAACAATGTCTCCATCCCTGCAATAAACCACAATTCTTTGAGCGCTTAACTATGGAGCCCATGAAATGACATATCAAAAATATTTATTAATTCGTGGGCATGAAATAGTAAGTCATACGCACAAATTAGTAGAACCGTGCTCACCGAAGTAATAATTCATGCCCACGATTTAGCAATCGTATTTTCATGGCCATGAATCATTATTTACACCAAGAAATATTTTTTACAAATTGTGTTCGCGATTTAGTTTTGTGTGTGCATGGATTCATAAATATTTGTGGTAATTTTTGTTTCATTATTTTTTAGAAATATTTGTTTATTAGTCTGTGCGCACGAAATACTAATTCGTGCCCATGGCTTAACAAATATTTCCAGTACCGGGTATGTTATCTCAGGGGCTCCGTACTCACGATAAACTTCCTCACAGTAACTTAGGATTCTTGCCATGTCAATGTAATCAATCTGCTGGGGAGAATTTGTTGGAAATTTTGCTTCGAGGAGGATATGACTTGCCAAAAACATTCTGAGCGTTTTCTGGAATGGTTTCTGAATCCCAGGCATGTGATTTTCTGGAAGGGGTCATGATTACCCGCCAGTGAGAGGTCACCACAGCCAGTCCTCCCAGCAATGTAGCCTGTCAGCCAGTGCTATGCCTGTTATGCGACAAATTCTTCTCGATTCTGGCAGCTATTGGAATGGTCCCCACTGAAATTAATCCAACAATATTACACAGTGCATACAAGTATAAATTTACTAATCCAATCTGGAAACCATCAGATTAATGTTATAATGTACTTCGTTTGTAAACAATATACACCGTTTCCTTCCAATCATTTGTCAATTCCCCAACACAATAATTTATTGAAAGTCGCTATAAATATTGAGTGAACACTGCGCATATAGACCAGTTCAGATTTGAGAAATTGTGCAGGAAACATGGTCGGTGGTTCGATTACACCAAAAACGTTTTCTCAACGGTTCTGATCATTCCAGAATATGCTGAATTGAGTACCAAGTGGTGTCAAACTCAAATATTTTTTAATGGCTGATTATCATGATTATGCACAAAAAGTTCGCGAAATCCATCAAAATCCGAACATCTTGGTGTAAAGGATTTTATTAATATTAAACGTTGACCAGCAGACCAATTCAACTTATTATTTGAATAGAAGTATAAGTGAATAAGAGTAATTTATAACACAATATTATACAACATATCACATACAGCACAGTTTCCACAATATATATTTTTCAGCAATTGGGAAAGCATGATTTATATGACAATATTCATTTTCATGATGACAAGATGGATGAAGCAATAGAACTTTTTAAAATAACCGTGAAATTTCTTCAAAATCAGAAGCACCCAGTCAACAATTTATGCCTGAAAATGTATATAAATAGTGCAACTTGTTATAAGTATGGATTATTTTCAATTATACAACAAGATTACCTACCGGACAACAGTAAAATGTGGCAATAATTCTAAATTATTCAGGAATCAACAATAGCGAACAGGATACCCTGTTATACGTGAATTCAGGCTCCAGTGTAGTTAAACTTGGATCAAGCTGTGATTTTTGGTCGTATTTGCCTGAACTCATTGGCGGCCATCTTTGAATTCGTTACCCAAACATGTTGAAAATTGACCAGTATATAGTGTTAATCAGCATATTTGTGTATACAACAGCACGAAACGTTTATGTCGAATTGATCGGGTTCCACCATTCCCAAAGTGTGTTTTTGTTGAAAAAAATAGAAAATCAACCACGATTTCAAAATAAGATTTTAGTGACTTTTAAGAACAATGACAATACTGTGAAAAATGTTCTATTGTTCTTTCAGAGATGAAAACACCGCGATAGCCACTATAAATGCATGTATCATTGCAGCAAGGACAATGGTTCCATTACTCTTGGTGCACTAGAACAATTTGCAGAAAGAATTTGCATAATCAAACCCATATTTTACAGAATATGATATAATAAACAAAATCATGTTACGAAATCATCTGTAACAGCAAGATGAGCCATACGCTGATTTTCTGTGAATCCTGATGTGTGTAAAATGAATGTTTGAAATGAAAGTAGTGACATTGTTTAATGGGATATAATATATAATAGTGGGAACAAAGGGGCTTTATATAATTACTGGGAATATTGACACGTCATAATTGAACTCTCATCATTCAAAATGATACCACATCAGGAATATTGATAAAACTAAAAAATCAAAAAACAACACTTCCGAATGTAATATTCCAAACATATATATCAGTTGAAATCCTTGCAACAACATTTTCAGGGAACACGAGCAAATGGATGGTATCTATACCCAGAAGACAAAAATGACTTTGTGGGCACTGGTTTGAGCACTGGAGTTCTTATATCCGGAAAGCTCTCCCTCTGGACATCGACGGGATGCTGGTTCCACAAACTGTATGGTATCACTGGTGTCTGCACGAATTCTTCATGAGGCGCTATATGGCCACCATGGTACGGCGTTCTAAGCTGCCTAGCACTGTTAATCCGGTAGTATGATGATACAAAACCTTGACAATTTCCGGGATCCTTGGCGTGGCGATACCGGCGAAAACTATTCACTGGTGACACACCATGCTGCATATATCCAGTAGAACTATAATGCCCTTCAAGTAAATTATCTTTACAGACACCATTGTCACCGTGATGTGCAAAATAACAACCATGGAAAGCAGCATATAGGTCACCCGACTGCTTCTCCAAGCGCGGCCTATTTGGTTCAATCCAGAACGACGCAGGTAGATTCCTCTTCCTCAGTGGTACGCCCTTATCCTTCGCCTTTTGTGTGTCACCAACTGCTGGTAAACCGCGTGAAAAAGCAGACATCGATTTGAATAAGGGATCAGTATCCATATCCATAGTGTCCGAGTCGTCCACCTGGGCAGAGTGTGTATTATTTGAGTTTCTGTTGTGTTCCATAATGCTTAACGCTTTCTGTGTTTGTTTTTCATCTGCGCCTCATCCCTTTTATATCTATTATCTATCCAACGGCTCCGCATATGTATCGCGCTTTCAATTTTTTCACAGAGTCGCCAAACATTGCTCATGTATCATTCTGAAATCATCTCAGAGTTCGGAAGTCATCAGTATCTCATCTCAAGAAAAGTGTAAGCAGCACTCACCGTTCTTGCTATTACACCGTCCAGTCCATGACGAATGATTGGTCCAGTTGCTGCACTCATCTACCACCAGAGCCTTCCCTCGTATCCCTCGGCGGATTACTTTGGCTGTTGGATGTCTTAGGGTAAGGGTTGGCCCGTGAGCCCATGCGGGCGCCTGAAGCAAGCCAATGTGTCCGTGCTAGCAGTAGTTTCGACTAAGTTCGATAACGTAATTTGCATATTATTGATGGGAAATTATTTGTTGTTGCGTATTATACACGTCAATAAATGACAGATGCATAGGATGCATCAGAAGAGGTAATTAGCCCCGGCCTTTACCACTGTTTCTCCTCCCATGTACATGTATATCGTGCTGGCATACAAGCCATAGAGATATAACATCCTCTTACATCACTGCGAAACTCAGCTGCTATTATCAGTTAGGTGTGCATAATGCTTTCAGCAAATGTCTGCCTTTGCTATAATCCCACCGATTTATGTCCCCATAACATCTTTTTGTGGTATGCATACTATACCTGGAGTTACGATGGGTCCATCTTTAGTCTCTAAACTTGCCAATGTTATGCCACCTCTACTATTGCTGCTGTGTAAAATATGAAAACGACCACCGTCAACTGATTAGAGTTACGTGCGAGCCATTTTTTTCATATTTAGCTTCAGAAACTATTATCGGGCGGTAAACAAGGTTCGTCATTATATCAGTGATGTACACAGCACAGGTGTATGTAGGTATAGTGTATGATATGAATTGGTGGAGCTTTCTCTTTTTCAGTTACCCGGACTCATGGTCCCATACAGGACAAACAATATCGTCTTCTTCTAGGGCCAAAGGCCCGAAGACGAAATACCTCCTGTGTCAGAATTCTGCTGAATTTCCGACAAAATAGTCGGAACTTTGAGTCTGCTCTAACTGGCTGATAATCAGGAATAGTCCACCTTGGCCAAACTTGTTCCTTCTTATTTGCTTATAAAACGAGCCTCTACCTCTAAAACTTTTGTTCAAATTGCATATTGCGCATGTATCAGAGGTAAACAAATATCAAATTAAAGGTCATAAATAACCAGCACCAACGGGATACCCTATTCCTTTTAATGCAACTGTATTGATTTAGGTTGAAGAGCTGAAAATATCATCAACAAAAAGTCGAAATCCAGCAAGAGGTATTCAGCATGAGGCAGACATTAGCCCTAGAGACATGCACGGTTCCGTGCGTCCTACCGGTACGATGTTTAGCTAATGTGAACCGAATGAAGCCAACAATGTTCCCACATGGTACGGAAAACGAATATTCATTTACATTGCCACGTAACACCGATGACGACATCATGTTTCTACCATATTTTTGATATAGACCAAAACCACACATGCACCACAACTGTAAGTTGCCCTGATGCCGATATACTACATTCATCTTCACTGAGAGTAAAACTTGTTCAGACACATGACAACCTGCCGCCTCCCTTGTGGTGACCACCCGAACCATCAGGCCGGGAGACAGGATCATAAATCACCACTGGGTGGTCACCTGATCAATCCGAGCTGTTGGGAACAGACTATACTATGAGATATTCAAGGGTGCCAACACATTGAAACACGATACAAGTCAGATAAAAATACGATTTTGCAGTAAAAAAAACGGAGTGCAATAAACACTACATATCACGTAATACTGTATTAGGTACAATAACAAATCATATAGAAACAAAAGTGCCACAACTCTAACATGCCAATTTCAATTATATTACCAACGGGATGGGTTTAGGTTACCTATGTCCATTTCGCCTTTCACAACAGAATAAGAACCCTGGAACGCAAAATAATTTACATATCATGGCGAGCTCCACAAGTGGTCGTAAATGATAAATACGTCCAATATTACTCGCTGTAAACGCAATAAATTCGCACTGAAAGATCACCTTATAGTTGAATTCACCCTGCGTCTGACATGTTAAATGAAAAGTGACATACATCGATGATCTCAATGAAAAAAAATTAGTAGAAAATTCTAACCATGTACGACCAGTTATTTCGACCATTTATGACATAAAATGAGAAATCAGATGTTATCATGATCTATGACAAACAGCCAACATTTTGCGCCACTATGAAAGACACCGATATTTGCCACAGATGCGAGGAATTGGATATTGTCACGTCTGATCTTCATGGTGGAAAACATAATGAATTTGCAAGAAAATTATTTCCCAATGTGTGTTAGAAATATATGCATGTACAAACGAATACAAAAAGTAATTCAAATACAGATAGATACATGTATTGACTTATTCACGTGCACCCGTCAATAGCACCCTTGCCGGGAGAGAAATTTAATAAATATTTGAAAACCACAATGTCTGAATATGTCCGCGAGGATATAATGTGGCGAGAGGTTTGGGGTTCGGCATTCGTTGTTAGCACAGAGTGGTTGGTTTGATCCTGTTCATTATTTCAAGGAATTCATTCGATGAATGGTGCTTTTTAAATTCAGCGTGTTGTTTTTAACATTTCACAGCCATTCATCTATTGCTATTTTTGACTGATAGTCATTAGTCTTTAAGCCTACTTCTTTTTCACAATGATTTCACTTATGGCACCAGAACTAGATGCCGAGCGCCTTGCTTTCCTGACTGTTTCAACGAGGTAATTGCGTACCGGAGTCAGTCGTACAGCGTAAACTAGGAGGTCTAGCAGGCAGTTGATGAGAAGCAGCACGCTGATGTTAGCCACCAAGCCAACAATCGCAGCTACACTTCGTCCTCGTTGGGCTCGAACGGTTGCAATCACTTGCGCGATAAAAGTCGGCAGCTGACAGATGACAAAAATGGACAACACCGTGATGGCGGTGACTAAGGCCTTCCTGTTGTTCTCAGTGACAGTTGGTTGTGGCGCGGCTGGCCCAACATTTCGCTCTTCGCCAACACTTGCAGTATAGTGAGGTAGGAAAAAGCCATGATAGCGAAACTCACAGGGCCAACGGCGTAGTTAATTGTACGTGCCATATATGCATACTCATAGAATGTTGCACAGAAAGGTGTGGGTTTCAGTGCATATGCGATTGCTGTCACGAGATACTGTATGCTCCAGCTGATGAAGGAAGCCAGCCAAGTGATAGTCACGTACACTTTGATCTTGGAGTCGTCCATGTACACTGAGTAACGCAGTGGGGCAGCCACGTTGGCCAAGTAGTGATCCAAGGACATCGCCACCAAATGCATCAGCCTCGTCCCATTGAAAAGGTCTCCCAGGTGTTTCACGCAGGAGGTGCCAGTGAGGTACTGACATCCAGTCATCCGGTATCGGTAGCAGGCACCTGTGAGCGTGGAACAAATCGTATACAAAATGTCAGCAACACAGAGGCTGATGACGAAGACGTGGCGAGCTTTCAGCTCCTTCCTCACTTTCAGCATCGTGGCCATGATGACAAGACCGAGGAGGGTAACAAGAGAGGAGAAGGTCATGCTTAATGCCACCGTAGACTCTGGCAGTACCCAAGCAATTCTGCCATATCTTCTCCCAGCCATATTGTATGTTGAGTTAAGGGTGACGGAGCAATTTGATTCTGCACAACTGGTGAAGTTCGACATATTTCAAGACCTCACATCAACGATGTGCTCGAACGTGCATTCTCTCCGGATAAGTGATGTACAATTGACAGTGCATCCCTGCTTTTATCCCCAATCGAGCACTAATCATTTTATTGACCATTTGCGAAATAATGACACCAATCAGATGATGAGGTCAGGCTGCTGACAGGTAACTCAGGCTGCTGCTAGTGCCTCGCCACCAGAACTAATTCCGATGATCTCAATCATGACGAAAGATATGATCAACACCAAATTAATCACTCATTACTGAGATTCGAAACCTTAGTATATGTCGTACAAGTATCCATGTACTGCAGCAGTGATTTATGTCATGCAATAGAGTCTATGAGCCCCACATACACATTAATTACATTATTGGATGATCCAGCCGCTGGCTACCTATTGATGATCCTCGTTGCATTTTTAGGTTACCATACATATGGTTCGATAACCTATTCACATGGCGTTGCATTCGTCACCCGTAGCTCTTCTGCCCGTCAGCCGTCTACATACTTGTCTTTCACGCTTTTTCCAAAATGACAGTTGTTTTTGTTGAGATACAACCATTTGTATCTTTGTGCTGTGTGTTGCCCTTGTATCGTCTGTCTGTGCGTATTGGCCATTCTGATTTCCCGATGTATCGTCGAAAAACAAGTCTTTGCTCAGAAATAAAGCCACTATCTCTTTTGAGGCATTTCCTGCCCTATTTTGAACAATTTCTAGGGAAATTTCATACACCCTTTTTCTTCATAATGGGACCTATATGGAGTAAACTCTTGAAATACTTCAAAATAGAGCTCAAATATTAGCACATTCAATGGAAATTCATATGGCAATTTCAGTGGAAACCTTAAACTGAACCCTCAATAGGATTTGTTAAATCTTTGGTAGTCATTTTCTCAAAACCTGTCCAAATATTGTTATCTTTAATTGATGCATAGGACTCTTCATATGTACCTTTGTGAAATGTATGTTTGTTACCATTGAATCGCTAGTCTGCGCATGGCGGCCATTTTGATGTTCCGACGGGTCGACAAATTTTGATTATTGTCTGAAATCAAGCCACTATCTGTTTTGAACAATTTGCAGCAAAAAAACAGTTTTGCACTCAACAGGGAATTCATGTATAGTGATTTCAATGGGGACATCAAATTTTACCTTCGATGACCTTGAGAGGTCAAAAAAGCAATTTTGTGGAATAAAACAGTTGTAGTTAAACATTTATATTTGTTTTTTCTTTCGGTAACCTTTCTTAACCCGTGGGCTGAATTTTTTCACATGGACACAAATTTGTGTAAATTATATCGAAAAACATGCGCAAATCACATCGGTTGAAACGGATGCTTTGAAAACAAGACCAACGTGCTGAAATTTCCTCACAGCCAAAACGACAACTGAGTCTTCATAATTCCTGATCCATCCATTAAACATGTTTGTACTGTTGCAGATGTTCGTCATAACCTAATCATAGTTGGAATGGAAACAATATACTTGATTGAGGAGTAATTACCTAATTTGTCAATTGCTTGTAAACAAATTTACAATGTAATAAACTTGGATTCTACACCCGTGCTCAAAATGGTTGTTACGTGTGTTTTGAATTTGCGAGACAGATAAAAATTCGATGTTTTTTCCCCAGAACATCGTGTATATGTGTTTGTTGATTGTATACATGGAAACGTTGATATTTCGTTTATGTAACTTTGCAAAATGAAGTTTCAGCCATGAATGGAAGATAGTTTACTTCGTGCTCATACCCTTAAAATATGTGATTTTGTCACGTAATGGTCACATAAATATAGGAAAGTACTGGGTGTGTACAAAGCTCTTTCGATAGGTGGCAGCATTGTAATAGGTGTAATTTTGGCGCCAAATCACTAAGGAATATCGTCTGGATATTGCACGTGACATTTGGCGCGAAAATCCCATGTGTTTGGGGCAATACCACGGTATCGTCATAATGTATGACGTCATATCACCACTTAAACAGTGCTGCCAGCTGGCGATTAGGATTTTTTTCTGCTCATGCCACATTGGTGGACTGATATAATTCGGAATGTATCTCGAGATATTTACTTGTTAATTGCCGCCTGACATACTAAATTTGAGTTGTTTAACAGTAAGGAACGTGGAGGTTTGGCACCCACAAAGCCGTTTGTGGGTTGTTGCCTCAAACTGGTGTATTTCGATTTCTTATCCTTGGCAATAATATTTGAGGGCTATGAATGAACTCCATACAAAGACTCTGGACCAAAATCTCTTTCAAAGTTAGCTCGGTGTGATGAACTCTGTTCAAGACAAAAGGTTCTTTCGAAATGATTTGGTTTTTTTTCGACCGCATCACAGAAAAGAGTGAAGATGGTAACACAAAATCACAGGCTTTTTCCACAATGATATATTGATAGGTAGATATATACAAGGTTACATCGTTTTATTGATGTCTTCTTCAAGAATATATTTGGCAGAAGAACATCGTCTGGTATGCTGAGCACTCTGAATTGATCCATAACCAGCCCAGTACATCGGCGGCCAGTATGCAGGAGGGATAGAGCTCCAAAATCGGATAGACTCCGAACCATTTATTAACAACGTTGATATCATAAATGGAGCCATCAGGGGTGTAGAAATTTGGATTTCCTGGCGTGTGTTGACCGGCAAGCCAAAATGTGTCTTGTCCATGGGCCTCTGAAATTGTTACGACGAACCTGTCAATTTATGAACATACGTAGCCAGTACACCATAACTGAAGGTAAAAAAAACCCAGCAGATACAAAGTACATTCCTAATACTCTTTGTGGTCACTACATAATTTTTTTCGAACTTTTTCGAAATGGAGAAAACACATTGTACGTAATATGTGAAATGCACTCCATACCAGCCAGCTGGACAAAAGCGTCAAACTCCGCCGTAGAATACACCGTGGCCAGCTGGGCAGCTGGGTGGTACTTTGGACATATCTGTGCAGCCTCGTCGTACTCCAAACCAAAACCATACATGTAACACACATTCTGGTCGGGGCAGAACCCTGAAATAATTGAAATGATATTCCGAGTCTTCGTCATACCTCTCGTTTCAAAGATAATACATACTTACTCACCAGAAATGCGTATCCCTAGTAATTAACTGACATAAAATGCCCGACGGAATTTTATTTTAAGACAAGATGGGCAAACTGTTGTTCATATGTTTAATTATTATTAGACATTTTAGTATGTATGTTAAGAGACTGAAAATAAAGTACACCATCTCTTTCTTGGAATATGAGCAAGCAAAAGTTACCAAAACTTACGACTCAAGCGCTCGAAGTACTGAAATCCACTCACAGCGAGGATATCAGCCGGTGTTGAAGGAGTGCTTATGATATGACAATTTCCACCACCCTGGAAAGTTTGGATCCAGTTGAATCCCTCGCACTGTTCCAAGGAGCAGTAGCTGGCACATTTGGTCTTGGATTTGGCGAAGACAACGCTACTGGGCATGTTGGATTTTCTGTCGTCTCCGTACAGCTTCACGAAGTGGTCAGAGGTCTTGTTGACTTCACGTGAGTATGCGAAGGTCTTGCACGTCAAAACCCAAATCCAAAATACTGCAAATCGCATTGTGTTTTGACCGACTTTTTGAGGGTTAATATGAAGTGAATAAGATAAAAAAAAAACTAAAGATGGTCAAAAACGCTAATGGCTGAAGAGAACTTCGCCAGAGCATGCAATTTGGTCTCATATGCAGTTGACAGGGGAAGTACATGCATATATAAACATTGTATAACGTGATCAGTCATTGGCGGTGCCATGACAAAGAATTCATCATCAACATCAATTTAGATGTAGGTATTACACAAAATTCGGTCAATACTGTATACCGAACGTTTTATACTCAGACCCGTTCGTTTTCGTCTATTCACTTAGGATCAAATGAAAAAAGACACCGAATACACTCCTGAAATGCAATTACGTTCGGACTACCATAATAGACATGATACATGCATGTGTTCAGCTATATCTATACATTTCCACATCGTTTATGGAACGTTTAAGCATCAGTGAACCATGTGTATACAAGAGTTGCTTTGCAAAACTAGCAAAAGTATCGATGTCGGCCATTAAAAGGTTTACCAAACCTGTTGCATACACATGAATCTCACACATGCCTTCATATACACTTGTGTAACATTGATTATTGAGTATGTCCATGCATACTTTTCCTTTTACAGAGAAAGCCCCGTGACTTGACGCAGTTTCTGTGTCTTTTAGCGTGTTATGGGAAAACAAATTCATTTTATCTGGTAAGTGATCAAAACTACAAACAGTCATCTTATTCAGGATGCAGTACACAACTTAGTGCGATATTATTATTTCCAGGAATAATAGTGTCTGCAGTGTCTGAAAGGGCCATTTCAGAAACACTGATAAATTTCTTGTCCTTTATTTAACGATAATTAAAAAGTTGGATACCAATTCAGTAGTCTGAGCACATTAACTGGTAATTATGAATATTATGAATATTAATTATCTTTTTAGACACTGGACACTTTGTGCCCAGACGAACAATACTGTAGGCCGATAGTCAGTAAAAAATGGCTCATCCCATCAGAGACGCACTCGATACCATTGAGGAGTTGTAAATAAGCCAGTTGCATATTCGAGCTTTTTACTCCATCCACTGCATAGGCAATGAACACGTCTCCGTTTGATTAGGAATCACCGTAAGTCCAGGCATGTCGCAGCTCCATATTGATAGATATAGATAGATAGATATATACTTTATTTAATCCACATGGAAACTTGATTTACAGCTGAGAGATATACGTGTAAACAACACATTACGACATAAGACATGCGTACAACACAATACATGTACAAACACAGATGATATCTAGTTTTTTAACCGGAAAAACATACTGTACATACAGGATCAGTGACGCCTGGCTGTTTCGTTAAAGTGATGTTGGCAGGAAAACCATTTTTATTAAATCAATCACATATATGCCTGTGGTCTCAGAAAAATAGGTTACACAACAAACTAAGCTTGATCAGATGGATAAATCAAGCATATGACAGTACTAGCAGCCGCTTTTCTTTTGTTTTGTGCGCCACTCAGAGTCACCTCTGACTTGACCTATTTCACGCTCGAATGGCTCGAACATATACAAGTAAGCTGGAATCGCACTGCATCAAGGGGTACAAAGCACCGAGAATGGCGGCAATGTAAACAAACTCAAAATATCTCCACCAGAAACTCCCAACGAAATCGATTAGAAAGAGACATCTGTTTGAGTATACAAGTGCAGATATATAACTGTTATGTTTTCTTCGTTCAATCAGAAAGTTATGGAAAAATCCATAACTTACTGCCAATATCACTTTAAACATGCGAATTGAACGAGGTACAAATGAATTGTTGTACCGACTAGTTCGGCATTTAATAGAACATAGTCTGAGACCTGACCTGAGGAGTGTGTAATACGGATTTAACGGGTGTGTATTGTCTGATAAAATATTACCCGTTTTAGCGACACAGTGCTTGTTGAACAGAGCATCCAGTGACATACATGGCAGGTTTATAATTTTTTCCGCCTGGCGAACAACACGTTGTAATCTGTGGACATCATTTCGTCGTGCGTTACCGTAATATACTAGAATACAGAAGGACAGTGCACTTTCAATAACTGATTTGTAAAACATATTCATAATAGTTTTATTAACGTGGAACTGGTTAAGTTTACGTAGGAAATAGATACGTTTTTGACATTTAGCATACACCGATTTGCATGTACTTTCCCATGAGAGTTTGTTGTCGATTTGTGTACCCAAGTATTTATATTCGTTAGTAATAGTGACATCAACTCCATTAATACTGATAGGTTCAACCTGGGTACCATGTTTACTGAAATCGAACACTAACTCCTTGGTTTTTGATGTATTTAGCTCGAGAAAATTGTTTGTACACCACGACACGAAGTCCTTTACACACTGTTTGTACATACTGAGGGTATCCTGTGACTTCGAGAGACGTCCGAGGATGACAGTATCGTCGGCGTACTTCAGGATCTCGCATGTGGGCGTACTGGAGCGGCAATCGTTGGAGTATAGCGTAAACAACACTGGGGACAGCACACACCCCTGCGGGGCTCCTGTGTTGATGACCAGCGTGTTTGATGACGATGATCCAACACACACACGCTGAGGTCGATTGGTGAGAAAGTCAAATATCCACGTGATGATGCGATCGTGTACAGACATTGACTGAAGCTTGGCGACCATGAGGTGTGGCTGGATCGTATTGAAGGCGCTACTGAAGTCAACAAAGAGCGCTCTAGCCGAGTGACCACACGTGTCAAGATGGGCATACAGTAGCTGTACCAAGGTCAAACTAGCATCATCAACACCCCGGTGAGCACGATAAGCAAACTGCTTCGGGTCTAGGATCGGCTTGACGAACGGCAGGAGTTTATCCAACACAACACGCTCAAAGCACTTCATGAGTATTGAGGTTAGAGCAACAGGGCGATAGTCATTGAGGGAAGACGTTTGTGGCTTTTTCGGCAGGGGTACAATGTTAGACGTCTTCCACATACGAGGTATGGAGCCAGTGTCCAGGGAGCGTTGGAACAGCGTGCAGACTACGCCTGTGAGCTGCTGATGACACTCCTTGAGCAGGCGGCCTGAGATCCCATCTGGACCACGTGACTTGTTGGGGTTGACGTCCCTCAAGTTCCTCCTGACGATGTCCTCTGCAATGGGGATTAGTGTACTCGTGGCAGTTTTGGCATTGTTTCGGATCTTTACATGGTCGGATGTAAAATCATGACAGTCGAATCTGGCGTAAAAATTATTCAGATCATTCGCAAAACACTCATCTTTGTCGTGAGTCAGGTTTGGTGTCTTCAAGCCGAAGCCCGTGATCTGCTTGAGGGCACGCCAGGCATCTTTGGTGTTGTTAGAGGCAAACTTGCCTTCAAGGCGTCGCCGGAAATCGTCCTTGCTTGCGCGGATCTGGACCTGAAGATCGTCTTGGACGCTCTTGACGGTTTCACGTGACTTAGAGCTCATAGCGGCCTTTTTCTTGTTTAGGGTTGATTTCAGTTCCTTGGTGACCCAAGGTTTGTTATTCGGGAAGCATTTTACAGTCCGTTGAGGTATGATCATGTCTTCGCAGAACTTCATATACTCAGTCACCACATCCACATGCCTGTCAAGTTCACGCTCTTGAAATACATTCCAGTCTGTGCAGTCATAGCACGCTTGCAACGTCAGAACAGTATCCGGTGACCATTCTTTCACTGAACGCGTGGTTGGCTTGAATTGCTTAAGTCGTTGCTTGTACTGAGGTACCAGATGCACAATGTTGTGATCGGAGTTTCCAAGCGGCGGTTTGCAGTGGGAGCCGTATCCATCCCTAACGTTCACATAGCACATGTCCAGGATACGGTCCTCTCTGGTCGGACACGTGACATACTGTGTATAGGTGGGCAGCACGTGGGTTAGAGAGCATTGATTGAAGTCCCCGAGAATGATTTTGACGGCGTCCGGTTTGGACTCTTCCAGGGAGGTGATGGCGGACGTTATACAGTTAGCAGCTTCTGTCTTGTCGGCATCAGGAGGAATATAAGTAACCAGGAAGAATACTTGGGAAAACTCTCGTGGGAGGTAGTAAGGTCTGACTCCCACCGTCAACAGTTCAATATCTGGTGTACAGAGTCTCTGTTTTATACTCCAATTGTTGGCCCAAAGTTTATTGATATACATGCAGACCCCTCCGCCACATTTCTTACCGGACTGATCTAACTGATCTAGCTGAATGACATATTTCCCTGGTGGTCGTGTATGTCAAGATTATGTCACGAGACTTCAGAGTCAGTAAAAGACGGTTTACCTAATGGACAAATAACAATGTGAATAAAACCGCAAAGGTCGAAAACGAAACAAGCAACACCGGTTGATATTATTCTGGTGTAATATTATAAAGTGTACTGATTGGATAAGGTGTGATTATACGCTGCAGACAATTAGGCAACTATATAGTCATTGTTAATTTCGTAAAGAAAAATAGGCATACTAAAACATTGCAAGATATGTTTTTGGAGCATAAAAGATGGAAATACTGGTAAAATTGTCTGAAGCCTTCTTCGATGATATACCCAATTGGGCATTCCGAAACCCAGCAGCACAAAGCGATTTAGGTTCATTTACATACAAAGAAATAATTTTGTCGCTCATGTGGTGTGCTTGCCGAAATTTATTTGTTCTCGCAACACCGGATAGACCTCCATGTCGAGCCAATTAACATTGAATGTGTTAACGTATTCGGAGAACTTGCGGAGAATACATGTAAGTCTCTGTAGGCCTTCGTATGCCACATATATTTACGGTCTCATACATTGTGTGAACAAGCTAAGATTGACTAACCATACAGAATTGTATTGAAGCTGACACCGGGGTTTTCCGTAGTATGGCCCTGGGCGATTTTTCGAAAAACAGCATCTCACCAAATAGAAAATGGAATCCGAATTATGGCCCATGGGCGATCTTTCGGAAAAACCGTTTTCCGCCAATACATCGCCAAAATACTGAATATATGACGGATATATGTTTAGTTTTGAAAAGCATGTCTATACCAGAGAAATCTCAGGCAATAGAAAAAGAAATCTAACCGATAGATATAAATTGCGCATCGGTGCCTTTAATATGAAAAAAATATACACACCTCGGTATACCATTAAGCTCTAATTATTACAGTCACATATTTCACACGGAATATCATAGTACAAGTAATACATGCACGTATAGTTTAGGCCTAAAGTTAATGTACTGTTTTTACTTGAAACTTTCGGCGGGGCAAATTATTCCTCACATTGAATTGAGATTTTGGCGCCAATACGCCCCTATTTCAAGCCAATAAGCGTATCAGTCACCCAGTTGTGATTTTGACGCCCCTGTGACAGTTTCATGATGTAAAAACTTAACACATGTTTGATGGAATGTATCCATGTTCAATAAATTGTTTAAATTTTCATCGAAAATACGTTATAGAAAAAATCACATCGCCAAAAAAAAAAAATGAATCGGAATTATCGCCCATGGGCCATCTTTTGGGATTTTTTCCCGCAAGATGGCCCAGGCCATAAATCGGGTGGGCCATATTACGAGAAACCCCGGTAATATGCTGTTCATGTCGAGGCATGTACATTGTATGCATGATCAAACAGTGACATTAACGATAAACCTCCCGTTCTAGGAATTGAAAGTGACACAGTACGAAATATTAGGCCTATTATATTTATATAATTGTCGGTTTGACAATTTTTGTACAATTATAAGTGTAGGCCTACTTCATTAAGGTTCGCGGTCTTTAGCATTGAGCTCAGTATAAAATTGGTTGATTGTATTCATACTTCCCAATTCACCACGTTCTGAACCGTATTTGATTGTATTCATACTTCCCAATTCACCACGTTCTGAACCGTATTCACACATCGTCATTTCGATGAGTCGCCCAAAGGAATATTTATCATAAAGGTCACAACTATGTTTAAGATGGTGAAACCCTGCCGATTGTTGGCAGTAAATTTCACGACTTTAGTACCGCATACAAAATCTGAGCATTTGTCATAAAACTTCTGGTAGTCCGAAGTGACTTTTTGCAGTTGGAGTGAATAGAGGAGTCATTTTCATGTTTTAGAAAAATACAATCTTCGACCTGAAACGTCTGGATCATTCCGGATCATAAAGATAAAGTTGGTACATCCGTTCGCAATATCAATCACGTAATCTTTAGAATACATCGACTTTTTACATAGTGGAGCAGTCAGTGTCTATGAGCCGAGAATTACTTTTTGAATTTACCGCCTACATTTGTCACAAAATGCCCGACTGTCTTTGACACATTTACGAAGTGCGCCATTTTCAAAATATCACGTGGATTTGGACAACACACAGACTTGAAATATCATCTATTATTTTGATGATTTTCAAAGAATAACTGACTTACTTGGAATTGGTACATCGTAGACTCCATAACGAGCTATCCAAAGCCATGTGACAACGCGTTTTCCCCCGTAAAATTGAGTCTGAACATCGGCTACTTTCAACGTCAGGTGCCACGAAATCGTGTTTACATATTTCCCAGGTCAAAGTTTAATGTATCCTTACGCGAGACTTATCTTTGGTCATGTCGATTCTGGTAATCTGTATAATCCATTGATCACACCAAATAATCCACTTTCTGAATACTGAACGGGATCACGGCAGAAAATGTTCGCAGTACGACACATTACATGTGTTTTGTGATATCAATTGGTAGCGGTCATCCTCGGAATATTTCCTTCGGTTGTGAAGACCATATTTTGCGACTATGAGATTCGGTAGCTTCGTCTCCAAATGTTTTCCCGCGAGGCACCAACAGTCCCATGTGTTATGCATGTATATCGGCATATGACGGAGGTAATCCCAGAAATATGTACATAATCGAAGACATATTAGTTCATAGACAAAGAATTGTTGTAGATCGGGGAATGACAAACACTGAAAACCATGTTTCCAGACGATAACTGACATATCGCTCACCACGTGAGTTTGTATTCGCTCCGGTGAGAAAGCCGTTGAAATCCGTGCATAGGGTTTTGAGTTCAATGTGAAGAGCAATACTCACTAGCTGCTCAAGTCCAGTCTCGGTCAGTGATCGCATGGAACCACACGGAAAATCGTCGAGCACATGTCCTGGGGCGGATTATTAACCCTCTTTCAACCCTTCTTGCACATTGGGAGTTCATTTTCACAAATAGGTAATATAATACTATAGTTGTTCAGGTACGTACACGTAATTTAAGCATTCTGTATATTGGAGCCCCGTCTCTATCAACACTGATGAAGTATCTATGAGTACCTATTCCATAAGTTCGTGGTTAATTTAATAAATACATCTCGATAACAAAATGAAACTGTATGTAGATGTATATCTATATGTATGTCAAGAAATTTAAATCAGGTGCCCTGATTGGCACAAGTATATGAGGTACTTATCAATAAGCAGCTATATGAGTTATTCATATCACCAACATATATATATTTCTCTAAATTAATAAGTTTACTTGATTGTAATATTCCAATAATCAATTCAAGGCAATGTGATTGGTATCAGCAACAGAATAGAGTGCCATCTGACAAATCCATCATCTCATATTTTTCTGACTCCAGATGACTCCAGATGTTGCTGACAACTCCACACCACTTTCCTGACAGCTCAGCCAGAAGACAACACAACCAGAAGCTCCATAAATCCTGGTTCAAGTCTCAATCAGAAGACAGGCAATAGCAGCTCCACACCACTTGACTGATCCCCCAGTGACAGGCACCCAGGAGCAATCATTCATTTGGCCAACAATATGGATGTCAAAGCATAACAACAACTTGTGTTTTAAAGTTTGCACCAATATATACATGTATATTAAAACAATATATATATAATTTCAAATTAAGTGCATGTTGGATCTGTGTTTCTGAAAAACCTGTACAGAATTGCACACCACCATTTTGGGTATTGTAGTGTCAATAAGACAATTGGATATCCTAAACAACAGCAATTTGGGGATTCAATGGCCAATTAATAATATTTCGATATTTTATATTTTAATGGATAAAGTGGCCAACACATTGTATGTATAAAAAATTTGTTATTGATACACATGTGTAGGTCAGAAATACATTATGAAGATTTGAATGGCAGTGTATCAAGTGGCCATGTGCAATATTGTTTGCCAATTATGATAAATTCATAATCTTTTTGATTGGTATTATATTTGATTTATTTTGTTCTTGTTTACCTTCCATGTACAAACTTGGATAAACATATGGATAAGGAGTATACCACCAAATACACTATTTATTCATGACATTTCTTGTCTGGTATGTTTGATATCATACCTGTGATCCATGTATGTCAAAAGATGAAGTGCTCCAATTCATAACTCATGAATTGTACTAATAAAATGCTACCACTGTGTGAATTTCACATCAATTATGTTGACACAACCCATGTGCAATAATGATACTTTAATGTCACATGTAATCATGATGACAATGAATCAAAAGCCTGGTGATATTTACATTTACATGTTATTGGGATCAGGATGTATCCTGTATCTAGCTTGGGATTTGTGTTCTTTGTATGCATAGACACAAGCATTATGCACAATATGGTCAGTGAATACATACATGTACTGTTAGTTATTTGATGAACACAGAGTGTTATGAATTATGCCGAATGCAAGAAGATGTTACTTCCCCAGAAGTTTTAAACTTATAACTGTCACTTTGGAAATACGGGTTATTATTTGCATTGATCAGGTGAATACAATGTAGAGTAGTGTCATGGCCCAATGCACACAGAAGCCCTAGCATGTAGCAGTCTACATGTAAAAGCCAGTGTGAAGTGTGCACAGTGGAGCATATGATATTGAAGTCTCCCTCTCACTGTGGCAGTGTCTTGAAGGGTTAAAAAATAGTGCCTGTGCTGGCCACTTGGGAAAAATTTTCAGTTGTCAATAAATGTCTGAACTTCAAAAATCATTTGTGATGCAATGGATTTGAATTTCAAAAAAATATTTCTCGGCTCATAAACTAGCATATGTAGTAATGCTCAGAAAAATACTTGGAACATTCGTAATCGACTTTTTCCACAAGAACGGATGTCCCGAAATTTTGGTAGTCAATTTCACCAATTTTAACATAAGATGCATAATAACTGCGCGTAAAATGCTTTAAATTAGTTATTAACATGATAATATAACATTTATGTGAAATATGTGTTTATTTCTTCAAGAAAAAACATTTTCAAAAATATTCAGTGCGCATCACTGACTAAAATATGGCGAGGGTAACAACCCCTTAAGACACCCACTGGAAGTCACCGCAGAATGGCAAAGTAGGCAACGTTCAATCGGTCCACTGAGTGTCTGATCAGATGAGTCCACCATCAAACTATTGTTTTCTAGGTCTCGACTTGATAGTGACATAGTCGTTTGTTTGTATATTTCATGTATTTGGCGTAAATTCGTCATTAACAAGCTTGATCATTGACCGCCCATGCATACATTATTCAGCTGCATGGTTTCAAACTCATTCGCCAGACGGCGCCCAGCACCTTCGCTACCTCGACTGTGTCGTGACTTGTTTATTGCTGAGCGGACAAGTCCGTAATGAACCATATACGGCTACTAAATGAAAGTCAGCTTGTAGGACAGCCGACAACGTTCATCTCTTTGGAATAATACGTTTCTAAGGTATACATATATCGAGCTTGATATCTCAGATCGTTCTGGGTGAAAATATAAACAGATAACAGTCTGTATGTGGATATTTCCAACATGATCATGTCCATCATAACGGTCTAGTTAGACTAATTTTAGACCTTAACTATGTGCATTCGTTATGATGTGACAAGCCGCGATGACATGTTCGTAGGGCCGGTAAATAGGGACACCCGAAAACGAGTTTCAAGTTCCAAGTTCCGAGTTTCAAGTTCCGAGTTCCAAGTTCCAAGTTCCGAGTTCCAAGTTCCAAGTTCCGCATTTAAAGTCCCAACAAAGTGCAGTTATCGTTTTTATATTTCTGCATCGGGTCTCTCCAACTCATTAAATCACTTTCTTGTGCCACCTTTCAACAGCTGTTCAATATCACAAAGTCGAAACTTTATATCCAAGCTGATGCCTGGTACGCGCGGACCTCAGAGTGCCCTGCGTGTATGATTGAAATTTCGGATAGTTTGCGGATTTGGGTGTGTTTTTCGTTCAATTCTATTTAGTTAAAATGTGTTTTTATATCATTTCTATATTTTACATTCACAAAATCAAATACAAATGATGGGGAAATTGAAAACAAAGGGAAATGAAAATAATACTTAGTGCATTATGACAGAATAAATTCGGATCTTGTCAATTTCTTTCATTAAATAATTGTTCACCAACGAACTATGCTGTGGATGACTGAACAAATATTTATTAGAAGAAGTTGATATTTATCATTTATTCGAACGTGTAACATATACCGGTATATAGTGGTGCTGCGCCTTCAAACTGACGCCATGATCCCTCGTCTGTGCAAATTTTAGACTCCAAGAACTCCTGAAAAAGCGTGGCATCCACTGGCATGTGTAGTAATACCGCAAAACTTCTAATAGACGCCGGGTTTCTAATAGACGCCGGGTTCTAGTAGACGCCGGGGGTTCAGGTATACTTAAGGTTATGGACCTGTATTGATTTCCTTATATGGTCAAAATGAGGCATCAATTAAAGTACTATATTATTTAAAAACTCCCAGTTTCTCCTCCAAATGCACATGTATCACTTTAAAATGTCTCTGTTTTGGTTTGTATAGTGGTATTATGGGTATTCCTCTATGTACATGTGAATTTTCATGTTGATTGGAGCTGTTACTGTGCGCATGAATACATATAAACAAACCGGCCCTTTCTGGGAGTTTGCTTTCTGAGGAATTCGCCAGGTGTCAGCAGCTAACAGTCAAATGCTTGTAGCGTTTGATCTATTCCAACAACATGTGCTGATTTTTTAATATTTTGTAAGTTATATATATTGCTTCAACATACTGAAATTTTATGAAAATTGAAACATTTTGAAAGTGATTTCTCTCATAAAACGTTATAATGGAGTTAAATGGCAATCCTATATGTGTTCGTATACCTAAACCGAGGACATGGAATTTTGTGTATTATAGATTTTTAGCAGGTTTTGTGGCATTTCTTCAATTTGTGTGTGGATAGTGTGCGGTATTCATGAATTTTTCACCATTGCAACCATAGTTTTCGTTCACGTGGATTTTTATTACATGTGTAGGATTATATCTACATGCTAATAGCGGCGGTGTTTATCCCCCCCCCCCCCCTTGAATGCTAAAGACATGGAGTTAGTGCCTTTTTATTTTCTTTATTTTCATATAGTAACCAATATTTCAAATCACTGTAAAATATTATACACTTTCACTGAGGACTACTGTACTCAGACACAGCCTAACCGAAAAAGGTGTCGAAATGGCCACCAAAAATTGAACGGTGGATAATACTAGGTGTCTCTGAAATTCATCACCACAACCTATATAGTCGATCATAAATAAGCTAGGTTAGGCATTGCAGAATGCATTTGGTATATTTTTTGCAATTTTGGCACCATATCTGGTCAAGTACGCATTTTTCCGATTTTTTTACCATATTTTTTTTTCGATATTGCCGTAGAACCACATTTTTGACCCCATATGTGTCTCTTGCCGTTTGATCGATTGCAGTCCATCATATAAATGTGTTTTATAAATAAATTTCATACAGCACATAAATTAGTCCCCTGTACAAGGCACCTATGTGACGTAATGTCGGTGATCTCTGGCTTACAGAAACCATATTTTCAACAAATTGTCTACGTTTTTGTGTTTTGTCAAGATTAAAACCTTGGAATTTTTGCTTAATTTAGAAATATACTATATTGAGAGTGTGGTGGTAGCATTTTGCGACATTTGAATACTATTGGTGTAGACAGCAGTATGGTAGAAAGTGTTTGGTGCTAAGCAGCGGGGTAGGACTACCAACTCTTTTAAAATTTTGACATATTTAGTCCAAGGGGAATCAAACTGATGGTAATATATGGGTGAATAATACATTTATCTGAAACAAACCCCAAATTGTCATTGAGCATGTTTGATCGGGCGTCAAATCAAAATTTCCAAAGAAAATCTCACTTTTTTGTTCAAAATATTTCCTTTCTTAAGTGCAAAAATCACTGTTTTACTTCTTCTCTGCAAGTCTTCCCTTTTCACATAAGAGCTCAATAATTGGGGATTATCATCTCTGTATGTGGGGTGTTATAATTGCAAAATGTGAAGAAAATTGCCATTATTTTAAACCGAGGACATGGAATTTTGTGTATTATAGATTTTTAGCAGGTTTTGTGGCATTTCTTTAATTTGTGTGTGGATAGTGTGCGGTATTCATGAATTTTTCACCATTGCAACCATAGTTTTCGTTCACGTGGATTTTTATTACATGTGTAGGATTATATCTACATGCTAATAGCGGCGGTGTTTATCCCCCCCCCCCTTGAATGCTAAAGACATGGAGTTAGTGCCTTTTTATTTTCTTTATTTTCATATAGTAATCAATATCTCAAATCACTGTAAAATATTATACACTTTCACTGAGGACTACTGGACTCAGACACAGCCTAACCGAAAAAGGTGTCGAAATGGCCACCAAAAATTGAACGGTGGATAATACTAGGTGTCTCTGAAATTCATCACCACAACCTATATAGTCGATCATAAATAAGCTAGGTTAGGCATTGCAGAATGCATTTGGTATATTATTTGCAATTTTGGCACCATATCTGGTCAAGTACGCATTTTTCCGATTTTTTTACCATATTTTTTTTTCGATATTGCCGTAGAACCACATTTTTGACCCCATATGTGTCTCTTGCCGTTTGATCGATTGCAGTCCATCATATAAATGTGTTTTATAAATAAATTTCATACAGCACATAAATTAGTCCCCTGTACAAGGCACCTATGTGACCTAATGTCGGTGATCTCTGGCTTACAGAAACCATATTTTCAACAAATTGTCTACGTTTTTGTGTTTTGTCAAGATTAAAACCTTGGAATTTTTGCTTAATTTAGAAATATACTATATTGAGAGTGTGGTGGTAGCATTTTGCGACATTTGAATACTATTGGTGTAGACAGCAGTATGGTAGAAAGTGTTTGGTGCTAAGCAGCGGGGTAGGACTACCAACTCTTTTAAAATTTTGACATATTTAGTCCAAGGGGAATCAAACTGATGGTAATATATGGGTGAATAATACATTTATCTGAAACAAACCCCAAATTGTCCTTGAGCATGTTTGATCGGGCGTCAAATCAAAATTTCCAAAGAAAATCTCACTTTTTTGTTCAAAATATTTCCTTTCTTAAGTGCAAAAATCACTGTTTTATTTCTTCTCTACAAGTCTTCCCTTTTCACATAAGAGCTCAATAATTGGGGATTATCACCTCTGTATGTGGGGTGTTATAATTGTAAAATGTGAAGAAAATTGCCATTATTTAGGTTATGGACCTGTATTGATTTCCTTATATGGTCAAAATGAGGCATCAAAGTACTATATTATTTAAAAACTCCCAGTTTCTCCTCCAAATGCACATGTATCACTTTAAAATGTCTCTGTTTTGGTTTGTATAGTGGTATTATGGGTATTCCTCTATGTACATGTGAATTTTCATGTTGATTGGAGCTGTTACTGTGCGCATGAATACATATAAACAAACCGGCCCTTTCTGGGAGTTTGCTTTCTGAGGAATTCGCCAGGTGTCAGCAGCTAACAGTCAAATGCTTGTAGCGTTTGATCTATTCCAACAACATGTGCTGATTTTTTAATATTTTGTAAGTTATATACATTGCTTCAACATACTGAAATTTTATGAAAATTGAAACATTTTGAAAGTGATTTCTCTCATAAAACGTTATAATGGAGTTAAATGGCAATCCTATATGTGTTCGTATACCTAAAATTAATAGGCACCGGGTCTACGTACACTGTGTAACATAGCAACGTATAGATACTAATATCGACAACGTCAACGCGTCCCAGTCGGGAATTTCCAGCTTTCAATATCTAAACTGTTGTCCGATTTGTCATATCGTAACACAGGCCTCACCAATTCCAATAAACGCCGGGTCCAGACAACGACTGGAATCAATAAACGTCGGGTTCTAATAAACGCCGGGTTCTAACAGACGCCGGGTATAGAGTATAACTGATATCAATAGACGCCCGGGCGTTTATTAGAAGTTTTACGGTATTGACTGAACACCGACGACACATTTTTCTTAGAACTTTAAACGCGGAACTTGGAACTTGGAACTTGGAACTCGGAACTTGGAACTTGGAACTCGGAACTTGGAACTTGGAACTCGGAACTTGGAACTTGGAACTCGTTTTCGGGTGTCCCCGGTAAATAACAATTGTTTTCAACCCCTTGTTCGTATATATTTTGAGTACGTTTAGAAATTAATTATCTAGTAATAAGCTGTTGACTACGGCGGCCCAATGCTGTCATTATTCATGCCTGAGTTAAGAGTAGTTTTGAAATCAGTTGCATATAGTTAGTAAACAGTTATTTTCAGTTATGAAAGGGTGGGGGTGGGGGTGTTCCCTAAGCCCCGCGGGAAAAAAAAACAAACGTTGTGTAACTTGGGATGCGCATACTGGTGTATACATGTACTGACTGCATATTAAAGTGTATTTGACAGCTTATTAATTCTGGAATTAAAATGGAATAACCGGTGTAGGGTTCTCGAAAATGAAACAAAATGATCTACATGTAGCTGTCTGCGAGGCACGTGGACAGTGTAAGATATTCATTGCTTGCACAACTCGTGCATGTATGATCAGATATATAGATGGAGAGAATCGTTATGATATATTGGTAAAAACCCAGAATACTCTCTTGATTCGCTTTTGTTTGCACGAAGACTTAAGGGTACACTTTATCATCGTATATTATCAGACCGGATCGTATAGCAAATTTCATCGAATAACTAGTATACGTCTATTATTATTGGGAACGGTTATATGTTCACGCGTCTGAAATACTAGAGTTAAGTGATGATACATTGCATTTTCACAGGTAAACATCAGAAATGTTCTCGACTACATCAGATCGAACACTGGCCGACAACGACCAATCAGACACACGGAATGGTGACGTGCGACAAGACTTCGTTGACCAGAGTGATGGTAATGATCGTACGGCAAAATCCCCCTCATCATGCTCATTGGGCAGAATGGACACCTTTAAAATACCAGTATCAGATGTGGGAAACGACACCCCAAGGATTGGCACCGGAGCATCCATGCAGAGGCTCAACTCAGTTGACAGAGATGCTAGGCACATCGTAGCTTTATTGAACACCGACAATTTCGATGCGATATACAACCGGCTCAAGGAGCTACGCGACAGAGCCAACCGGACGGAAATTGTAACTAACGAGGTGCTAGAAAGAACTGAACCCGGTAGTGTCATAAGGGATGCGGAAGCTGTGAAGTTATCCGTGTTGGAAATGCGTCCTAATGCCGACATCAACAGTAATCAGATATGTAAACTACTTGAAGAACACAAGCACCACGCAGGCAGAATGGAAATCGTTCAAAAGATCGTCTTGAAAGACTTGGATCTCAAGAAAGAAAGTACGTCCTTGGATGGAGAATTAGGAGAAGGAGACATAGTGAACTTCCTGCAAAGCGAGGCTGCCCTGGTGTCAGATTTGGAATCGATTATAGCACATTACCCATCGGTTGACCCGCAAAAAGCGTTCAAGCTTCTCATTACAAAGTTCATTAACTCTGAGCACCGTGTCACCGATGTTATCAATCACCTAGCAGGTTCATCTTCGATAGCAGACAACCGCGATGACCAAACTTCAACACGAGATAGTTTAATGGAAGACACGGACGTCATAGCAGCTATATTCCCCAGGAAAGACAAGAACGAGATTTATGCCTATCTGGAAGCCAACTACCACAAGGGAGACAGAGTACAATTGGTCATGGAGGAACTGCTGAAGATGGCGAACAACAATCCTGACGACCAGCGAAGAGCTTTCCAGAAGTCCAACAAGACTTCGTTGGTTACACAGCGTACCAAGTCATTCAAGCGTGGCAAGAAGCAAGCAAAGCATGAAGGGCAGCAATGGAAGAAAATGAAACAGATCAGTGAGCCTTTCCCAGAGCTCCAACGCGAAAAAGAAGTTGAACTACTGCGAGCAATTTTCCCAGACTGCGATCCCGATTTTCTGTTCTCCAAGTTGGAGACAATGGTCCAATATCCAGACAGAGTTCATCGGTTGTCAGAGGAAATGTTTGAGAACACCGACTATCCAAAGTTGCAGGAGCGACTTAGGAAAGAACAAAAATCGAGACGGCGTAATCAGATACTTAACCAGGAGTTAGACGTTGATTATTTTCTGGTTCTCTTCCGGAATCCTCAAGAGGTCTATGACGATAAAGAGAGGAATGTCAATAAGAGTTACAAGGAGCACGCCTTGATACAGCTTCAGAACGATTTCCCACTGCTGAGCCTGGAGTACATAAAGGAGCAACTAGACAACAACAACGGAACCTACTACCCAACGAAAGCCGATATTGACGACCTTTTCGACACTTTGGCTCATCCCGCTTCAGGTATACCCCGATTCGGTTTTCATTTCACCTATTTTTAAACGCCTTCATTGGGTTAATTTATGCATTTGTAAAATCATTTCAGATAATGGGGAAGCGATAAAAGAGAAACTTTCCAAACACATTCTCCCTGAGCCAAGGCCGCCTCTTGATTTTCCCGACACCCTGAATGAATACTTCTTCAAAGAGCTGTTGTTCGTCAAAAACAGGAGTGCCATCAATGGTAATTCTACAATAATTGATTGTAATACACTTATTGGTGCAAATGTTATCACATACAAAGAAATAAAAATACATGAAGATAGGAGACATAATATTTGTTAGAACTAGAGTTATATCCAATTACATGTATGTGATTCTTCACTTTTTCGGTTGCCACTTTTATTCGATTTTGACAAAAATTGAGGAGGACCGAGACACTGCCACACCGCTTCATCCCTATAACTTTCAAGTTGATGTGACCATTTACAATGTATTTCTGAATTATATGCGCGGACAGACAAATATACAGACAGGGAGACAGACCTCAAATGCAATACCCTCTACTCCTATCGGTGCGACGGTAAAAATACACTGAAAAACGGGAATGCACGAAATTATTCGATATATTGCTGTGGTCATCAAAACTGCACAATGGTTCTGTCTTATTCAGATCACGTCAGGAAGTTGAATGAAGAGAAAGAGCAAAAAGAAGACAATCGTATGGACTGCGATGTCTGCTGCGATGATAACCTATCTGAGGAAGACTTTCTTCACTGTGAAGACACATCCGACCATAAATTCTGCATACGCTGTGTACACAAGCATATCGCACAAGGCATGTCCCAGGCCTTGCTCCAGTTCAAATGCATGGATGAAGATTGCTCCAGTGTATACACCCTGGATGATGTCAAGCGAGTGCTCTATTCCTCGGATTTTTCACTGTTGCTGCGGCGCATGCAGGAGGATGAGATCCGGCGAGCAGCCATCAAGGATTTGGTCTCCTGTCCTTTCTGCAGCTTCGCCACCATCATGAGCGACCCTAACGACCGAGTTTTCAAGTGTCTGAATCCGGAGTGCTTCAGGGAGTCTTGCCGGTACGAGCATATAGTTCCACAGCATTTACCCGTCTCACAATTTACAGATATCGGGAATAAATTGTTAGCTTGGCGCATGGTTGGAAACATATAACTTACAGCAGTCATGGAATTAATCAGCATAAGGCATACTAGTTTCGAGTATGGACTACATAGCAGTGTTGTTCCGCACAGCACAAAATTACCACTTCGTGTACCATGTGAACAAACCGCGGACATTGACGTGTATCGATACTGATATATTCCAGGTTGTGCAGAGAACCGAACCATGTTCCACTCCGCTGTGAAGAGATCCTACGTCTAGGCGAGACGAACATGAGATCGTACATTGAGAAGAGGATGACGGAGTCCATGCTTCGGGTCTGCTGGCGATGCAAGAAGCGCTTCTTCAAGACAGAAGGCTGTAACCGAATGCAATGTCCGTGTGGTGCCTCAATGTGTTACCTTTGTAAATGCCCACTCCGAGACTATGACCACTTCGAGGGATATGGTGATGATGTCCCTGGCAAGTGAGTGTTCGATGCATTATTATAGTACATGTATCTCCGGACGACAAGTCGGAGATACTGTTCAGGTACACCACGTATACGTACCTAGAGTTGTCTCGTAGTCGCACTATATACATCATCAGATCATGTGTACATATTACAATTTTGCTTCAATTATTCTGTAAGATTAACATTTGTCAATAATTCGCAATTATGACTAATGCCTATCACCGATATATAGCAGGATATAATATCACCCCCATATCTATGTTGATTTACTTTGTTTGCAGATGCCAGCTGTATGGGGAAGCTTTAGATTTGCACTGGCAAGAAATGAAGAAAGCAGCGTTTAAAGCTAAGCGGGAATGGGTTAAGATGTACCCCGAGGATGCAGAGAAAGCGAAAGATTTCAATCCATTTGATATAACCAATACTGAAGGTGAGGATGCTTTTTAGCTTACCGGCCCATAAGGGCCGATAAGCTATTGTCGTGGTTTTTCGTCCGTCGTCGTCGTCGTCGTCGTCCGCCACGTCATCTGTTAACATTTTTTTATCTGTTTTTGGGGCTGATGAATTTGTCCATAAATTTGTGTGAATATGTATTGGGTCAATACCCCCAGACGTTTTTTTCATTTTTTTTATTGAATCGATTATGCAGTTTTGGCGGCCATTTTTATGCCGAAAATGGCCGTTTTTGCATGTTTTCAACTGTAAAAATTATTTTCTCAAAAACTGTCTGATCAGTTTTGAGATTTTAGTTTCAAAATGTTCCCCTCATGTATCCTTATAATGTGTATAAGTTTCGATGCTCTTGAATCGACGGTCTGCGTGTGGCGGCCATTCTGATGTCTAACTGTGGGGCCCAAATGGGACATTCCCATGTTAAATACTCCTATGCTTTATAATGGGCCACAATGTTTTTGATATCTCACTTAAATTTGAGATTAGAGACTTGGAGTCAATTGTGGACATATAGGAAATGATATATGCTGAATATTCTCGTGACCTTGAACTCCATTTTCAAGGTGAGAGGATGAAATGGCTAATATTTTCGCTTATTATTGACTTTACAGCTTAGGAATCAATTGTGGACATATAGGAAGTGATATATGCTGAATATTCTGATGACCTTGAATTTGACCTTTGACCTGATTTTCAAGGTCAGAGCACAAAATCGCTAATATCTCGCTTATTATTCACTTAACAGCTTGGGAATCAATTGTGGACATATAGGAAATGATATATGCTGAATATTCTGATTGTCTTGAATTTGACCTTTGACCTCATTTTCAAGAGCAGAGCACAAAATGGCTAATATTTGCTTATTATTTATTTTTGAGCTTGAGAATCAATTGTGGACATATAAAAGAAATAATATATACTGAATATTCTTGTGATTTTGGATATGACCTTTGACCTCATTTTCGAGATCAGAGCACGAAATGGCGCATATCTCACTTGTTGTCAACTTTACAGCTTACGAATCAATTGTGACCATATATAGGAAATGATATATGCTGAATATACTTGTAACCTTGAAGTTACCAGATCAGCGGTCCGATCACCTATTAGTTAGCCGGTAAGCTACAGCTCCCTTGGGCCTATGTTTCAATATATGTACTACACGTAAGCAGTTGGGAAGATGTCCAAGAGTTATTTCATGTGTATGTTAGAATTATTATATGTGGGGTCACGAAACATTTTTTGTTGGTTTCTAGCACAAGAGCAGATCAAATCGGGTGACGATGCTGACAAAATGGACACTACTGAGCCAACAACTGAAACAGAAGATATGGAATCTGTGCCAAGCGGTAGCAATGGGACGGCGGACGTCGGTGCAGCCGAAGGCCCGACATCAACTAGTGCAGACGAGGAACACTCTGCCACTCTGTCAACCACAGTCAATGATGAGAAAGAGGAACATGCGGACTTGAATGATGAACACCTTCAAAACGTGGATACAACGGAGAAGGATGTGGAAGCGGCCTCTGATCAGACAGGAACAACTGAGAGAATTGCGGAAGAAGCCACTGACCAGACAGGGACAACTGAAAAAAACGTGGAAGAAGTCATTGACCAGACAGGGACAACTGAAAAAAGCGTCGAAGAAGCCATTGACCAGACATTGACAACTGAGAAAAATGTGGAAGAAGCAGAGCAGACAGGGACAACTGAGAAAAGCGTGGAAGAAGCCACTGACCAGATAGGAGCAACAGAGAAAAGTGGGGCCGAAGCCGTTGAGCAGACAGGGACAACTGAGACAAATGTGGAAGAAGCAGCTGAGCAGACAGGGACAACTGAGAAAAGCGTGGAAGAAGCCGTTGAGCAGACAGGGACAACTGATAAAACCGAAGAAGAAGCTGCTGATCAGACAGGGACAACTGAGAAGGCTATCGTTGAGGCGGATGATCAGGTGGATGATCAGGAAGATGACGAAGACGATGAGTTTCGAGACGGTGGCAATAACCCGCTCGTCCACTACTATAACGACTTGGACGAGGAAGACATTGAGGAACTTGAAGAGCTTGACAGGTATGCTCTTATACCTTGGGCCAATATCTGAAGATGTTTTAGCTCACCGAGCCATTTAGGCCAATAAGCTATTTGTAAATTGCTTGGGTCTATATCTAAATCATGGGTGTATATCTGAAGAGATTTTTAGGTTACCGTACTTATGGTCTGATAACCCATTGCCATGACATTGCCTCCATCGTTCCTTTATCGTCCGTTCACATGTTTGGGGTATTAGGGATGACCCTTGACGTTGAAGTTTTTCGCTGAGTCAGCATTTTTCATTTTCGTCAATATCTTGGAAACGGTGCGTCGTAGAGCGAAACGGACGTCATTTCCGGACTCGTCGCCCTAGACAAACATGTCTGAGGGGTATTAGGGATGACCTTTGACCTTGGCTGAGTCGGCATTTTTCATTTTCGTTGATATCTCTGAAACACTACATCGTAGAGCGAAACAGACCCTGACCCGATTTTTTTTGAGTTAGCATTTTGTTTGTTTGGTATCTCAGCTCTGTGTCATAGAGCAAAACGGATGTTATTTGTGACGAACATATTATAAATGTTATAGGTTAGTCTCTACACCGAAATGCCTCCAAGGATTCTTCAGGCCTTGACGTCTAGTTGTCAAAATTCTTTGGTTTAACAGTGTTTAAATTGTTGGGTTGAATGAGCAATTTGACTAAAAAATTCTTCAAAAATTTTTTTTCCAAATCGACTTCTGTACAAGTGTGCCATTTTGGGGGCATTTGCAACGTGTATCGAGGTGGAACACTCGTGAATTACTCTAAAGGCCCAACAAACTCCAAATTGTCAAATATCGACAAATGGGAAGTCATGGATGGTGGATTTTTGGTGACCTTGAAATTGATTTGAAACGACCCTGGGTGGTAAACCTCAAGAGCACTTCTGACTGAAAAGCGTAATTTGGCCCGTGCATCTTGTAGATAGAGTAACCCTCATTATAGCAGAAGAGGTCAGTGATGATAACTTGAACTTGACCCCAGTGAACCTGACCTCAGATGACCTTTAATTGTGAATCTCGAGGCCACATTTTACGTGAACTGAGTACAAACTGAAATGGGATGAATAGGTAAATTGGCATCTGCCGGTGAAATTGTATATCTTATAGTTGTATTGGGGACATCATAGGGAATAACTTACATGTACCATGTTTAGGGTGGATATAAAACTACTTGACTACTAAATCCCCAAAATCATGTTTGATCTGAGTATGCCGATAAGCTACATGTACATCGCCGTTAGTGCTATATTTGGAAAGTTGATGCCACTACCATTCTTTATAATGTATTTGAACGATGTGTTTTTTTGTAAAATGAAATTTTCCCTCATTTTCAGTATTTCCGATGGGGAGTTTGAAGAGGCGATGGAGGCGTGGCGGAAAGCGAATTACTAATAAGATAGAGAACACATTTGCAATCGTACAACAACTGTGGAGTTTGTACACCTGTACAAAAAGGACAGTGATCGTTATTAAGGCATTTCGGCATAAAGGCTATGGTTTTAGCAGAATTTTTTTTTTCTTCTTCTTCTTCTTCTTCTTCTTCTTCTTCCGCCACTTTTGGTTTCCGGACGATAACTTTAGATTGCCTTGACGGATCCTTGTCAAATTTTCACCACAAGTCAGAAATGATATGTGGAAGAACCCTATTCTTTTTGAGCCGGATCCGAGGTCCGTGAGGTCCGTGAGGATGAAATCAAGGCTAATTTTGAGACTTGGTTTCCGGACGATAACTGGAAAAATATTTATGCAATAGTTGCTGAACTCTGCATGGAGGCTCATATGCCACCAGGGAAGAACCCTATTGATTTTGGGATCGATCCGTCAAACGACCTTTGACCTAGAGGTCAAAATAATTTTTTGCTGATTCATCCTTGAGGCTTCCTGCATATCTCAGAAACCGTGCATCGTAGAGCGAAACGGACGTTATTTTCGGACTCGTCGCCCTAGACAAACATCTCTAGGGTGTATTATTTTTTTTGATCCGGCTCCGAGGTCCGTGAGGTCCTAGGATGAAATCGAGGCTGATCTTAAAACTTGGTTTCCGGACGATAATTCAAGAAATATTCAGGCAATAATTGCAGAATTTTGCACGGAGGTTTATATATCACCAGGGAAGAACCCTTTTGATTTTGGGATCGATACCTCAAACGACCTTTGACCTAGAGGTCGAAATAATTTTCTGCTGATTCATCCTTGAGGCATCATGCATATCTCGGAAACGGTACATCGTAGAGCGAAACGGACGTTATTTTTGGACTCGTCACCCTAGACAAACATGTCTAAGGGGTATTATGGATGAACTTTGACCTTGACCCGAAATTTTTTTGCCGAGTCGGAATTTTTCGTTTTTGTCGATATCTCGGAAATAGTGCGTCGTAGAGCGAAACGGACGTTATTTTCGGACTCGTCGCCCTAGATAAACATGTTCGAGGGGTATTATTGATGAACTTTGACCTTGACCCGAAATTTTTTTGCCGAGTCGGCATTTTTTTGTTTTCGTTGATATCTCGGAAACGGAGCGTCGTAGAGCGAAACGGACGTTATTTTCGGACTCGTCGCCCTAGACAAACATGTCTAAGGGGTATTATGGATGAACTATGACCTTCACCCGAAATTTTTTTGTCGAGTCCGCATTTTTCGTTTTCGTCGATATCTCGGAAACGGTGTGTTGTAGAGCGAAACGGACGTTATTTTCGGACTCGTCGCCCTAGACAAATATGTCCAAGGGGTATTATGGATGAACTTTGACCTTGACTTGAAATTTTTTTGCCGAGTCGGCATTTTTCGTTTTCGTCGATATCTCGGAAACGGTGAGTCGTAGAGCGAAACGGACGTCATTTTTGGACTCAGTGACCCGTTGATATCTTGGAAACAATGCATTATAGAGCGAAACGGACGTTGTTTTCGGACTCTTCGCTCTAGACAAACATGTCTAAGGGGTATTACAGATGAACTTTGACCTTGACCTGAAATGTTTTTTTGCTGAGTCGACATTTTCCATTTTTCGTCCATATCTAGGAAACGATGTGTCGTAGAGCCCATGGCGAACATGTTTTAAATATTAAGAATAAGTCCTAACACCGAAATGCCTCCAAGGCATCTTTAGGCCTTGACGTCTAGTTTATTGTGACTTTAACACACGTGTATAATTTTTTAGTCGTAAGTTCATTAAGGAGACAAGTACCATAGTTTGAACATTAAACGTACTTGTAGAAATTTGTATTGTGTTGTGTCATGTATTGGTGACGTCGTGATGTCATGTCATTGTTTATATCAAATTACAGTCATTAAGGTATGACATTGTATGCTTGAATATAGGCCATAACAATCAGGTGTTCGCATATTCACAGCGCCAATGCATACCATCTGTATAAATGAATTAGTCCACATATGACCCTTTGTGATTCATGTATGCTTTTCAACTTCAACAATAGACGAGAGCTGTTGAATAAGTAAACGCGGAAAAAGTAAAATTTTAGGGGGGGGGGGGGGGGGGGTAAAATTTGGGGGTGGGGGGGGGGGGGTGGAGGACTGAATCGTTTTTGGCCAATTGGGACGATAAATTATGTCGATTTTGAGAGAAGTACATTGTACTTATGGGCTTCACTGAATGTCGAAAGGCCCGAAATGTAGGCAGAATGTGGGCCGAAGTGCACAAATTGGCATCTGGGGACAAATCGCATGTGAAAAGAGCTAGACGATATTGCGTGGTAAACCTCAAGGTGATCAGAAATTGTCAATTGGCATGTGCAGTCAATAATCGTGAGTACATGGAGCAGGGGTGTTTTATAGGTTGGGATATGATGGATCTATTGGTGACCTTGAACTTGATTTATGTTTCATGTTTGTGCTTACCTCGAAATGTCTAAATTGACGTCTTCATGCATATTGATGTTGGTCGTGCTTAGATTTGTATAGCATTACATAAAGTCATATTACGTTGGTTCGTTTGGTGACCTTCAACTTGACCATCAGAATATTTAATCTCGGTATTTTTTAGTTTTTTGATTTTCGCATTGATTTTCACATTTTTTTCAAATTGGCGGCCGTTTTCGACGAAAAATGCCTGATTTTGGACTTTGGCGGCCATTTTCTCAAAATCTGTTCAGTAACTTTTTTCTTTTTGATACATAACACTCCTCATATGTACTCCTATGATGTCTATAAATTTCGTTGCGCTTGAATCGCTCGAAGTGGGCCATTTTGGCCCAAACTCGGCCCAAATGGGACTTTCCCATGTTAAATTCTCCTATGCTTTATAATGGGACACATTATGCCTAATATCTCACTTAATATTGAGATTAGAGACTAGGAATCAATTGTGGACATATAGGAAATGATATATGCTGAATATTCTCGTGACCTCGAATTTGACCTTTGACCTCAGTTTCAAGGTCAGCACAAAATGGCTTATATCTCGCTTATTATCGACTCTACAGCTTAGGAATCAATTGTGGGTATATAGGAAATGATATATGCTGGATATTCGGATGACCTTGAATTTGACCTTTGACCCCATTTTCAAGGTCATATGACAAAATGGCTAATATCCCGCTTGTTATCGACTTTACAGCTTAGGAATCAGTTATGAACATATAGTAAATGATATATGCAGATTATTGTCATGACCTTGAATTTGACCTTTGACCTCATTTTCAAGGTCACAGGACAAAATGGCTAATATCTCACTTATTATCGATTTTACAGCTTAGGGATGAATTGTGGACATATAGGAAATGATATATGCTGAATATTCTCGTGACCTTGAATTTGACCTCTGACCTCATTTTCAAGGTCCAAGGACAAACTGCCTCATATTTTGCTACGTCATATCTTGCTACGTCCTATGTACTTGTAATATATCGATTCCATGGGGTTTGTTTCGGATTTCTAAAGTATTTTCATAGGTTGTTAGGCAGTTGTATACTAATTCCATCAGGTGTACAGTAGAAACAACTACATTTAGCACCATGTCTGCCCCTGATGACGCCAGTGCGTCTTTTGTTAAACTGTTTGGTCGGGTTTTGTTTCTATTGCAAATTGTATTATACGTTTGTTATTTTAATCATCAAAATTTGGCTATATTGATACTTACATTGCTCCTCTATTGACTGTATGGCTTGGGAATCAATTGTGGACATGATATATAAAATGATATACACTGAATATTTTGATGACCTTGAATTTGTCCTTTGCCCCTTCATTTCTATGGCCACAGCACAAAATTGCTAATATCTCTCTGATTATTGAATTTACAGCTTAGCAATCATCTGTGGACATGATATATGCTTAATATTATATATGTTGAATATTCTCTTGACCTTGAATTCAACCAGTGACCTGGCTAACATCCAAAATATTAAACATTGTCCGGTAACCTATCTTTGGCCCTTGGGCTAATTTTTCGCTGTTTTAGGGGCTAATTCCGGCACATTAGATAGAAATTTAACATAGGAAAAGCCCCTGGCGTTGAAATGTTTGGACGTCCATCCTTCCGTCTGTGGGCGCAGAAAATTTTGTGTAAATGTTCCTTATGAAGAGCTCTCAAAGTGGTATTTTTTTCGATTTTCCATTGAATCGCTTGCTTCAAAATGGCGGCCGTTTTTAGGTTACCGGACCTATGGTCCGATAACCTATTGGCATGGCGTTGCGTCCGTCGTCCGTCCGTTTACATTTTTATCTTTAAAGTACATGGTCAAATTTTCTGAAATTTTGCACAAAAATACCTAAATATATTTCCAGGAAAGTTTTTTTTAGTTTTCTGATTTCCGCATTTTTTTCAAAATGGCGGCCGTTTTTGACGGAAAATGCCTGATTTTGGACTTTGGCGGCCATTTTCTCAAAATCTGTTCGATAACTTTTTTTCTTACTGATGCATAACACTCTTCATATGTACCCTTACGATGTTTATAAGTTTCGTTGCCCTTGAATCGCTCGAAGTGGGCCATTTTGGGCCCAAACTCGGCCCAAATGGGACTTTCTCATGTTAAATTCTCCTATGCTTTATAATGGGACACATTCTGCCTGATATTTCACTTAATATTGAGATTAGAGACTAGGAATCAATTGTGGACATATAGGAAATGATATATGCTGAATATTCTCGTGACCTTGAATTCGACCTCTGACCTCGGTTTCAAGGTCAGAGCACAAAATATCTAATATCTCGCTTATAATCAACTTTACAGCTTAGGAATCAATTGTGGACATATAGGAAATGATATATGCCGAATATTCTGATGACCTTGAATTGGACCTTTGACCTCATTTTCAAGGTCACAGGACAAAATGGTTAATATCTCACTTATTATCGATTTTACAACTTAGGGATCAATTGTGGACATGAAGGAAATGATATGTGCTGAATATTCTCGTGACCTTGAATTCTCTGACCTTGGTTTCAAGGTCAGAGCACAAAATGTCTAATATTTGCTTATTATCGACTTTACAGCTTAGGAATCAATTGTGGACATATAGGAAATGATATATGCCGAATATTCTGATAACCTTGAATTTGACCTTTGACCTCATTTTCAAGGTCACAGGACAAAAAATGGCTAATATCTCACTTATAAACTATTTGGTCGGGCATTGTTTCTATTGCAAAATGTTATATTTTACGTTTCTTATTGGCATCATCAAAATCTGATTGTATTGGTAGTAATAGATTGATACTTACATTATTATCGATTTTACAGCTTAGGGTTCAATTGTGGACATATAGGAAATGATATATGCTGAATATTCTCGTGACCTTGAATTTGACCTCTGACCTCATTTTCAAGGTCACAGAGCAAAATGGCTAATATCTCACTTATTATCGACATTACAGCTTAGGAAGAAATAGTGGACATATAGGAAATGATATATGCCGAATATTCTAATGACGTTGATTTTGACCTTTGACCTCATTGTATCCCCCGAACGAAGTTCGGCGGATACTATGGATTTGTCTCCGTCGCGCCGCCGCCGCGTCCGCCGCGTCCGCCGTAAAGATTTTTTTGTGAACGCTCTACAGGTTGCAAATCTTAACCGATTCTAATAATTTTTTATACAGACACATCTTATGGTAAGATCCCGACACCAATCGATTTCGGTTGCCATAGCAACCAAATTGGCCGATTGGCGACATATTTTGTGCTCAAATTAGCCTGTTTAACACACATGGCTTGTGAACAATCTATTTGTATCCCCCGAACGAAGTTCGGCGGATACTATGGATTTGTCTCCGTCGCGCCGCCGTCGCGTCTGCCGTAGAGATTTTCTTGTGAACGCTCTACAGATTGCAAATCTTAACCGATTCTAATATTTTTTATACAGACACATCTTATGGTAAGATCCCGACACCAATCGATTTTGGTTGCCATAGCAACCAAATTGGCCGATTGGCGACATATTTTGTGCTCAAATTAGCCTGTTTAACACACATTTTCAAGGTCAGAGCACAAAATGACCAATATCTCGCTTATTATTGACTTTACAGCTTGGGAATCAATTGTGAACCTATAGAAAGTGATATATGCTGAATATTCTCATGACCTTGAATTTGACCTTTGACCCCATTTTCAAGGTCAGGGCACAAAATGGCTAATATTTCGCTTATTATCGACCATATAGGAAATGATATATGCCGAATATTCTGATGACCTTGAATTTAACCTTTGACCTCATTTTCAAGGTCAGAGCACAAAATCGCTAATATCTTGCTTATTATTCACTTTACAGCTTGGAAATCAATTGTGGACATATAAGAAATGATATAAGCTGAATATTCTCATGACCTTGAATGTGACCTTTGACCTTATTTTCAAGGTCAAAGCACAGAGCGGCTAATATCTCGCTTATTATCGACTTTACAGCTTAGGAATCAATCGCGGACATATACGAAATGATATATGTCAAATACTCTGATGACCTTGAAATTGAACTTTGACCTAATTTTCGAGGTCATTAGCACAAAATGACTATTATCTCGCTTATTATCGACTTTACAGCTTAGAAATCAAATGTGGACATATAAGAAATGATATACCAGGTATGCCGAATATTCTGATGACCTTGAATTTGACGTTTCACCTCATTTTCAAGGTCACAGCACAAAATGGCTAATATCTCGCTTATGATTCACTTTACAGTTTGGTAATCAATTGTCGACATATAACAAATGATATATGCTGAATGTTCTCATGACCTTGAATTTGACCTTTGACCTCATTTTCAAGGTCAGAGAATGAAATTGCTAATATCTCACTTTTTATCGACTTTACAGCTTAGCAATCAATTGTGGACATATAGAAAATGATATATTCTGAACATTGTCATGACCTTGAACTTCACCTTTGATCTAATTTTCAAGGTCATAGGACAAAATGGCTAATAGCTCGCTTATTATCGACTTTACAGCTTAGGAATCAATTATGAACATATAGGAAATGATATATGCTGAATATTGCTATGATTCTGAATTCGACCTTTGACCTCATTTTCAAGGTCACAGGACATAATTGCTAATATCTCGCTTATTATTGACTTTACAGCTTAGGAATCAATTGTGGACATACTAGAAATGACATATGCCGAATATTGTTGTGTCCTTGAATTGACGAATGACCTTTTTTTCAAGGTCATGGGACAAAATACTAATATCTAAAATATATATTGTCCGGTAACCTTTCTTAGCCCTTGGGCTAATTTTTTTTTTTACGAAAAATGCCCAATTCTGGGCAATGACCTTGAGTTTGACCTTCAGTGGCATGGAAAGGTGAAAACGGCATTTTTCGTTGGCGACACAAAACCTATTGTATCAAGAAATATTGAACTTTTGTAATGATGTGTTAATGAGTCAACTTATGACAGCATTGGCCTGTGGTCTTATCAGTTGGTTGTGATTTTGAAACAAATGGCACTGAATGTATGTGGATTTATCATGTTTATAGAGCTTTGAAATTTGTGGTACATTTTCTTGCAATCTCGAACTTGATCTCAGATGAAAATCGGTATTCAGGTTCAAAATTATGCCGAAACTCAAGAAAAGGAACATGTAATCTATCTGATGGATACCCTATACTTGAAGAGAGAGAGGATAGTCATAAGCATGAACATCAGTATCCCCTTGTGTTCACATTCAAGGTGCCCGGTGAGCGATGTTTCAATAACAAAAAACGTTGATAAAAATCGAATTTATCGATTACACACATACTGTTTTCATTATACAGTATTCGGAATGTATTATAGCAATGGGTATAAATGGTGATGTAAATGTGAGAGAAATATAAAAATACAATAGTATCACAACAGTGTAATATAATATCTTCATCTGTTGAACAAAGAACTGGCAAGTAAAATTGCAAACTAATCTGTTTTTTCGACCTCCAAGCGACAATTTTTACAATATTTACAAAATCTTTTCACTTGACATTATGGATTGCTTAGACGTCACGGGGATATTTCCAAATATCACAAAACCTATAAAGTAACAAAGTAAAGACTTATCTACCTCCTCCCCACCCCTCCCGTCATTTTGTGGATTTGAACTGGGTTATAGGGTCTGTAAGTCACGTGCCGTCACAGTGTGATTGTGGTGACCAACAAACATACGCCCAGTACATACACCTTTTGTTTAATATGAGTAATACTCCATTTAGAACTCAAATTACTCAGATAACACAATAGGGGTATGTTTTTGGTCACCATAATCATACTGTGACGGCACGTGACTTATAGGCCCTATTTGTACGGTTGGCATCTTTGTGCTTCGGCTATTGGAGATTTATGATGGTAACACCACAAATACCCCCCCCCCTCCCCCTCCGCAATACATCACAGAATACAAAACAACAAACAATGATATATGAACCATCATACACCTGAGTGTGCACATGTACTCGCTGAAATAAAATTCTTCATTGTCTTTCGACCACTCGTTTTTCATATAGTTTACACGTCATATTATAAGTCCATTATTGTAGCACATGCGCAGTCATGGTCTACTGCTTCGGCTTCCGTCCCACCAACAGGAACACGGGAATACTCATTGTGCTCATATAATCCTGGCGATTGACACCAGAGCCTATAATTGATTGGCACCTGCAATGGAAACTTATTACGTTCATTACGTGGTAAACGACGAGGACGATATATCGAAGCCAAACACAAAATTTAATGCGCAAAAAGAAAACAGTGCAATAATAAAGACGTAAACACGTTTACAAGATTTGTAATTGTACCTGTCCGCTAGCTCCTCGATGATGTCGGGTTTGTCCGGGTGAGCTTGCTGGTATGCCCGGTAGAAGGATCAGCTGCTCAGGAACCCAAGGCAGTCTGCCAAACTCATGTCCTTTTTTATTTCCATATCATCGTACCTACCGGGAAATTTTGGTCTCGTTATATTTGTATTTTCAACATGAGTCTAATGACATATTTGTGAGTCAAATTCACTGTCTTTGAAAGCATACAAAGTGATTTTCCCCATTTGAGTATGGGAACATACCGTTTCCATCCTGCATTATGGCAGGACGAAGTCCCTGTAATGCCTCTCAACAATTGCCTGCCGATCAGTCAAGTAGTCCTTAACTCTCTCATCTCGGTACAACTGTGACGACAACGGCAAAATCGAAGACAACATATTCGATCCGATGTTCTATGCTTTGCTGGGGAGAAATACACTCTGTATGCTACCCACCTCCAACGGAATATCCGACATTCCTTCCACTTCTGCTCGTCTTTCAGCATTTTTGGCATACCATATCCATAAATGGCAAGAACGCCATTTTCAGAACTCGGTCGACCTCTTTGTAGAAGTCGGTGATAGGTTCGAACCAATGAGCGGCTTGAGCGCTGGTCACAAGGTCAGCACTTTCGTCGCTTACACCCAGGTCGTCGAAATTAGCAGCACTGAATGTGATGAGATATATCAAACTCAATACCAATGTACACCATTACTGGAGTAATTGAACACTTATTGATGTTAGCGTTTCTAACCTGTACTGGATATTTGCATATCCCTTGACTTGTCTGGCTTGTCCAACCTGTGCCTCGCTAACATCCAGGCCCCTGACATTTTGAAAGAACTGGCCTAGGGGTCGGGTGCTCTGCCCGGGTCCACAGCCGACATCCACCGCCAGAGTTCGAGGGCCATTGTTCTGTACATTACAATGATAGCAGATGCTATTGTTTACAATGCAACGATTTAAACCACCACAAAATCAGTCAAATTCTTTAAAAAAAAAAAAAAACGATAGCAACGTTTATAATGTTTGGACACTTATCCACATGTATGCGATGCAACCAAAAACGAAGCAATACACCTTCTATATCAGGTAAATTCGTTAACACGTTGAAGAAATAGGAATAAAATTCCGAGGTCAAAGTTCATGAACAAAGTCATATACGATATTGCTTTCGACAAGCTGTATGTCACCTAGAACTCAAGGTATGGTCAATTGTGGGATCTCTGAATTTTCTGCTGCCATGGCGACTTCAATTCAATTCAATCTATTCCAAACCATACACACATATATATCATAACACAGTTACATATTATATTGGTAACAGAGAAATGCAAGTATGAGGTTAAACAAAGACAAAGTCTGTGGGTGGTGCAATTATAGAGCTAGCTATATATTAACTTGTAAGAATAATAACGGATAAGTTGATATCAACACCATCGTTATCAACTTCGCATAATGTTGGTGATTCAATGATCATGCACTTATGGTTCAGGCATGATGAGTATCATAATAGATTGTCAAAATGTTTTTACTGTGACCAAGTGCAGCTTAGGAATCAATTGTGGACATATAGGAAATGACATATGCCAAATAATCTAATTTGACCTTCGACGTTATTTTTTCAAGGTTACAGAACAAAAAGGCTAATATCTCGCTTATTATCGACTTTGCAGCTTTGGAATATATTGTGGACATATAGGGAATGATAAATGCCAAATATTTCGATGACCATGAATTTAAACTCTGACCTTATTTTCAAGGTCAGAGCACAAAATAGTCAAAATCTCGCTTATTTTCGACTGTACAGCTTATGAATCAATTGTGAATATATAGGAAAATGATATATGCTGAATATTGTCTTGATCTTGAATTTGACCTATGACCTCAATTTCATGGTTACGGACAAAATCGCAAATATCGCGTATATTATCGACTTCACAACTTGAGAATCAATCGTGAACATACAGGAAAAGATATATGCCGAACATTCTGGTGACAGGACAAAATGACAGGACAAAATTGCTAATACCTCTCTTATTATTGAATTTTCAGTTTAGCAAAATGAGGACATATAAACAAATGAGGACATATAAGAAATGATAAATTCTTAATATTCTTTTGACCTTGGATTTGATCATTAACCTCATTTTCAAGGTCACGGGACAAAATGGCTAATATCTAAAATATAAAACACATATTGGCCGGTAACCTATCTTTAGTTAGCCTTTGGGCTAAATTTTCTAGTTTCCAAGTAAGTGTTGGTCATTAGCAGTTACATTTTACTTTCTTTTTAATTATTCATATCTAAGCGCCTCACATACAGTGTATAAACAGCATTACATACAGGGTTAAATACAGTGTATATCTAAGCGGCTTACATGTTGTAAGTTGTAAGTGTCTATATACAGTGTATTTATGTGATCAAACCTTTTTCTCACCGATATGTCCATAATTTGGGCTACAACACTGAGTTGCCATGCAGAGGCAGTCGACGATGTTGCTTTGCCTCATCATCTTGGGTAGTTCATGGCCTGTGCCCCAGTCATCAGGCGTGCCACCATTCCCTTGAAGTATGTGGGCAGTGATCACGATGTGTATTGGTTACAATGTTGGGACAACAAGAAATTTTTGTTGGAGTTTTTTCTATCTCTTCCAGTGTGGTAATGACTGTGCGTTGGAGCCCTTGAAGCCGCTCCCTCCATCAGTGATCGCGTCATTGTCGCAGACATATGACAAGAACACTGTTGCATATTTCTGTTTGGACCTCTGCACTTGCCCTTGTAGTGCTTTGACAGAGCCCAACAGTTCTTCAATCTCCTTGTCACGACCTTCCTTACATTCTTCAAAAGCGCGTGTTCGCAGTTCAATGTCATCATGTCTTGGGGTAGTAGAAGCAGTATTTTCCTTAATCGATTTAGCAAGCCACAGTATTGGTTGAATGCCTCCAATAACACTCTCCGACTCCCTAGCTTTCTTCAACTGTGCTTCTGTCATAGACATCTTCTTTTTGGTATCTCTTGTTTCACGACGTTGCGTCGTAAAGTGAAACGGGCGTTATTTTCGGAATCGTGGCACTAGACGAACATGACTTAGGGGTATTTGGGTGAACTTGGCCATAAGCCACTTTTTTGCTGAGTTGGCATTTTTTTTTAATTTTCGGCCATGTCTCGGAAGCGGTGCGTCGTAAGGCGAGACAGAACTTATTTTGGGACTGGGAAATGATATATACAGATTATTCTCGTGACCTTGAATTTGACATTTGACCTAAATTTCAAGGCCACAGGACAAAATAACTAATATCTCGCTTATTATCGACTTTACAGCTTAGGAATCAATTGTGAACATATAGAATATGATATATGCTGAATATTGCCAAGACCTTTTCATGGTTTCATGGTTACGGACAAAATCGCAAATATCGCGTATATTATCGACTTCACAACTTGAGAATCAATCGTGAACATACAGGAAATGATATATGCCGAACATTCTGGTGACAGGACAAAATGACAGGACAAAATTGCTAATACCTCTCTTATTATTGAATTTTCAGTTTAGCAAAATGAGGACATATAAACAAATGAGGACATATAAGAAATGATAAATTCTTAATATTCTTTTGACCTTGGATTTGATCATTAACCTCATTTTCAAGGTCACGGGACAAAATGGCTAATATCTAAAATATAAAACACATATTGGCCGGTAACCTATCTTTAGTTAGCCTTTGGGCTAAATTTTCTTGTTTCCAAGTAAGTGTTGGTCATTAGCAGTTACATTTTACTTTCTTTTTAATTATTCATATCTAAGCGCCTCACATACAGTGTATAAACAGCATTACATACAGGGTTAAATACAGTGTATATCTAAGCGGCTTACATGTTGTAAGTTGTAAGTGTCTATATACAGTGTATTTATGTGATCAAACCTTTTTCTCACCGATATGTCCATAATTTGGGCTACAACACTGAGTTGCCATGCAGAGGCAGTCGACGATGTTGCTTTGCCTCATCATCTTGGGTAGTTCATGGCCTGTGCCCCAGTCATCAGGCGTGCCACCATTCCCTTGAAGTATGTGGGCAGTGATCACGATTTGTATTGGTTACAATGTTGGGACGACAAGAAATTTTTGTTGGAGTTTTTTCTATCTCTTCCAGTGTGGTAAGGACTGTGCGTTGGAGCCCTTGAAGCCGCTCCCTCCATCAGTGATCGCGTCATTGTCGCAGACATATGACAAGAACACTGTTGCATATTTCTGTTTGGACCTCTGCACTTGCCCATGTAGTGCTTTGACAGAGCCCAACAGTTCTTCAATCTCCTTGTCACGACCTTCCTTACATTCTTCAAAAGCGCGTGTTCGCAGTTCAATGTCATCATGTCTTGGGGTAGTAGAAGCAGTATTTTCCTTAATCGATTTAGCAAGCCACAGTATTGGTTGAATGCCTCCAATAACACTCTCCGACTCCCTAGCTTTCTTCAACTGTGCTTCTGTCATAGACATCTTCTTTTTGGTATCTCTTGTTTCACGACGTTGCGTCGTAAAGTGAAACGGGCGTTATTTTCGGAATCGTGGCACTAGACGAACATGACTTAGGGGTATTTGGGTGAACTTGGCCATAAGCCACTTTTTTGCTGAGTTGGCATTTTTTTAAATTTTCGGCCATGTCTCGGAAGCGGTGCGTCGTAAGGCGAGACAGAACTTATTTTGGGACTGGGAAATGATATATACAGATTATTCTCGTGACCTTGAATTTGACATTTGACCTAAATTTCAAGGCCACAGGACAAAATAACAAATATCTCGCTTATTATCGACTTTACAGCTTAGGAATCAATTGTGAACATATAGAATATGATATATGCTGAATATTGCCATGACCTTGAATTCGACCTTTGATCTCATTTTCAAGGTCAAATGACAAAATGGCTAATATCTATAGAAACTGATATACACTGAATATTTCGATGACCTTGAATTAACCTTGACCTTAGTTTCAAGGTCGGAGCAGAAAATGGCTAATATCTCACTTATTATCAACTTTACAGCTTAGGAATCAATTGCGGTCAAACTCCAAATGATATATGCTGAATATTCTCGTGACCTCGAATTGACCAATGACCTTATTTTCAAGGCCATGGGACAAAAGGCTAATATTTAAAATATAATTGTCCGGTAACCTTTCTTAGCCCTTGGGCTAATTTTTCTTTTTGCTGAATCGGCATTATCATTTTTGGTCATATCTCGGAAACGGTGCGTTGTAAAGAGAACCGGACGTTATTTTCAGACTCGTGGCACTACACAGACATGTCTTAGGGGTATGTTGGGTAAACTTGGCCCTGGTCAATTTCTTTTGCTGAGTCAATATGTTGGTCACTTGCAAATGTAAATTTGTATATGTGTTCGCTCTCCGGCGTCCACAGTTTTCGCACTAGCATCCCGATTTTGTTTTTGGTGTATAGATATTCCTCCTTGGACGGGACCGCACGTTTTAGGTAGCAGTCACACAGCAGTCATATTTGGATCTATACCTCTGAAATTTAATACACCGATATATATTGATATCATCCATCAAACTGCAAGTTTTATTTGGATCGGTTGAATGTCAATGACGTCACGACGTGAAACGTCAATTTTGAAAATGGGGCTATATATCGGAAAGTATTTGTCGTACAGAGAAGCGGCACAATTGGAAAGCCCGTTGAATTCTTGTTTAGGAGGGCACTGTCCGATACTTTTCCGCCATGATAGATTTTCCGCTATGACGCCATAAACGTATATAAGGCCTGTCATACCAATTTTTCGGCAAACTTTCAAACATCCAGAGTGCACTGGACTGTAATTATGAAAACGTATGTGGAATAATATTACCCAGCCATATACTGAGTTTCGACACGCTATGTGCAACGTCAATGACGGCACGAAGTGAAACTTCAATTTCCAAAATGGGGCTATATGTCGGAAAGTATTTGTCGTACAGAGAAGCACCATTGGAAAGCTCGTTGAATTCTGGTTTAGGAGGGTACTGTCCGTTATTTTTCCGCCAAGTTAGATTTCCCGCTATGACGCCATAAACGTAAGGCCGGTCATAAATTTTTTTTCGACTTTTCAGCAAACTTTCAAACTTGCACAGTGCATTCAAATTTGAAGATATCGGACTGTAATTATGAGAACGTATGTGGAATAATAATATCCAGCAATACAGCGAGTTTCAACACGCTACATGCAACGTCATTGACGTGAACGGCAGTTCTCTGTCATACAGAGAAGCGGATTGCACCATTGGAAAGCTCGTTGAATTCTGCTTTAGGAGAGCTCTGTCCGATACCTTTCCGCCATGAAAGTTTTTCCGCTTTGACGTCATAAGCGTAATGCCTGTCATAATTTTTTTTAGCAAACGTTCAAACATCCACAATGTTCTCAAATGACGTCATGACATCACACGTCAATTTTCGAAATAAGGTTGTATCGCAGTAAGTATTTATCCTAGAGTGAAACGGATTACACCGTCGGAAAGCTCGTTCAATTCTCCTTAAAGTAGATTTTCCGTCATGATAAATTTTTATGACGTCATAAACGTAAGACCAGTCGTATTTTTCAGCAAACTTTCAAGCACCCACATTGCATTCAAATTTGAAGCTATTCGACTGTAATTTTGACAACATATGTGGAATATTATTACTCAGCCATTTACCGAGTTTCAACATGCTACGTAGAACGTCAATGATTTTATTCAAACATCAGTTCAGAACGTCAAACATCAGTTTTCGAAATACGGCTGTTTTTTCGTAAGTACTTATCCTAGAATAGAATGCATTACACCACTGGAAAGCTCATTCAATTCTGCTCAAGGGAGGTCATATGTGATACTATTCCCTCGTTGAGAAATTTTCGGTCTGAAGTCATAAACGTAGTTCCCACAATGTCAGTGTGGCAAAAGTTTCATCGATCTTTGAAAGGTTACATGAAAGTGAGTTTGCAGTATAACATTAGCGTCACATTACGTCACAATGACGTAAAAAATCTGGCAAGAATGGGGCCTATAGCAAAGATTTTCTATAGGGCTGGAAAGCGGAAGTACTGATCGATGACAAATTCCAATGAATTTACTCGTACTGGGGATAAGCACCTGACGCCTCCCTATCTTTTAACATGGAGGTGCATTTAAAGTACCAGGAACATGAAAATATGATGTGAACTCAAATGAGAGACCTTGTTTTGCTGAGTAAAGTGTTGTTTACTGCATGCCAACATCTATCGGTTAAAAAGTTATGGCCATTTGAATGTCACATTTTGGCAGGTTATGACATATGGTGGATTGAACACTTCTGGATTTTACGAGCAGCTAATTAGTAAGCAAATGAGGTATTCGTGACGTAGAAGGGGGAATATTTTTAATTAGGCAAGTTTGAGTCTTAATATAATTGTTCTGCTCAAATTATTGGAAACCTAAACCTTACACATTGATAGGCATAGTCAATAATCAGTGTTGATCAAAGTGTTAATGTTGCCATGGTTACTATTCACCTGCTGGAGCCTTAGTAACCATTGGTTGCTATGGGTCCTATCTGCCAGAAACATGGGTTTTGACATATTTCGATTATTGTATATTATTTATGCTTGTGGAGTCCATCCATTTTCACCTCTGGTTTTGTTTGTTCATCGATATGACTGTGGATTTGTCCATAGCAACCCTGGTTGCTAGGGACCTTATATCAATACTGGTGACCTTGGCAACTATCCGGATGTGAAATTCATTGACTATCAATTATGGAGAGCATGTGGAATAAACTTTGTTGAATAATTGCAATTTCTAAAGACTTCATATGCCGATAAAACCAGCTAATTTAAAAATGTTCCCGCTGTGACGTCATGCATACAAATTTGCATATTAATGAGCTATTTGATTTTTCAAATTGTACTCTGGGCAATTTGAACTTTGAAGCTCTGTAACTCTTGAAGTAATTGAGATATTCACGTTCTGTAAGAACCATTCTGATCAGCTCACATGGTGCTTTAATCTGAGCTCACATCATATTTTCATGTTCCTAGTACTTTAGGGGCCGGTCATTATTTACTGGGTGGAGGGGGGGGGGGGTGGGTTGGATGGTTTTTCCGAGAAATGAGTTTTCAAAGTTTGACCCCCCTACCGATATCGAAAACCAATCTATGACCCCCCACCAAAATCCAAAATAAAAGTATGACCCCCCCCCCCCTCCAATCCCCATGTATGAATATAAGGCTATGCTTCGCAATTGATGACAATTATAATGCACCAGTATCATAATGATACTTGAATGCTTTTTACGCTTTCTTTCATTTCTATTGAAACAACTGTGACTTTTGTCGCGAATTTATGATACTATAAGGTCAGTGAATACTATGATTTGTGCTCTTCGTGTATCCACCATTCCTTCGCTGTTAAATGCAATTACAACAATTATTACTTGCATGCATACTATATATGGGCACTTTAGGTGTTTGAGGGCAAAACCAGACTCCACCCCAAATTCCACCCCCCCCCCCCGACATCCATATCCAGGATCACTTTCCTCTGAATGCATTTTCTTTTTCATTACACAGGCCATCGTTTCGGAGCCCACTTTAAACACTCGAGACATAGGTCAAAGATCATTCAGTTGATTCCTTTTGATTTTTGATGGAATGGAAAAAAAATGTATGAAAACCCTCACGGACTGACTGGACACCATACATGTAGTGAACTCGCGAAAAATACAGGGCTCTTCCACATAAACCGGTGTAAAACCGGTCTGTGGTTCTGACATGCTAGTTCGGGTTCATCGTAAGGGATGATATGTTGCTCAGGGTGGTATGGACTGATTGATCCGTGGTTTGTTTGTGACAGGACCCTGCTGATCTGGGTTCGTCCTTGCTGGCACCGTGTTTAGCTGTAGTGCTGCTCCGTTGGGTCCAAAGTTGATTCTTGGTGACAATGTTTCAATCTGAGTGATGAGCGTTGATCAATGCACATCAGAGCTCAGAATTGCCACTTGTGGGTAGCCATAGGCCCATAACATTTCAGATTTGCTCCTGGCAATAGAGCTCTCGAGCCAATTGGCTGATGAAAATCTGTAAAGTAATATTGAAATATGCTTCTAGAAGCCAATTGGCTCCTAAAAATTGTTGAATAGGAGCGAAATAGAAACTTTGGCTCCTGGATAAAATTATCAATTTTGAGCCCTGGTGCACATGGATTGCGGCATCTCTCGATGTTGGTGTTCCTGAATGGTCCTCTGCGTGATCCGGTTTCAGGGAGATTATGGTTTTACTGAAAGTGTTATGTAATTCCATCGCGTACTCCAATGAGTCCATGTACTGATATTGAGTGGATTGTTTCCACCTAATTATTTAACTATTTTACTATTCAGATTTGCTCAAAATAACTCAATTTCAAACTCCGACCCCCCCCCCCCCCCAGTCCCATCGAAAATAAAAGTATGACCTCCCCCAATATTGTTGAAAAGGAAAGTGTGACCCCCCCCCCCCACCTGATAAATAATGACCGGCTCCTTAATATGGTGATTTCAAGTATATAAACGATGTTTTTAATGAATTATAGCATCCATACACGATGATGATATACAAAAACTGTTTTAAAAAATAAAAAGTGTCCAATTTAACGGCATTTTCAAGCTTTCAACCAAGATGGCAGTACTGTAATAGCACGTACGTTAGCTAAAGCTCCTGTGAATATAGCAAAATATGTTGAAATCGTTTGGAATATGAACATATATGTTTTTATGAGCCCTGCTAAAACTACTGTGGTTCATATTGCGTGGTGAGTTCAGTCAGTGCCAGAAGGAATGATTGTGAATATCCATTGACATTCAGTGACTTGTAGCAACAACTTTTGACATTCTCTCCCGCCATTACCCTATGTTTACACGTTGCACGGTCCAGTGAACTCTTAGTTGTGTAGGCACTTGTATAACAATCGCACTGACCAAGCGTCTGTCAACCAGCCACGTTCGATCGACCAATAACTACTGTGTCCCAGAGGTACCCAGTACGACCTGTCCGTCAAGTACGCTAGATCATTCCAAAACTACGGTGCCCAAACAGTGCCTTCCACAACAATTCAGAATGTCAAATTTAACCATCATGGATCTCGAAGAGGCTCTAAGATCTGATGAGGTCCCTAACAACACCAAGCTTCTGTCGCTGGTATGGCTCGGGATCAAGTCCATCATGAACGAAAAGACCAGCATTGACGCCCGTACAACCAAGATTGAGGAAACCCAGACCGACCTGAAGACTGCGGTGGCATCACTTTGCACAGAAGTGAACAAGCTGAGGGCAGAAGTCACACGCCTCCAGGTTGCAGAAAATCTTCAAGATGGTGAAATTGAGAATTTGAAAACTCTATCTATGAGAGATAACCTCACCATTTCGTTCAGTGATGACGCAACTGACTACAATGCAGCAGAGGGTGAAGACTGCGCTGCTCTTGCCTTAGCCTTTTTCCACAACGTGTTAGGCATCACTACCGACGTCCACATCCAGTCTGCACATAGACTTGGTAAACCACCGCCCGGTAAAATACCATCCATAATCGCCAGAATCCCAATCACAAAGCAGCGAGAACTAGTTCTCGGCTCAGCATCCCGCCTGAAAGACACTGGTCATTCAATCAATGCCCCGTTGCCTCCATCAACAGCAGAACGACGCCAGTTTGTATATAATGAATATAAGTCACTTAAAGGGGACAAGAAAAATAAAGCAAGGCTGACCAAAGACAAATTTTACGTGAAGGACAAGCTCCAAACACAATATCTCAAGCCTGTCCTACCCGATGTTCCTAACCGTGGAGATGACGGGGCGCCGCCGACCTTAGCTTCGAGCAAGAAGACTGAGGGTGGCAGCTCCTTCAAGGTCTTCAGTGCGCAAGTTGAGTCCCTCACGGATATTGCTGAAGTCCGACAGCATATGATCATCAACGAGAAGGATGTCCAGAATGCCAATCACATTATCATGGCCTATCGCCTGCAAGGTACACGGGGCAGGATCCAGGAGAACTTCAACTCCGACCGGGATTGGACCACTGGACTCTCACTTCTGAAGCACATGCGCCAGCATAAGATCGTGAACACTGTCTGTTTCGCCATATTACGTACCTGTCACACGAACTTCGTGCACATCGGGGGACGATGTGACAACTCGCAACAAACGCCATCCAGAAGCTGAATCAGTAATCACATCAAGAGAACTGATACCACCTTAAGTCTATGCATAGTATTGTCACAAATTCCCATGCACTCACTTTGCTACATATCTCCATATCACTAGTGTTATATGTTTCTGTAAGTATGTATGTAATCAGTATTGATGAACAGCTTTCTATGTGGTACATGTACACATCGTACATTATAACTTATACAGGTTATTTTTTATCTTGTAATATTCCGCATACCAATTTAAATACAGGTATTCCAGCGCTATATATGTACTAAGATCAGGGCTTTGCATCGGGCATCATAACAACTGACATATCGGATCACCTGCCAATTTTCACGTCACTTGGCCAAAGGAAAGTAATTGAAAAACAAATAGTTTCTATAAAGTATCGACCATTTGATGTTGATACTATAAACCAACTAGCTTCTTTCCTACAAAGTACTGATTGGTCTTTTCTCGACAATCTATCCGTTAACGAAGCGAATGACGCTCTAGTTGATACAATACTGTCTGCAATGGACCGATTTATGCCAGAATCAGTGAAAAATATACCAGGTAAGTGCATGATACGTGAAAAATGGATGACCTCTTCTTTATTAAGAAGTTCCAAGACCCGCGATAAGTTATACAAACAATGTCTGGGGAAACCAAAGGATAACAAAGAACACAGCAAGTATGTACAGTATAGAAATAAGTATAATCAAATCAAACGGACTTGTAAAGAGAAGTATTATGCTGATAAACTTCAAAGCCTCAAAAATGACTCCCGGCGTACATGGAACCTAATTAATAATCTCATACGGAAAACACCGAATAAATCTGGAATCTCGGACACCTTCAAAATAGGAAACGAACTAACAAGTGACAAAACAATTATAGCAAATGAATTTTGTAAATATTTTTCGGAAATTGGTCCAAAGTATGCTAACAAAATCGGTACCCCGAATCAGCCGTTTCACAATTACCTGGATTCAGCGAGAATATGTAAGTCTTTTTTCATGTCCCCAACAGACCGAGGTGAAATTGAAAAAATTATATCCTCCCTGAAGCATAAAACAAGCCATGGGCATGACGGTATCAGCTCCAAGCTAATATCAGCTCCAAGCTAATAAAATCCATAAATTTGTCCATATCAATACCGATTAGTAAAATAATAAATAAATCATTGCAATACGGAATTGTTCCCGACAGTATGAAAATTGCTAAAGTCATACCAATCTACAAATCAAAAGATAAAAACGAATTCGGTAACTATAGACCAATATCCCTCTTACCATCTATATGTAAAGTTCTGGAAAAGGTAGTTCATTGCAGGCTTTACTCTCTTTGTGTCAAAAATTCAATTCTTTTCGAAAATCAGTTTGGTTTTCGACCTAACCACTCGACTATCGATGCAGTCGTAACATATATGGGACACATTAATAAAGCACTAGAAAGTAAAGAAATAGCATTATCTGTCTTTCTGGACCTCTCCAAGGCCTTCGACACTATCGATCATGAAATTTTGCTGAAAAAACTCGATCATTATGGCGTGCGGGGTGTGGCCTTGGAGTGGTTCAGAAGCTATATCACTAATCGAAAACAATATGTCGCATACAAGGAATTTGTGTCCACTAATCATAACGTCTCCTGCGGTGTGCCTCAGGGATCCGTCCTCGGTCCCTTATTATTCATCATTTATATGAACGATCTTCCCAATATTCTCAAACACTCGCGGTGTATTTTATTTGCCGATGACACCACTTTATACTGTTCATCTCCGGATATACATCAACTATGCACCAATATGGAAGAGGATTTATCCTCATTGGCGGACTGGTTTGTTGCGAACAAGTTATCGCTAAATGTCCAAAAAAAACAATTTCATCATATCAAATTTGCATATTTCCAAAACCAAAGCGAAAAACATTACACATCTACGATTGGGTATTCAATCTATTTCTAGATTGAAATGCACCAAATTTCTTGGGATCTATATAGACGAATGTTTCACGTGGTATGAGCAAATTCAACACATAATGTCGAAAAATTTCTAGCGGTCTATATGCCATTACTGCTTCGAAACGTATACTTTCATCAGCCAATTTACGGCTTCTGTATTACTCCCTAGTGCATCCTCACCTATTATATGGGATAATGTTATGGGGTTCAGCTCCCAAATCACAATTTCGCCGCATTGAAATACTACAGAAAAAGTGTGTCCGGAATATAACGAAAGCAGCTTACAGTGATCACACTACACCCTTATTTGCTAAACTGAAAATTCCGAAACTAAACGATATGTTATTCAGTTAGCCAAATTTATGTACCAGTTCACCAACAAAAGCCTACCGCCTCCCTCTCGATATTCACGTCAAATCGTGAAATTCACTCTCATAATACTAGGCAAAGTAATAACCCACATATACTGAAGCCCCAATCTGTCAGTATGATGAAAACATTCATTTATCAAGGCAATTTTATATTTTATTCGAAAAATGAATTCGAATGTATGTATATATATGAATATGTGGGTGATTGGTTCTGAATAAACATTACATTACATTACTTCGAAGAGGCACTGAAAAATAGGCACTTCAAATAAAGCCTTCCTCCGGCAAAATTGCCGGCAGACAGCCTGTTATTCTGATAAATTTTGGCATATGTATACCTGCTTTGTACATTCGCTAAAGTTTTTTGACACAATACATGCTATTTCAGCAGTTATTGACGTTGTTAGAAAATGGGCGATAAAAGGTTTATCCCCGGCGACGCCTTATTAACGAATATTTCATTGGAATTTATCATCGATCATACTTCCGCTTTCCAGCCCTATACCAAGATAGCTCACTCAGGCCAAAACGGAAGCAAACAACCCCCCTGGCTGTCAGACTGAGGAATTACTACATTTGCGTTTTTATGAATGAATATATGTGACCAAAACGTCATTTTATAAATGAAAACCGCCGTCACTATTGGAAATACGTCCAACTTTCAGTCTCACCGCCAGGATCGACACTTTTCAAATATTCGCTTCCGTTTTATATATTCGGCCTGAGTCGACTGTCTTGGGATAGAAAATCTTCGCCTATAGGGCCTGTAAGTCTCGTTTGGCATATGTCGTAAAATGACGCAATCAGTTACGTAATCCTTTACTGCTGGTGGCAAACATTGCCACGTGGTCGTTTTTGCTGATTTTGCTCGATTTCAGAAGCGCCATACAAAAATATTATTGAGAATATAGTTACAATCTTAATAATTACACTTGATCCAAACTATAGCGTGCCACTCTTTATGATAATCAAGAGGTACTGTTTCATAGTCAATTTGACCCCGATCTATGTTGTGTTTCACAACATGTTTTGAGACCCCATATTCCAAGAAACAATATTTCTTTTTTTGTGATGTTCCACCCAAAACTGTACAAAACATATGTCACATCATATGTAGTCACAAACACCAGCGAAGGGTCTTTATACTTGTCATGTAGTTTCGAAGGAATAAGCATTATTCTCCCGTCAAGTTCATGACCACGCAAACATACGTTTTTCATCCCTTTTAAATGGAATCAAATGGTTAAGAAATATGCATGATTATTTCGCCAGCGATCGTAGGAACGGGTCATGACAATGTTACGAATACGTGATAATTTTCCGATAATTTCCGTGTAAGGTGCAGCAGTTCAAATATATAGAATTTTACGAATTGAGCCAAAAATTTGGAGGGAAAACCATATGTCAACAGAATGGTCAAATCAGGTAAAATATTGTGACGTTTTAAATCTCGTCACAATATTGTGACGTTTAAATCCCTATTGCCTTTCGTGTGGTATATAAATCACAGGGCGTAATCAGTAAGCCGGTACTGTGGGGAAACGCCCGTTCTGTGAGACAACTAGCTGGTTCTGTAAGTAAAAGTTGTCATACTGTGTCATACACATGATGATAACTGTCACAAATCAAGGTTAAAAGTTATATGCTGGCTAATGGAGTGTTCTATTAGTTGGAATATGTAACAACAATGATTCATACGAACTTACGGGTGATAAATATACGCATTTCATCGTTTTTTAGAAGAAACTTTTCAATATGTTTCAAAGTTTTGACAACTATCTCGAAATATTGAACACATTTTGGGGCCAATTTTTGGTTTCATGATTCGCTCGTATGCCGAATATATGTTAGTAAACGCCAGAAATGATTGGCAAGTGTGAGCTTGAACAAATCGTTATGAAAATTAAAGAAATCAAAGGTTTTTCATGTCAACGCCGGTTAAGGCAACGCTGGTTCTATGTGAACTTTGAACTCAAGTCAAATGATCAAACCGTTTATGACCAGCATGTACACTTAGATTACGTGTGATGAAACACATTTCATCAGGTAGGACGAACCACATATAAATTCTAATACATGTAGATACACCACTTTAGTGTCCGATGGCCCGGTGACTGGATGATAGCTAGTAGTCAATTTTCAGAAACATAATAGACGGAACAGTTTGTCATGAAATGGATGGCCCCTTCACGTGCAGCTTCCCGTTGCAGTCTTCATTTGGGGTTTTATACAGATATAGAGTGATAATGCCGGAATACAATTGTGTTTCCGAAAATTACCGATAAAGTCTAATTATTCGTTTTAGAGGGTATATCCATTTAAATGGTGTATGTACTCGCGGTTTTTGAATTTTTTTTTCGCTTTAATCCATTTGCATCGGATGGGTGCACTTTTTTCCTCTTTCAAGGTTGGGCTGTGGAAGTATATAAAGTATAGTCAACTTAGTCATGCTTTTTCATACCACGAAAAATGTGCAATTGCCAGCTCGTTATATTCGTAAACTCTCACAGAACCGGTGTTGCCATCACCCAGAACCGGCGGAGAATCTCTAATAAGCAGATTTACTGTAACCTGTGCACAATTATTATGCCAACACCTAATAGGTTCGAATATCATTACATATCGTTTGTTCTATCAGCTAATTGCACCATGAACAACATTTGTTCATTTAGATTTCATTTGTTTTGTCAGCTATTCCACAACATTTTGCTGAACACACCAGCTGAACTGTGAACACTATTAATATGTTACATATTTCTCACTTCTAGTCAACTTATTTCTAAACAGTACTTGTTTATGCAACTAATAGACATAATTGTTAGGTTCATCACTTATGATTGGCCACAATACAGCATCATTTCTGGTAGAGACTATCTTACATGTCGGCCATCACGCCTGTATTCACACAGAACCAGCGTTGAATCACACAGAACGCTATAGCTATCGACTGTATGGAGGGGGAAGAAGGGGAGAAAGAGAAGAAAAAAGAAACGAAAGAGAATGAAAGAATGTGGGTGTTTTTTACAGTATTTATGTGTACAATTAGGGTTAATATATCACAAAATCCGTCATTTTAGCCTGAGTTATAAATGTCTTTACAGTCAGAGTACAACAGGGGACTTTGTTACAGCAAGAACAAAACGTTCGTGTGTGGTTGTTGTACACGATGTATGGAAGTCCTGAGAACAAACACGACTATTCACAAACCATTATCCGTGATAGATTTACTATATTTGAAGACTGTATTGGAGCTGCAATAAAACAAAAACAACAATGAGATACCCATTTTAAAAATAAATTGTTCAACATTATGAGGATATATTGCCACAAAGGGTCTATTATCGTTCCAATGAAACTGATTTGCAATGTGACTGGGTGTATAAAAAAACATGTAGATCTACAATGTTTTGAACAGTATGAAAAATATTACCAGTATGTGCCTTGATATTTGCCCGAGATCTGGATTAGCCCGAGGCCAAATGCAAATGCCAGGATCAAGAGCAAATATCGGGGCACTGGTTGAAAAAAAACAGGTTATGTTATAATACCAGGAAAATGATAACGGAAAAACTAGGATGGGCGCACGTGTTTTAATGGCAAAGTGTTTCCATCCACACGAGTGATTGTTGCAATACTACTGGCCAGTATTTGCCTGCTGAGTGTTGTTATCGTACAGGGCACAACCAGTGTTATGCAACGAATAGCATCGCAGGTGCTAGTACATAATAAATTTACAGTACCACATATTAATTTGTAATGTAGCCTCGGCACGTATTTCTTTTTTTGTAATTACTCTCCATTGTCTGAATAAAGGTCGTGTTTATATTTATCACATTAGAGAAATATTTCAAATTTAGTTGTGATATAATTTAAAATATTGATATTTCAAGTACATTTTGTTAAATATTAATATACTTTTAAAAATGAATGTTTTATTTGAAAGTGAGGTTCCATAATGTAGTATTGTTTATGCAGATTTAGATTATACTATATTCTGGAGTATACTATAATATAAATTGTGCCTAAAAGAAGTCAATGGAATTTCATAACATTTTCTTCATATGTAGACCATTCTTCGAAAATCAATAGGCGACACTTTGGATAATGCTATCAGTATAGTACATAATGTATGTATTATACAACAGTATGGGAAAACACTCATAAGAATAATATTTACTGGTTACAGTGCTACAAATCTAATCCATATCATCAGTTTTTCAGAGAACAATGCACAACTGGATATTTTATGTGTTTGCAATCCCCATTCATTTGTGTTGCCAGAGAAGTTAGTGTTCTATTACTCTCAATTGTCCTTTGTATGTCTCTTTACTAGCCACTCTTCTGTCCAGTTGGTAATGAATTTGACTCTGTACACTTCTTGACTTGCTTTACCATGCTACTGTAATATTGTATTGCCCGACAGAACGACGCTCACTCATGTATGCACACATATTTATTGAAGAAATCCAGTGAATCTACAAATGACAAAAATTAGCCCGAGGGCAAAGATAGGGTACCAATATATATTCCCTATTTTGTCCCGTGGCCTTGAAAATAAGGCCACGGTCAAATTTAAAGTCACGAGAGTATTCAGCATATATGATTTTCTATATGTTCACAAAGTTCTGCTTACTAAGCTGTAAATTCAGTAATAAGACAGATATTAGTCATTATATCCTGTGACATAATGAAAATGAGATCAAGTCAAATAAAAGGTGTCCACAACAGAATCCTAAGTTGTAAATTTCATAACAAACAAGATATTAGCTAAGTTGTCCTGTGAGCCCTTGAAAATGAAGTCAAAGGTCAAATTCAAGCTCACAACAATATTCAGCATACATAAATTCCTATCAGTCCACAATTGATTCTCAAGTTGCAAAGTCGATGATAAGCGAGATATTAGTCATTTTCTTCTTTGACCTTGGAAATGAGGTCAAAGGTCAAAACAGGGTCATCACAATATTTGAACAATATCATTTCCTATGTGTCCATAATTGATTCCTAGTCGCTAATCTCAATACTAAGTGAGATATTAGGCATAATGTGTCCCATTATAAAGCATAGGAGAATTTAACATGGAAAAGTCCCATTTGGGACATGTCGAGAAAATGAAAATGGCCGCTACACGCCGACCGGCGATTCAGGGGCAACGAAACCTATACACATCACAGAGGCATGTGAGAGCAATTTTTGATACTATAATCACACTGCTGATACACACTGCTGATACTATAATCACACTGCTGTAGAATTATAGATGTGATGGAAACTGATGTGATGGAAACAGTTGCTACTTCTTCCTTTTGTCTGCTAGCCACTGTTCCTTTGAGACTTCCTCAACGCGAGGACAGTACCACTGGCCACGGTACTGGGTGTGACCCGTGTCGGTGGTTCTGAGCTGGCCACACTTTCCGCACTTGTTGTGAGGATTTGACCTCGTGTATGGTCTCTTCTGGGGCCGGCCTTCAGCTTCCTGCTGCTGCTGCTGCTTTCTCCTCCTCCACTGTGACGTGCGACACATGCTGACTGATCCAGCTGGAGTGCTGCTTGTGCCAACAGAGGCAGCCTGCATTGGAGGTGTGGCGTCTTGGCGGGGCAGTATGTGCACAGGCAGAGCACGGCATGAAGATGCTGTTGGTGCTACAGGCACAAGGGGCACTGGATCCTGGAAAAGGGCGACACGTGGCCCAGGCCTCTCCTTAAGCCCTTGCCTGCCCCGGACTGGAGCCTGTCCGGAAGTGTTGGCAGGCAACACAAATCGGTGCGGAGCGAGACCATGGTGGGGGGGAGCTGCTGCTCTGGATGCGGCAGGTGGGAGGGACTCCTCTGCTACTGGACGAGCCTCTGGCAGCGACAGGCCTTGTGTCAAGATGGCTCTCTCCTTCAGGTCCTGCCTCTTGTTGTGCCTAGGATCAAAGCAAAATATATATTGGACATGCAGTATCAACACCATGCTGTAGCAGCTTTTGTGTAATTTGTAACCACAGTTCTATTTACCATCAACATGAAATTTAAATTTTGCTGGGAAATGACATTATGGGTTCCATTGCCTAGAAACATGAGAAATATGCAAGATAAAATTTTGCAGCTGATAACAAATATCTTACCACTGTGTCAGCGTATACTGGTTGATTTCCACGAGCTGTAGAGTGGTGTTCGACATGACAAAGTGGTTCGCCAGGATCAGTTCTCGGATCCGCTTGTAGCATTGCATGATCCTCGTCCACCTTGTGATGGTCCTGCCCTCTACTTTCTTTGGACTGGTGAACATCAAGCAGAGTTTTATGCACAAGGACTCCACCACTCGACAACAGTCTGGGTGTTGGGCTGGAGATCCACTGCCAATGGAGCTCCTTAAAAAAGAAGGCATGGAAACAAACATATGAATATCCAACGAGCAAAAATCATACATACACAGTGAAAGTCACTTTTTGTCATCTTGTGGAGATCCATGGATTAACATGTGCAAAAGTGTACATGTGTGAATTTTATAGTGATCACTATTCACTGTGGAGATGTTTGACTTACTTGGTGCTGACATCGGTCCCAGGCACTTCCGTGTCCCTCCTCTTAGACGTCTTGAAGCGGCCTGTGGGGGAGGCCTTGCGACCACGGGCAGCATACTGGATTCGCTCCTTGTCGAAACGAAGGAGCTGTCCCCACAGCCTGACGACTTCCTGCGCTTGCTCGTCGGTGAGGGACAGGTTGTGCTCGGGGATTGTCTGCTCAAGCTCCACCAGGTAACCAGTCAAATTGTCAACCTGCTGGTACCCAGGCACCATGTCCATTCTTGTAACCTACGAACTAAATCAATAACCTTGTCAAAAAAGTCAAATTATTTGATACTCAGTCAGATATTCATTCAAATTAAGTGAAAAAAGAAAGTTTTACACATTATATGCTTCAGTGAATATACTTGAACTGCCAAAGTTTGGTTCAATAATTTGTCTTTGAGATTTATTGATCCGATTAGTTGTGTGTACAAATGTATTACATACCTTTAACTCGACATCTGAGCCAGAGGGAGCTGGCTGATCGACAGGCCGTCTCGGCTGGTCTGTAAGTGGTTCAACCTGCTGGCAATCAAAACAAACATGGATTTGTGCATCAGGACCACCAAGATATTCAAACCTAATGTGTTATAATTTGGTTGCAATCTGTTCCACATGTTGTTAATTTTACCTCAGAACGAGAGGGAACAGGCCGATCGACAGGCCGTCTCGGCTGGTCTGTGAGTGGTTCAACCTGCTGGCAATCAAAACAAACATGGATTTGTGCATCAGGACCACCAAGATATTCAAACCTAATGTGTTATAATTTGGTTGCAATCTGTTCCACATGTTGTTAATTTTACCTCAGAACGAGAGGGAACAGGCCGATCGACAGGCCGTCTCGGCTGGTCTGTGAGTGGTTCAACCTGCTGGCAATCAAAACAAACATGGATTTGTGCATCAGGACCACCAAGATATTCAAACCTAATGTGTTATAATTTGGTTGCAATCTGTTCCACATGTTGTTAATTTTACCTCAGAACGAGAGGGAACAGGCCGATCGACAGGCCGTCTCGGCTGGTCTGTGAGTGGTTCAACCTGCTGGCAATCAAAACAAACATGGATTTGTGCATCAGGACCACCAAGATATTCAAACCTAATGTGTTATAATTTGGTTGCAATCTGTTCCACATGTTGTTAATTTTACCTCAGAACGAGAGGGAACAGGCCGATCGACAGGCCGTCTCGGCTGGTCTGTGAGTGGTTCAACCTGCTGGCAATCAAAACAAACATGGATTTGTGCATCAGGACCACCAAGATATTCAAACCTAATGTGTTATAATTTGGTTGCAATCTGTTCCACATGTTGTGAATTTTACCTCAGAACGAGAGGGAACAGGCCGATCGACAGGCCGTCTCGGCTGGTCTGTGAGTGGTTCAACCTGCTGGCAATCAAAACAAACATGGATTTGTGCATCAGGACCACCAAGATATTCAAAACTAATGTGTTATAATTTCGTTGCAATCTGTTGCCCACATATCATTCTACATACCTGGTAACTGCAGGGAACATGGCTACTTTGTGTTTGGGGTTGGATTACACTCCCCTCTAGTGGATTTGGGTAAACCTGTTGGTGGGGGGGGGGGGGGGGGCATGCAAAATGAAAGATTGAAGTATTCAACCTAAAATGCTGATTTATCCAATATTACGGCTGTCTGATAGCTTGCACTGAACTTGAGATATATTTGTAGTTCACAAATTGTGTACTCAAAATGTGGCTGAATTTGCTTATCTTATGCATTGGTCAGTATCACTTACATCCAGAGGCAGCAGACCATCCTCTGCTGTCAGGGCACCAATGGTGTGATCTGGCACATCCAGCTTATCTAGTACCTCCTCTTCCAACTCCTGGACATCCTCCAATAGGTCCATCGTGGCATCATTGGATAGCGACATGTCCTGTAGAGGCTGGCCTGTCTGTGCGAACAGATATTCGACACCAAGGAGTTCACCTGAAGTACATAATTAGGATATCAATGTATTACTGTAAAAGAAGTACATGTACAGTGTCAAAATATTCCATGGATAAATCTCTAATGTGTGTTGCATGGCAAAAACAGGGGATCTCCACAATAGCACGTTTTTGTCCCTCTCTTTTTAATGCCAAAGTTTTACCCAAATGTTTTTATTAAGAGGACTTAGAGTAAAAAGTACTTTACACTACTATTCAGTGAAATGATGCATGTACCTGTGTATTGACCGGGGGGCTGGAAGTGTGTCACAAGCTTCTTCTGCAGCACTTTTTGGCTCAAGGTGTTCACAGCATTCAGGAGGCCGGGGGAGTAGCACCTGAAGTGTTCTGAGGGAGCTTCTGCTAGGGCTGCAGCTGCACGGTCCTGGTTCCACCTGAAGATGCCTTCCAGGACATACGCCTGGAAGTTGACCGCGTTGGCACTGGTTCCTGTGATAAAAATGGCTTGTGTTGAGTTTTCTGTTTCCATATGAAGGAGCATGTAACAACTTCAAATATCTGGTACATGTAATATCTTGTTTTCAGTGTTACAACCTACCTGGTATGAATCGGTTCAAATGGAGGTGAAACGATTCCAGCGAAGTTGAGCCTCGCGCACACCTGAAAGTCTGTAGTTCAATGCCCCCTTTTTTCACTGTCCCGGTGGCTGTGTACAGGTTGACTTCTGGAGGGTCCTGGATGCAGGCTACATGTTTCTGCTGATTCCTCCAGATGGTGGGCATCCTTCTCTCGTCCAGCAGAGGCAGACCGAGGGTGTCGCAGCCCTTAGGCCCTGAAAACTCGTTGACGAGCTTCTCCAGCAACGCGGTTGTGACTCCAACTCCACGAGTGCGACGGCGGCAGTGCAGAGCCAGTTCTTCCTTCGATACAAGACGAAGGACACGTTCCCTGGTGAGGTCCGGCACACTTTCCCTGCGGAGCTGGGCCTTCTTCGCAGTCACCAGGTCATCCAGGTCATCGGCGTCCCATTCGAAGATACAGGCTGACATCCTGGACATAAAGATGCCATACAGTGGGTGCGCATCTGTCGTGACTCCAGCTGCTAGACGCCGCATGAAGTGCCAGATGTCCAGGCGGATCCGTACATCCGGCCAGCTGCCAAACCTTTCCTCCAGCTTGGTGTCTCCCTCTGTGGTGACGCAACAACCTGTGTCGACATACAGTATGTCTGGAGGGGAGACGCCAGCATGTCTGTATCGTGCCATCAATCCTTGAGCCATCCTGTCGAGTCCAGGTCCTTCTGACGCCGTCAGCTGACCAACACCTCTCCTCGCTCATTGCTGATGGACGTCATCCAGCGGGCGGTGTTGGCGGCCTTCCCTGCAAGCTTCTTCGTAATCTATGGAGGTAGAGGAAATGTTGACTGCATATTTTATACATGCGACTAAAGTGTATTACTTGGACACACTTATTTTACTCATTCAGAAATTCTGATCGAAGAACTTCAACAGCTATGTTTGTATAGCAAAGATTTATCATTCTCTGATACCTGAAGCAATTCACAATGTAAAATTTTTCAATAGTCAGCATATCAGACAAAATTATACACACCTTCACAGTGGAATCCAGCTTCAAAATGGACCCAAATGTACTTGTTATGGAAGCTTTGACCTCATCGAGTCTTGTGAGGATGTCTTTTCCGTAGACACTGATCATCCACCTGAAGCTGGGGACGACTGCTGGAGGTGGTGGGTCAGGGAATGGGGTCTGACTCAAACCCGGCTGATCCACGAAGGGAGCACACTCTGTCAGGTACCGTGTGGTACGTTCTAGCCACTCCTCCGTGTGCTGCTCCCTGACCTGCTTCATCAGCCGGGTCGAGCTGTTCCCGAGCGTCCTCTCTCTCATCAGGCGGATGACCCGTATGTCACAGGCATACCTCATAAACACAATGTTTACATTTTGAAACATACCACAGAAATATACTTCTGATCAAATGAAACAACTTTTAGAATGTGTCACCTGCTAAACACATACTGCATTTTATATAAATGTATCCAATTATTCAACTCTCCATATGTTTGAAAATATTGCAATGGCAAGTATAATTTGATGGTACTTACTTCCGTGTCATGATCAGCCTGAACATCGATCTGTGTCCGACGTCCAGCTGATCCAGAACCACGTCATTCCACGACAGTTGTGGAGTTCTGCAGCGTGGACATGTCAGCACCTCTGTCACCAAATGGTAGTAGCCGTCAATGTCCAGAACTTGACGTGCCCTCCTGTGAACACCTCCACTCGTCAAGACCTGGCCACCACACTCCTTCTTCGGACAGCACACCCGAACCCGCCATAAACGATATGGCATCCACAGGAGGAGGGGGCGTGCAAAAAAACGGTCTGGTGAGGCACGCTGGTTGTAGACCAGCAGAGGCTGTGGAGGCTGATACCATAGCTGAAGGTTGTCCACCAGTTCTGGCTTCCCACGAGCCCCAGTCTTGAAGAGTGCCCTCATGATCCACTTCTGATCTTGCTGAGGAAGGTTGTCAGCCCAGAGATAGGGAAGATCTGTCGCCTGCAAATACAATAAGTACAGCATATACAATAAAAAATGATCTCTGACACATAGAAAATACAAGAGGGTACACACATCAACAGCTCATGTTATCATGTTACTACATTTGTCAGACCATGTATAAACACTAAATAGTGACTTGATATATTAGAGTTTGTAACATTTTGAAACTCAATATTTCACTGTTTTGTACTGTGAACCAATACCATTACCTGTAGAGATCCACCATCCACATCAGCTCCAGATTGATCTGGCTGACTGGGTCCTGGGCAGGGAGACGACACTTCAGCAGACAGTGGCTATGGGAAGAGAAAAGAGTGTGGGGTTATTTTTTAATTGGTATTATAACCCTACATCTTATTTCAAAAATATTACACTCCAGTGTCTGAGGCCCAATAGGGACCACTCACTAGTGAGGAAATAATTGGCAGTGTTATGACATACTTGCTACTTGAATATTTCACATTTGTGCCTGATATGTGTATTTACCTTTCTCTTCTGCTTGATACCAGGTTCAAGCCATGGAACAGCGTCAGACTTGAACGTTGACACCTGGGAGTGTTGGAAATTTAGATTTATATTGACACATGTATGCTTTATAAATCCATGAAACACATGGACAAAGTAACTTTGTCTTGCTAAAATAAGCACATATATTTTTCCTAAGGATACAAAATCTGACAATCTCTAAGCAGCAGAAAAAAGATGAGATAACAATAAATAAGGTTGTATAATATAACAAGGGCCACTGGCCTCAAAGGAACAGCTTTGAAAATGTTTGCACAGAACTATTCAAAGACCCTTGAATACTGTATTTGATTTGGCAATGTCTTAACTATTTTTACTGTGGCCAATTACAAATCTAACCAGTGAAACTAACCTATTTGAAAAAGTAGGTCAAGGCATTTAGAGTTATCATCCGGAAAAAAAAACAAAAAAATAAGACCTCCCAATTTTCTACCAGGATGCCTAATTTCCACTACATCTAACGCTACTGCAAGCACATCAGTAAAATGTTACCGAGGCAGAACTTCTAGCAAAGCTGCCATCAACGGATGCACGGCTGTCATCGATGGATGCATGGCTGTCACGGCGCGACACACTTCTGCTTTCACGTCCAGTGGTCCCAGAACCGAGGGAAGCAGAATCTGATAGTTCAGTCTGCAAAATAAAAGTTGGTGTCACAGGTTTGAGCAGATAACATTTCATTCCAATTATGAATACATGTAGTAATTTGGGCATTGGCTCACCAGATTTACTGCCGCACTACGTCGGGGTGTGATGCTTGGTTTGACTGCACTCAAGCTTCCCCCGAATCTCGGTCTGCTGGTGCCCCGCTGGACAAATGACTTCAGTGATTCCTACATGAAGTACAGAGTTAGTACAAGACAAGTGGCTTTTTCAACAGTTTGGAGCAGTTCCTGAATTACTACAAATTTTGGATGAACTATGAGGCTAAAAGTTTAGTGGTTTTTAACATATCATGATATATGTACAAAGCTTAAATTTTTTTCCAAAATGTGCTCTATAGCCAGCAATTGTATGTTAGAAGAATGCTGTGACAGACACAGTAGAAAAGAATCTTAGCATAGTGCACACATGAAAAAGCCAAAGATAGGGGCCCAGAAGGGATAAGTACATCTACAACATACGCGGCCTATGATGAATGAATTGACTAAAGTCTGTGGATGACACAGTCATGTCAAGAGGTTATCAGACCAGGTGTCTAATAACCTAAGAAAAATGAACAAGCCTAAGCATGGATAGAGAAATAACCAACATGCTGAAGAAAAACAGTGCCGATTCTGGAAGAGAACATTCAATATAATCACCTGCATAAATATCAGAGATGATGTGATTATCAGACCAAGTATCCATGGTGAAACATACACATGTCACAGGGTAACGAACATGCAAATGTGTCAAATGTTTGGCATTGACTATAAATATTATAAAGACCCGCAATCATACCAGCATATATGCCAAGCAATGCATGGCAAGTTACTTCCAAATACATACAGTATTAATATATTATTACCTATGTACACCCAACAAAAATTATTGCACAATCAATGCAACTTATGTTATAAATGAATCTATACAATTGAAGACATGTTATGTACATCAAGTTTATCGTTTGTATTAGCCAATACATAAAACATGCAAGACTTCAAAGAGTAGAGTACAGATTTGAAAATCAGATACTGATAGAGAAGTTACATACAGAGACACCCTTCAATATTTACATGCGTACCACATACCACACAAAGGACCATGACAACACCAAGCCATTATGACCTTTTGAGACAAATCATAACCTACCTTTTTAATCCTACACCCTTGTACATGTACAATGTTTCATCACTGGATATTGAACAAAAACATGAAGATAAACATTAAATAAACTATGAAATGAAATATATAATAATATAAGTGATCATCAGTTAAACCAAGTAAACATAGGTATTTCATGAAGGGGTGTGAGTCTCGTACCCCTTCGAATGACATCAGATTGTTATCATTTATATTCTTATGAAAACAGCAACCATAGGAACAATATTAGTTTTCTCTTCTGGAATATAAACTCATTAATGAGATAACACAATACTACAACTGGATGCCCCCTGGTCACTGATTTCAGCATCTTCAAGGTCCCCTAGTCGCTGAAAGGAAAACCTAATCCCTACACCATAACAGTGGGATTTGTTCCTGTTGTATCCATTGCATGGATAGTGAGGTACATTCCAAATAATGACAGCTCTAGTAATTTATTATTATACAGGTTAAAAACTTGTTGACAGATTTGAAATAACTTTTGTCATATACATTTATTCACACTTATTTGTAGTATTTATATTATAGCTGTTTAATATACGGTATTCTGTACTTTATGAATTTTTAAACAAAATCTACACATCACTTAATTGCCATTACTCGACTTTCATATGTGTAATTTACCATATAAACACAAGGTGGAGAAAATGTACTATTTAAAATAGGTATAATAAAATTATTAGTGTTAGAGAACTAAAACAAAACAAAAACATTTCTGATATAATATGTTGTCTGATAATGCATTCACAATGATATAATCATTACTCACCATCTCACCACGTGAAAATGGCTTAGTCGGGGACAGAGAAGGTCTTGCATACTGAAGAACAAAAAAAAGAGATCTAAAAGCAAAATAAGTACTGCTCATCCCTATGACAGGAGCGGACTGTTCCTTCTGGAAATGAAATGAAAGTTAACCAATTTCACATTTGTCAGAGGATTTGTAATGACATAATGGAGATATGATTATTAAAATAGGTCGATAAGTATATCGATAATGTATCTCAAGTAAAATGTAACATTTTGACCGCATACAAATTCGGAAATTTGAATTCCTATGGATACACCAAAATGCTGGGTCAAGCACTAATTATGTGGCGGCCGCCAGATAATTAAGTGGCGGCCGCCAGATAATTAAGTGGCGGCCGCCAGATAATAAAGTGGCGGCCGCCAGATAATTATGTGGCGGCCGCCACTTAAATATATTCTCACACCTGGCACTAACGGTCTTCCGTAGAAACCTGAATACACTAGTGGGGCTTACAATATACATAACAGAAGTACGGCGGCTGATTGATACCATATTTACGTTTCTTCTGAACAATTTCGGTCTCGAATTTAAATGTGGCGATGGAAATCATTTTGATCGCAACCAAAATTCTTTGGCTGCAGCGAAATTAATGTTAAATCTCCATAAGAAAATAGAGAAATCGAGTTGTTTAAAATACGTTGTTCACCAATTTATTCAGCCTGCAAAATCAGTTTGGTTTTGATCCCGTTCTCACCTTACATTTCATTGGAGAGCACAACGTGTCTCATTCCTTTCGGTATAGTCCAATATGTTGGCGAATATACTAAATGAATGGACATTAAGCTCCTGTTCTCCTGCTGAGCTCATGGCATGTAAATTCAATACCTCAAAGCTTACATAGACGGATATGGCAGATTATTTCATAACTATTTGTCCAACCATTCATTATATGTATGCACAGAACTTTCCATGTGTGGGAATTACTGCAAGTTTTAAAATTACATGTACACGTACTTTATTTACATTACAATGGCATGAAACTTCTGTTTTTTGTTAATTGAAACATTTTGTTGGTTAATATGCAAATTTACTCTTTTCTATAACGTGTAAGCCTAAGTGGTTATATCATGTTGTGTGGGAAGTAGACCTAATATTTCGTTATATGCTGGACACATTGTGGTTTCTGATGTATAATGACCCCCCCCCCCCCCCCCCATTTATAGGGCCAGTAAAAAGGTCACACAACCACTTTTATTCCGATGTCCGCTTGCCACGCAAATAATTTCTCTCTCGCCACAGCACATTTGTAGTGATAATTAAAAAAAAAAAAAAAAATATTGCCTGATATCACATAAATTATCACCGATATGCGGCTGTTTTGAAACAGAACACTGAAAAAATGTCATTTGACGTTACGCTGCTGACATAGGCCTATCATAATTTGAGACATGGCATGGCCTTTGAACTATCATGCTCAGATGTCAACACGGCATCATCACGATACACTTCTGTAATCACACCGGGATCCGCCTTGTTCAACCGTAAAACTGCCGGGGTCTACCTTGTCGCTGCTAGGATTTACTGGGATGTACCGTGTTGCTGTCGCGCTCAAAATATACATCCCGGCAGACGCCGGAACGCCCAGGTGTCAACACGGTGAACACGGCAGCAACACGGTAACAACAAGGTAGGGCCCGGTAGAGGTGAATCCCCGGCAAACCCTGGCCTGCCGTGTTGTCAATTTTAATTCTTAAACATGTTAAAAACTTAAAGATAGAGCCGTAGGGCTCTGCGCTTACCGGACCCAAGATATATGTTTCAGTTTTATGTAAGCTGAAAGCAATGTCATGAAGTCATGAGAATAATTGCACGTCATTCACGCCTAAAGTTTGCTCTATGTAAGTCGATCGTGTTAGAGCCTAATATACAATGATATGGAACTAGAAGGGAACTGACTAGTACTGTCAAAGATATTCTTTGCTTTTGTATCGGTTTCAGTTTATTGAGGTCAAAGGTCAAATTTAAGCTCACAAGAATATTCAGCATATATAATTTCCTATATGTCCTCAATTGATGCCTAAGCTGTAAAGTCGATAATAACCGAGATATTAGCGATTTTGTGCTCTGACCTTGAAAACGAGGTGTCAGGTTCAAGGTCATCGGAATATTCGGCATACATCATTTCCTATATGTTCACAATTGATTCCCGGGGGGTAAACTCAACTTCAACCATCAGTGAAACGTGCTTTTTGGCCATAGTTTTCTTTTGGATCATCGTATCAAGTTGAAATTTGGTATGGTTTAATTATATATCATGCCGCAATTTTTAACGAAAATTCAGAATTCTTTTTTAAAAACTGAAGAAGTTTGCAATGTAACCCAATGTTAAAATTTCATCCCCTACATGGAATTTCAGTCTGGCCCCCCAAAATTTTTTTTTTCGATGTGCGAGTTAAATAATGCTTCAAAATAAACATATTTACTTAAAACATTGACTATGGTTTCAAACTCTAAAATCAGCTCAATATGTTCATTCCGTACGGGCATAAACACGATGAAAGCCCCGAATTTGTTTGAATTTATTTAATGCCATTTTGGACTGAAATTCAACATTGGGGTAGATTGCAAACTCTTTTATTTCTTGAGTTTCAATTCTTAAAGTTGGTGGAAAATTACGGCATGATACCCGATTCGGACACACAAGATTTCAAGTAGATCTGAATATCCAAAATAAAACTACAGTACAGCCAAAAAGCGTGTTTTACTGATACATGAATTTAACTTTAGGCCGAGAGTCGCGCCCCGCGCCATTGAGTTGACTGCAAGAAATTTGAAATGACCCATAGCTTTGATGGGCCATGCGCCAATTAACGCATACTGCATTTCCCCGCGTGCAGCGCTCGAAATACGGTTTTCGTCACGAAATGAAATCAAATGGGACATCATCCCGATTGTTTCACTCGTAGATCTAGATAGTATTCTTCATTAAAACATTTTTGCTTCGAATTCGATCGGAAAATACAAATTACAGTTAGTTTTGCCGAAGTTCGCCAGGTGGGGCAAAAATAGTAAATAATCATGATGTTTCTTTCAACCGCTAGAGCGCGCCACCACTCACAAAATTGCACAATCAATCAGAATTTGTATGTGTTCCATTCCAACGATCTGTTTCAATGTAGGCGAGCGGGGCTGCCATAGTTTAGTGTTTTTGGTCTCATATTTCATGAGAAGCATGCAGAATACATAGGATGTCACCTAAGAAAAAACTTAAATTGCCTTATGGCAATATTCGTGATATGTTCAGCAATTTGTTATGTCCCATTGAAACTTTGAATGTCCCATTGCTTTGAATGTCAAGACCCACTGTTCAAATGCTCTAACCCTATCCCTGGATTCCTAAGCTGTAAAGTCGATAATAATGAGGTCAGAGGTCAAATTAAACGTCACGATGATATTTAGAATATATCATTTCCTATATGCTGACAATTTATTCCTAAGCTGTAAAGTTGATAATAAGCGAGATATTAGCCAATTTGTGTTGTGACATTGAAAATTAGGTCGAAGGTCAAATTCAAGGTCACGAGAATGATCGGCATATATAATTTCCTATATGTGCACAATTGATTCCTAATGTCTAATCCCAATATTAAGTGAGATATTAGGAGAAATGTGTCCCTATTCTAAAGCATAGGCTAATTTAACATGGGAAAGTCCTATCTGGGACCGGTCGAAAAAATCAAAATGGCTGCCACACGCAGACCGACGATTCAAGGGCAACGAAACTTATACACAGCACAAAGGTATATCAGGGGAATCTTTTGAAACAAAAATCTCAAAACTGATCAGACAGTTTTTGAGAAAATGGCCGCCAAAGTCCAACATTGGCCATTTTTTCGAAAAAAAAAATGGCCGCCATTTCTGAAAAAACGATTCAATCGACGAAAAAAAAAATGGTCCGGAGATATGGGCCCATAGAACATATTTTGTAAATTACATCAATATTCATCGAACAGATTTTTCCCAGCGTTTGACAACGCCGACGCCGACACCGACAGATGGACGCCGGACGCAACCTGACGACAATAGCTTATCGGACCATAGGTCCGGTAAGCTAAAAATTAGCACAAGGGCTAAGATAGGTTACCGGACAATATAATTATAATAGCTATTTTGTTCCGTGGCCTTGAAAATAAGGTCACGGTCAAGTTTGAAGTCATGAGAGTATTCAGCATACATGATTTCCTATAAATTCACAATTGATTATTAAGCTGTAAATTCAGTAATAAGAGAGATATTAGTCATTATGTTCTGTGACCTTGAATCAAAAGTCAAATTAAAGGTCATCAGAATATTCAGCATATATCCTTTGCTGTATGTCCACAATAAAATTCTAATATAGTTGTAAATTTGATAATAAACAAGATATTAGCCAAGTTGTCCTGTGAGACCTTGAAAATGAGGTCAAACGTCAAATTCAAGATTACAACAATATTCAGCATATATCATTTCCTATATGTCTACGATCGATTCCTAATCTGTAAAGTTGATAATAAGCGAGAAATTAGCAATTCTGTGTTCTGACCTTGAAAATGAGGTCAAAGGTTAAATTCAAGGTCATGACAATACTCAGCATATATCATTTCCTATATGTCCACAATTGATTCTCAGGTTGTAAAGTCGATAATAAACGAGATATTAACATTTTGTTCTTGGACCTTGAAAATGAGGTCAAAAGTCAAATCCAAGGTCATTACAATATTCGGACTATATCATTTCCTATATGTCCACAATTGATTCATAAGCTGTAAATTCGATAATGAGTGAGATATTAGCCATTTTGTGCTCTGACCTGGAAAATGAGGTCAAAGGTCAAATTCAAGGTCATCAGAATATTTGGCATATTTCCACAATTGATTCCTAACCTGTACCGTCAATAATAAGCGAGATATTACCAACTTTGTGTCTGACCTTGAAAATGAGGTCGAAGGTCAAATTCAAGGTCATCCAAATGTTCGGCATACATCATTTCCTATACGTCCACAATTTAGTCCCAAGCTGTAAAATGGATAATTAGCGAGATATTAGCCGCTTTGTTCTTTGACCTTGAAAATAAGGTCAAAGGTCAAATTCAAGGTCATCAGAATATTCGGACTATATCATTTCCTATATGTGCACAATTGATTCCCAAGCTGTAAAGTTGATAATAAGCGAGATATTAGCCATTTTGTGTTCTGACCTTGAAGATGAGGTCAAAGGTAAAATTCAAGGTCATGACAATAATCAGCATATATCATTTCCTATGTGTCCACAATTGATTCCTAGTCTCTAACGTCAATATTTAGTGAGATATTAGGCATAATGTGTCCATTATAAAGCATAGGAGAATTTAACATGAGAAGGTCCCATTTGGGACCCGTCGAGAAAATGAAAATGGTTGCTACACGTAGACCGGCGATTCAGGGGTAACGAAACTTATACACATCACAGAGGTATGTGAGGGGAATATGTTGAAACAAAAATCTCAAATCTGATCAGACAGATTTTGAGAAAACGACCGCCAAAGTCCAAAATTGGCCATTTTCCGTCAAAAAAGGCCGCCATTTTGAAATAATTTTGAAAATTCAAAAACTAAAGAATACCTCCTTCTTGAAATATTTTTAGGCATTAAGGGTAGAAGCCAGGAATAGAACTGGGGATGCCTCACACATTGAGGATTCCGTTTTAAGTGACGTCATTTCGCCAGATGTATGGTTGCCTAGGGAGACAACGCGAAGCGATATTGATCCACGTGCTGGTTTATTTTGCGCGTGTGGAAGTCTGGTTTTGGGAAAAGTAAAAATCCCGATGGTTTTTCCGGGATTTGGAGTAGAGAAAGGTTTTGCTGAATGTATGCTATGTCGGCAATTGCGATCTGAAAACGAGCTAAATTGACAGCGGTCCTGTTCAACGTCATTTTATGAAAAAACATACTATCATGCTCTATAGTGACCTAGATTATATTGAAGTACTATGATTATACTATCACACCCTGTCAACCGTTAAGCTCTAATTTTTTTTGGAGAGGTGAAACGCACATCAGAAGTTGCCCAATTTAACATTGATTTAAGGTAGTCCGCTCCAAACAGTGAGTGGAGGGGGTCAAAGAGTTTTTCAAAATGAATGACTGTATTAACAAAACCCAGAGCTTCAAAATGACATATTTTATAGAGTAACCGATCAGCATCCTAAAACTGAAAAGAAAATAGGGGGTCACCGTATCCGTTCTCTTGGGAAACAAGATGCAAAATGTGGATAAGGGCAAAAAAATGTGTAAAAATACCATAAATTTAGTCATTTTAGTAAATGTGTGTGATGTTTGATCGAATATTTCGAAGAAACAAGCACGGTGACCCCCTATTTTCTTTTCAGTATTAGAATGCTGATCAGTTACTCTGTAAACTGTGTTATTTTGTAGAGATAATATTCAAGATATCACTTTTAAATTTTGACTTTTCATTACCTCCCTGTTTGTAGCGGACTACGTTAAATGCAGCCGATAATTGGTCATATCAACCCACAGGCAGTTTCCCATGCTACTTGCATGGTTTAACTTCGTCATGCTGTAAGGAGACCTTCTGGCTCGCTTTGTCCACAAGACGGCAATCCGAAGCACCCGTCTTTGTAATAACCGATTCTCTGGTCCCCTGAATCATGGGACAGTGTCAATGCGTGGTAACAAATAGTCCTTATTAATGCGCGTTTTGTAAACACGAGAACGTGCTTTCTTGTTTTGCATGGGTCGACCAGACAGTCATGACTCAGCCATGGATTTTTCAGAGGCACTAAAGATTGCCACGGACACCGCTACTGGAGTTATTCTATCACAATCTCTTAAAAAATTGTATTATAATAGTTTTCGACAATATGTCCTGTCTGTAACAAAATAGGGGCCTATCCCAAACATTCAAACTTATTTCGATTCATAGAGGCATCCATGTTGGAACTATTTTCGGTATCCCAGAATGCAAAGGACGAATTGTGTGAAAGACGGGTGCTGGAGCGCCGCCTTTCGTGAAAATGCTTCTGACTGCGTTACATTGTACCTTTTCCAACATTATTCTTGATGACAGAGCTAGGGATCGTAAACGTGTATTGACTGTACAAGAATTTAAAACTGTGTATGTTAATAAGCGTAAAATATATTTTTCACATATCTTTTTCAAGTCCATCCAAGCTTGTATAAGTATACAATAATCATGCAAGGATATCATGGTATTCATTTCCATACATACATACATACATACAAATTTGTTATAGCGCGCTTTTCCACAGAGCCAAAGGCGCTTTACAAAAATGAGTAACACAAGTCAAAATAGTGAGATTTTAGGAGCGACTTAAATCTAGATAAAGTAATTGAAGAGTCCGAAATAATATGTGACGGAAGTTCATTACACCACATTTCCGACACCACATGATATACACGTACGAATACAGTATCTGTACTTAACATCCATTCAGTGTACATTTCATTTAGTACAATTTCAGTTTGTAGGTCCCATACAAGACTGTTCCAAGTATCCATCAGGTGATAAATCGAGACAAAAGGCTAGGGCCCGGGCTTCCTTCCCATCAACAGAAACACTGGGAAAGACACTGTGCACGAGTAATCCTCGAGCTTAGCATCGGCGCCTATAATTGCCTGGTACCTGTTGTCAAAAGGAAACAACATAACAGCATGACACCACAGTTTCAATTTTGGGGTATAGACCCTAATATAAAATAATTATCTTGGGCACGCATGTTCATCAATGAGGATGTCTTTCGCTGACTTTCACACATAACAACTTTATTACACGTGGAAGAAATTAAAAAAACCCATTTGTACCTGTTAGCTACTTCCTCTATGAGGTCGGGTTCGTCCGGGTGGTCCTCCTGGTACGTCCGATAGAAGGACCAGCTGCTCAGATATCCCAGAAAATCTGTTAGGGAACCATCCTGTTGTATCACCATATCATCGTACCTGGTGAATGTATAAGATGTTTACAATGAAACATTCGTATCAGATAATATTAATGTGTATGAGTTTTTACCATGTATATTATTATACATATATATATATATATATGTTTCGATCGGACCGACTGACATGAACAGATATGGCGACAACTGATGTGTCATCAACACATAATCATAATTTGTTGACATAATAGCAAAACATAATTTTGCGATGAACGTTATGACAGTTTTGATCCATTAAAAGCTGAATGAATATTGATTCAAACGATACCATTTGATCAGTACATTGTCGCCAAGTAGCATGTACGGTTTTCCAATTTATAAGTTTGGACATGAATTTGTATATTGAAATTAGGAGGGGCTTCTGATTTAATTCATAATAGAATAATTAATCTCCAAAGTTCGCTTGCATATGAACAAAATTAAATACATGTATTCACCGTTTCCATCCAGCATATGGGAGACTGAAATCCGAGTAATGTTTCTCCACCATGGTCTGTCGTCCTGTCAGATAATCCTTCATTCTCTCGTCCCGATACAACTGTGACGCAATATCAGCGACAATAGATCATGGTATTTTATTCGCTATGTTATTGGGTAGTAGCTGTCACAATCAAACGGTTCTCACCTTCCACATTATGTCCGTCATCTCATTCAGGTCTGCCCCATCCTTTACCAGTCGGGGCATGCCATAGCCATATATTGCAAGAACGCCATTGGGTTTCAGCACACGGTCAACCTCCGCGTAGAATTTGTCAATTGGTTCAAACCAATGTGCAGCTAACGCGCTGGTCACGAGGTCAGCACTGCCGCTGTCTACGTACAGATTGTCAAAGTTGCCAACCCTGCGTGTGTACAAAAACAAATACGTTTCAATGGAGGGCACCTGTTATGTGCAGTGCATGTGTTATCCGAGTTCAAACATACCCATGGGTTATTGTGGTCAACAGAACTTATTTCTAGAGTTAGCTCATGTGTTCATCTACTCAAGCTACAAAAGCCGTTATTTCTAGCCATTCGTTGGATAGAACAGGACTGCAAAGAGCTAGGTACAATAGTTTCTGACCTGAACTGGACGTTTTCATGCCCCGCTACTTGTTTGGCCTCCTGGATCTGTGCATCGCTGATGTCCGTACCCAACACGTTCTTGAAGTACTGGCCCAGGGGGCGAGTGTTCTGTCCGGACCCACAGCCGACATCCACTGCCAGCGTCCTGGTACACTTGCTCTGTAAAAATTATTTAGTGTGACAAGTAACTGCCATAGTGTCACCCATATCAGCCACTCATGTCCACACCACATAAACCTCACCGCCGCATCCATGATGACTCTAATCCGCGACATAAAGAATCTGATGCAGGATTAAAGCTATAATCAATTTTAGAATTGACAAAATGTATTTATTCTGCAGTAGCTATGCTTTTGTCTATAGAACGAGAAATCGTACAAATTTGGGTCCTAAAATGTGCATTACGTGCCTAAATTGAGTTGCCAAATCAAGATTTAAACTCGGGCCAGTCAATCTCGATTTTTCCCTCGATTTTTCAATTTTTCCCTGAAAGCGGCCCGCCTTGCGGGCGAGTTCTACACACAGTCTCAGGACGTCATTGGTATTTGTCTAGGCACTGTGGCCACACGGCAATGTAGGCAGGCGATCATTCTCTATCCACTGTTTTCATGCACGATTACCGGCAATTTTCCAAGTATCTGTTGTCGAACTGTGCTTTTTTCTATATATTCCCGGCATCTCGGGATGTACTTTCAAGTTTGCGTGACAAACAAGAATGCTAAATTTGGCTGATTTTAAAATTCAATCCAACTTTAACTAATTCCCTGAGCACACCTAAGGGAAATCGCCATAAAATTTCGCTGCCACGATATTTCCCTGGAACATCCTCTATACGTCGACACAGTTTAATCACGTTCATATCTTCACTTTCATGTCTTATTTCTTCCATTACGTGGCATTTCAGGACTTATAAAGCAAACGTAAAAGGACACAAATACTGTAAATAACTGGGGGAAGCTTGATATTTCAGCGGCCACCACTGTGTTTCTTGACAGTTGGTTGACAGTTTGGCCATTTGATTGGATTAGCCAATCAGGGACAGGGCACATAAATACTGCAAAAAGACAGAAGTCATGCGAAATACGCTTCATCGATATCCAACTGTATATTGAGTATTATTTAATGGGCGAGACGCAGGTCATTATTAGAAACGAAGGACTTTCGAGGCGAAGCCGAGAAAGTCTTCGCTTCTAATAATGACCTGTGTCGAGCCCTTTATCTGACTCAATGGATGCCTGCTATTAGGTTATTATTGCAAATAATGACCTCCGTTGAGGTTATTCAACAAAAATAATAACCTCTGTAAAACAATATAAGCATCCATTAATTGGTTTGTATGTGTTTATTTGTCAAAATTACTCATCGCAGTGCGTCAGGATCAATGGAGTGCGAATTCATAGGGCTCTGTCTGGAGATAGGTTTAACGCAGGATTGACTTTTCAATTGATACATGTATCATGCCATTACCAGCAATAAAACCAGATTTTGACGACAACAATAACAAATCGCAAAGTACGTTGAACTGGGCCTACCTTCTCGCTCAGGTACTCCAGGATGGTCTGGTAGAGTTTAGCAGGGTAGTTAGGACGGAACCGTCTGTACGCTGCCGCATGGTCTCGGCCGCTGAACAAAGACTTCCACGACATAGCGTCTATTAACCGCTACGTTATTATCTGTGACCTAGATATTGGTGTTTGTGCTCTGAGCCCTGTGATGGTTATATAAAGGCTGGCTAAAGTGAATCATAGTTGATGCAATAGCGGAAAATATTCAGTTATGTTGTACGATAAGTACCCGTCATTGATCGAGCTGTTGATAATGACTGGTAGTGTCCACGGCCTTGTAAGATAATGCAAGGACACGGTTTTTGTCGAGGTGTGTGTTGACAAGATAACTTGATATCATGCATATTCAACAGATGACCTAGTTTGACTGTTTTGTGAATATAACACCTGTATACACTGTACATGACCAAATCATTCGTATCGACTGAGAGAATATGCCAATAAACACCGCTGTTATCCAACTACCTTGTGAATGCACCGTTTTTTTTACTGTCACAGTGTCTTCATGTCCCTGTTGTTTCACAGATGAAGCCGATATAAAGCGCACAGAATTATGTTATTCAGATTATGCAAAATTTATTCTGATATAGATTCTGACCCTGATATAGATGGACATATTACAAAACACGTTTGTTGCAGAATCCGGTCATTCCATGATAATTTGTATCAACATAATATACTAAATGGATGACCCTACTAATGACCTTGTGTTAAACGGTCACTATGCATAAAAAAAAACATCGTTATTAAATGGTGTACGTTGTGTGAATTAATATTGCACAACACATGGATGTTTCAACCATTCGATAATTTGAATTAATATTGCAGCACACATGGATGTTTCAACTATTCGATAACTTGAATTAATATTGCACTACACAGTAGATGTTTCAATCATTCAATAACTTGAATTAATATTGCACCACACATGGTTATTTTAACTATTCAACAACTTGAATTAATATTGCACCCCACGTAGATGTTTCAACTATTCAATAACTCTGGTAGCACTGGCAATGGTTTCGTCTGCAGAAAACGTTAATACTATGTGGAAATAAAATAAAGTTATCATCAATTTCCTAGAAATATTTGCAGTCATTTGTAACATGAACACAAAATAGACCAAAAATAATTTATTGTAAAACACGAGAGAATTACTATGTTATTGTCAGAACATGTGTCATTATGTTCAAAATAAGTTTAGTTTTTGGTTCTGACAACCGAGAACAATTTTTGCATAACTGTCGAAATAACTGGGTGCAATGCAATGCATATTTCATTCTGGCCGGTGAGGGAATGAACATCCCATACATTCCGGTAGTTTAACAGACATACTTTGTATGTACAATAACCTATAAAAATGTATCTTTTCGCATCAGCGATGGACGAAAATAGGATGTACACAATACTTCACCAAAAGTATCTGTCCCAAAGTACTGAAATACCTATAGGATCATATGAAAACGATATATATTTCAGAATACAGCATCGCAGTGGACTGTACGTGCGGGCACGTGTTTAGGAGAACAAACGTGCACTTTATCGCGTTCGTGTGTCGGTATAGTGTAGTAGCCCTGGTTTCTCCACATGGCTCCCGAACAAAGGGACAACATTACATTCATTTGTTTGGGCATAGACATAAAATATATACACGTTTGTGGGTTGGAAAGGCTACTATATGTACACTGTATTTGATGCTATCCTGGCGTACATGTGAGAAGTGAAAATGTGTTTGTCCACACTTAATGATTTGAAATGGTGAATGGGAACCTGTGCACTAAATCAACATTCTCATGCGTATGGCTTGAATACATATTTTATTACATTTGTATTCATGATAATATAGACAAGAAAACAATACTAATTAAGTCTCGTAGTAGTTACTTCCCGGTTACTGACATTATGGGAGGCTAGAATTCGCACCGAATTTGCAGTTTCTTTCATCAGAACCGTCACCGCATTGGTCAATGTGGTCACAGACATACAGTTTATACACACACATCTACCATTGTAGCACACCATCTCGTTTGGTCCGCAAAATGCTCCTGGAACAAAGGATGAACGTGGGTGATCTTGGGTGGAAGTGGGTGGATTTGATCTTGCATGAATGCTTGACGATCGCATGAATAAATAGAACACGTGACTCACTACAGTCTACTCCGTCCGAGTTACCTCCGCAGTCATTGGAGTAGTCACATCCATGGAGCCTTGGTGGACACAATATTTGTTGTCATCCCCCTATGTGGGATAGATAATATGTTCTTATTAACACAATTGGTCGCAGCACCAGACCAAACACGAGCACATTATGATGGTAACATAGCTGGTCCACCGTCCAAGCATGATCAAGTATTACCATTCCTGACGACTCACTTCACCCATAAGGGGTGGGCAGCAAAGGCTTTATTTATATCTAGACCATAAATGGGGAAAAATGGCCGGATGTTGTGGAAACATGTTCATTTGGTGCTTGCGCGACATTCGCGTCAATGTCACACGCCTGGAATTTCTCATCTCAGCCACAATTTGACCGTATTCCAACCATAGCCACAGTTGACAAATCTCATCCTAATCACACCGAAGTTCTCGACCAGGAAATATGTTCTTTGTGACAAATGGACCAGCAAAATCGATCCACAACATTTTTTTTACTCCCACACTATTCACCCGAAGATGTTAAAAAAGGGCGAAGAAAGGTTACCGGACAATTTTATATTTCAGATATTAGCCTTTTGACCCATGACCTTAAAGAATAAGGTAATTTGTCCATTCAAGGTCACGAGAATATCCAGCATATATCAGTTATAGTATGTCCACAACTGATTTCTGAGCTGCAAAGTCGAAAAAAAACCCAGTTATTAGCCATTTTGTGATCTGACCTGAGAAATAGTTTCTAATGTCAAATTCAAGATCACCAGAATGTTCAGCATATATAATATAAGTTTACCATGGATTACTAAGCTGTAAACTCGATAATAAGCGAGCTATTAGCCATTTTGTTCTCTGACCTTGAAAATTAGGTCAAAGGTCAATTTCAAGGTCATGAGAATATTCAGCATATATCATTTTTTATATGTTCACAATTGATTCCTAATCTCTAGTCTCAATATCAAATGAGATATTTGCAAAAATGTGTCCCATTATAAAACATAGGAGAATTTAACATCGGAAAGTCCCGTCGAAATGAGGAGGGTACACATGAGGAGTGTTATGCATCAAAAAGAAGAAAAGTTAGTGAACAGATTTTGATAAAACGACCGTCAAAGTTTTTCATATTTCGTAAAAAAATGGCCGCCATTTTGAAAAAATTGCCAAAATAAAAAAAAAATAAAAAATACCTCCCTCTCGAAATATTTTCAGGCATTTTTGTGCAAAATTTCAAAAAGATTCGACCGTGAACTTCAAAGATAAAAATGAAGACGGACGACGACGGACGACGACGACGGACGACGGACGCAACGCCACGGCAATAGGTTATCGGACCAAAGGTTCGGTAATAGTAGGGGCTGTGAGACGAACACACCATATGCTGGCGACATAGGAATGTTGCTGCTTAGAAAAGAGAATTTACCTATGGAAAAACTGAAATCATCACGCTTGTCATATAATCCAGTTGACAAATTAAAATCTTTTTCAATCTCCAACCTTAGATCTAAATAGTTGGAAAAAATAGAGGAGTCTTATTATCCTTAATTTCAAGTTCCTTAGGTTGAATTAAAGCTGTTAGTTAGCAATTCAGATGCTCTTCTTAGTAGATGGTGAATGAAATCTGACTCATATGAGTATACAAACAAGTCGACCCATAATGGAGCACGATCTGTACCCATAGGAATATCAATAGTTTGTTGGAATATATCCAAAAAAAATATTGTACACTATTGTCCGGTATCTCGCTGGTAAAATTGATACAATTGTAATTTCTCCATGAACGTTATCATGATCATCATGAATGGTAAAAAACATGCACCATACTTGATTTCCATATGGTCATAACAATAGTACAACTTATCTTCAAGTGTCTTGTCAAATGCATCACAACTTTCGATTTTATACATGTACATTGCAATGTAGAGATAACATTGAGTTTGAACAGGCAATGAAATTTGTATGTTGGTTCAAAGTCACATGTACATTTGAAGCCACATCAAAGGTACCGTGTGTGATTTCAAATACATAATGCTAATAAGGCATAAAAAAATAATTTTCTGCTTCTCGTCCTCCTATTTTTTCAAAACTGGGTAGGGAGGGACTTTTTTTTCTATTTTCCATTTCTTATTTTGCAAAAAAATACCGTCCTCAGCCCAAAGAAAATTAGGTAGGGAGCGCTTTTTATTCTTTATTTTTAGTGGGACCACATTTCACACATATAAATTAATTTGATTTGTTGATTGATTGAAAAAAAAAACTTGCGCACAGACGCATTCAAGCCCAAATAAATCAAGCCTTTAGGATTGAAATCATGTTTAACACATGACTTTAATGCATTCATTTCCAGAGGCTCGGTTTATTTGGGCTTGAAACCTTTTGGCCAGACACCTTGGCACTATTGGTGTGCCATCATCCTAGCAGTCAGCACAGACAGGATGATTATGTGTACTAGTAGTATTATTATCAAAACCGTCAGTTGATAATATATATCAATGATGAGTAATTGAGTAATCATTTAATATGTCCATTGAAGTATTCATGAAGAATATAGTAAATCAATTCTTGATCACAATTTTATATGTATCATTACATTTTCGTAACCACATAGAATAACTGTTTTTGAAAACTGGTAATGTCGTTGTCTCATTTGGTGGAGATTGAAAACAAGGAGGTAAGTTTTCACTTACCTCCTTATATATGCCTAAGTTGCATGCAGCTGTGATTCGGTTTCTCGATCATTCACTATCCTCAAAATAGGGGTGGAAACATTTTTTTGATTTTTTATTTGAGAATTGCAAATAAAAAAAATCCGGGAGGCTGCTTTTGAACACGGGCGGGCGGGGACGAGAAACAGAAAATTAAATTTTTTTTAGGCCTAATACAAATCAATCCCTATTTTTGCCGCCAACAGGCATTCTACACTTCTTGGGAGTAAACATGATGTCGATTTAGCATTGGCATTCATTTGAGGTCCAATACACGGACACATGAAAATGAACCATATATAGAAATAGATTCTTGTCTCCACATACTATTTTACAAGTTTACAATAATCATTCCAGAGCATCTGGTGCAATTCTCCCGAAAAGGAAACCAAATAGTTATGTGTTATGTGTCCAGCAGCAAGTAAACAAAAACTTTATTTACAGTGACCAGGTTCATCTGTTGGAATTTCACAAACCGATATCCCAAATATGGCTTCCGTTGTGTACTTAATACAACCTAAGCATCATTTCGAAGGGTCAAGATAGCCAGTTATAGTGTGACAGGCCTATATACGACTCATGGCAAATTTCATAATACCGAATATATTGCTAATGCCATGTAGGTTTAAGGACATGGTAGGCGGGCTAATTTCTTGCCACTAGTACAACTGTCCCGAAATTCATCAAATTTGTTGTATAAAACCCTGTGGCCTGTTATGCAAAATCATCAATGACCCGAATAACCATTGTAAATCATTCAATAACAAAATGTGGTCATGGGGACGGACGGATAAAATGTCACTGCAATATATCATAATCCCATACGCGAAGGTTAGATAAAAAAATAAAAAAATAATGACAAAAATAAGGAACGTGAAAATGTATTTGGAACTCTTTTACATCAAAATAATGGACAAAATGAGGACACTAATAACTCACCAGTAGGAAAGTGGCCATGAAAGTGACCAAAGTGACAAGGCATCTCCATCTCACCATGGTCATCTGTTCCAAGAAATCATTCACAAACCGAAATAAATAAGGTAATACTTATCAATGATCAGGCTTATAGTTATATTGTATTAATTATAAACCAGTTAGTCTATGTACAATGAAGTGTACATCTATTGTCGCATAATATATAACATAATGAAAGCTGGAGTAATTTTGTAAAAGAAATATATATATATATAGATCTAACCCGAAGTGCTGGGAAAGGTTACCGGGGAACGTTCAATGTTTAACCACAACTTTTTTTTCACCAAAATTGCCTTGTTGACCTTTCAAGGTCATTGAAGGTCAAATTCAAGGTCGCCTGTAAATTTGCTAAATATGACTTCCCATTTCAATGTGATAGTGATAGTTTATTTACAATTCACATTATAAAACACATCAATAAGTAACTAAATGAAACATATTGATATTGATACACATCGAACATCATGAAATCAGATGTGCAGTACTATGAAGATTATAACAATATAACTGTCTTCCCCCTGCCCCCTCAGGAAAAGTACCTTGATACGTCTTGTATCAAGTATGTGTTTGCGTCCAGCAGGTGGAGAATGGATGAAGGGCGATGTCAAAAGGTACATGTATGTAACTATGTCGAGCAGATTGGCCGGAAAAGACTATTAGCATGTATCCCACCTATGAGCGAGTGGTATTAAGGAAATTGGATACTGATATACAGTGACGAGTGTATCAAATGTGGCCGAATAACGAATAGTTTTCGTTCATTAATGTTGAAATAATATATGAAGAAAAACCCTGTGCATTATTCAAACACTTTTTTTAGAATTTTATAAATTTATACCTTTAGGTACATGACGGGATTCTTCTTGAATCAGAAAACTGATCTTAACATTTTGAGAAAACGGCCGCCATGTCCAAAACTGAAAAATTTCCGTGGAAAATGGCCTCCATTTTGAAAAAAAAACGGAAATAAAAAACTGACAATATCTCCCTCTTGAATGTGGATGTTGATATTGAAAATAGACTAGAATAAAATATCATCCACCAATAACATCATGCGTGAAAAGGGCGATTAATGCGATATTCAAGCATTTGACTGTGGAAACCCCGACTGGTTGATATTCGGTTTTGCCACATGTTGTTTGCTACCATTCCACCCGACTTACCGCCCGGGTATCTGAATCCGAGGAACAAATCGCCCTGGTGCTTTCTTGTATTCGTACAACCAGATATTAATTGTGGAGGAGCCAAAATGATTAACACTGTCAAATCATATGAGCAGTGTTCGCCACTTAGATAGACACGGACCTCTTAATAAAGCATTTTATCGTGAGAATATCAACCAACTTAGTACTGTAGTTTATGTGTTTAGTTGAACGGTGGATTTGACGGCTAGACATACAATCAGTTCACATGCTACAAAATTGTGTTATTCTACGAATCGAACAAGGTTATTCTCATAAAATCATAGGTCGCGAACACATAACTAAAACTCTGAACTTTCAAAACGTGTTGTTACATACATGTATTCGATACAATGGTGAAATGGCGATAGATCATGTGATATGTTGATAGTAACATGGATAAACATAGCTCAAATATGCACGATCATTTTATGTGAAGTGGTAATGTATTTGAATACAAGTTGAGTATATATGGTGCTGAGTCTGAAATACTGCGGCCATAATAATTTTCTACTCCTTATTGTTATAAATACATGCAGATTTCATCACTGGACAATTGTTTTCGATATTCCGCAATATTCACAGTCCATAACAGGTCCAATTACACGGAAGTTTATTGACCGAATTGTAAATTTTGAAGTGTAGCAATGTTAAAATGTGAAAGTGTAGCAATGTGAAAGTGCGATTAATGTGCCCAGATATACAACAGCTCATGTCACGTATATTGCACATATAATCACAGGGAAACTGTGTCACAATTTAACAATAGATCAACAGAAACTGTGGCATTTGTAGGACCCGGTACACATATCCTTGACAAAACGCAAGTCACTAAATTAAAAAAGCTGACATTTTGGTCAGAGCCATACGTGATGGTTTTGACTGGCCGTTGTGACCTATCAAGTATTTGACTTCCAATTATTGCAATTATGTTGATATTGCAAACGGTACTATGGGTGCTTTTTTGACATTCGCGTAGCAACACGTATGAAACACGGCCTGTATGAAATAAAATAAAAAGGACAATAGAATGTCGCACCAATGACATTCATGTCGCCATTATATCTTTTAAAATTAAGTATTGCGAGAGGACTGGAAAAGAGTACTAATTTTTTTTTACTAGTACTAATCATTGAATATTTACCGTGATAATCATATTATAAATTTGCAGTGTGTTTCAGCTGCGAAATCCTCTCTGACTGGATACTTTCATACTAAGCAAGTGATGCAATAACCGACCTTTGATGTGGGAATGTATATATACTAGTGCAGCAGATAAGCTAAAGCATTGTTAAAATTTGGAAGAAAGTGTCAAATTTGACATAAACACCTTCCTATTGTCATAATAACAGTTATGTGTTTACATCTGCTTTCTTGTTCAACGGGCATCAGTTGAGGTGCCGGCGTCTAGCGTCGTTGTCAACATAATATAGCTCCACCGTAGTTTCTCTTTTAGGGAATCTTTGGCCCGATAACCTATTGGCATGACGTTGCGTCCTTCCTCTGTCTTCCGTCTGGCTGTCCGTACGTTGTCCGTACGTAAACGTTTTTATTTTTAATGATTATTTGCACGAAAATATATAAAAGTAATACGATAAGGAGGTGATTTTAGGTTTCAAAATAAAATAATGCGCTTTTTCAAAATGGCGGCGGCTAGCCGTATTCAATGAAAAACGCCCAATTTCTGACAATGGCTGCTATTATCTCGAAAAGTGTTCAAGTCATATTGCCACTTTTATTCCAAAACATGCTAATTGAGGTCCTTGACATTGTGAACCTCGTCAGAGTGCCATGATTCGCTCAAAAGGCCAGAAATCTAGACTCAAAAGCTCAAAAGGCCCGAAATTCAGTTTTCGATTGACATTTTCCTTGACATTGCGTTCAAATTCGGAGTGTCTGCTAATTGAGGTCTGAGACATTTTGTATAAGATGGAGTACCTTGTACTGAAGAAAAAGAACGAAATCCAGGCTCAGATGGCTTGAGCACTTATATATTTTGGTAGTGTATTACATTCAAATGCTCAATCAAATACGAATACTAGAACATTCTTTTTTTCGGACTTGCTGTTACTTGGTGAATAGATACAACGAATCGATTATAAATTAATAATATATACTTGTGCATGGAATGGTATGTTTCATCTGGCAAGGTATCAAACATGACAGAGGAACAAGCCAACGTTACAGACTATACATAGAACATACCACAATACTCATAACTACAAAACAAATAATCACAAACTAATGTACACATTGGTGACATTGTTACATTTTCCTGTGTGTGACCGTTCTGGTGAATTAGAGATAGGATGCGCCAAATGAAGCTCTAGTTTTAAATTGTTGCAATTTGCGCATGTGAACACAGTCTATAGTTGTACTGTCCCAGTCTGATATTAAACATGACACTTCACCCGACCGCAACTGAAAAAGCTAAATAAAAATAATGATAATAGGCCAAGTTTGTCATTGGGAGTCCGGCTGTTATCTTGTTATATAGTGTCAACCTCAAATGTCAAGGGTATCAACTAATTCGTCTGCTTGCTCACATTGTGGAATTGTACGCGCCGCCCCGAGGCTGTTGTTTGTATCATAACTATCCTGTTATTAACAGATATCCTAGTGTCATCGTCCCTATTCGCAGAGAGCAGGATTAGTTTGTCTCACGGAAAATTTTCATTTTCTCAAAGTAAGTTTCGACATTTTCGTTGCAATCAACTGCATTTGTTTTTGTTTGTTTCTGACATTGTACTTCAGACGTTGGAAACTATCACCCTCATTGTTAAAAAAATTTACTTTATGTGTTTGGCAGGCCCTAAAATTACATGACGGAGCACCGTACCGGTTGATACGTGTGCCATATAATGATCATTTGATAAAATCATAGAAATGTTTCAAAAGATCCAAAATCTGGAAACCACCTTCCGCAAATCAAATGTACTTCATTTATATAAATGCCTGAACCCAGTCGAGCTGAGTTTTTTTTCAATCGACTGGGCCTTTATGAAACATAAATCAAGGGTAGTTGTCCGGAATTTCGACCTAGCGATGGAGTACTGATTTTATCCTAGATTCAAATATTTCAAGCGATGCTCTAGATTGGATTTTACTAAAATTTTCATGCGATGTATCACTGACAGATGTCAAGACTTGTCTGGATAACGATTCTAGTATGTGCCAGTCTGGTGTTGTCCCCGGTGCTGGTAGGTATACTTGTCAAGAGGCCAGTGATAACTGCCACTTATGATCCTCAGATATTAAAACAAATGTAGGGATTATTTATTACATGCACTATTGTACTCGCTTTGTGATTTATTGTCTTTCTATTACAACCCACAGTCCGAAGCAAGGTATCACCGGCCTGGTCGTGAGAGTCCCCCTTATATTGCTGGTGTGTAGTTTATTTATTTACGAAAACAGCACAAGTCTGTTGATCAGATTTTCCACTGGTTTTGTAAGGATAATGTATTGATCTTGTATTGACAATAATACGTAAACGATGTTCGGGTGTGTTTGGGATTGGTAGATGATAATACTTTGAGTGGCATGGCTCTGGTGTTTTCCTTATTATTGTAGTACTTGCATTGCTTAATTTAATGGTTAATCAGGCTATGGTGACTGTGATGCTGATGATTGGGAGTGTTCAAACGGAAGATGTATTCCTTCCAATTGGCACTGCGATCAAGCTAATGACTGCGGGGACAACTCGGACGAAGCGGGATGTCAATATGGTAAACAACTAGGAGTAAACAAATAGATAGTAAGATTCATTACAAATTTGCATATTCGGTAAGTAATTGTTCATCTTTTCTGTTAAAATATTCTCACAATTTAGTATGCCAGAGTGATCAATGGCAGTGCGACAATGGTCGTTGCATCTACGAAAGTTGGGAGTGTGACGGTATGGATGACTGTGGAGACAATAGTGATGAGGCAGCGTGTGAAGGTTCCGAGGGACAAGGTAGTCCATGATTGAAGGAAATGTCATCATTAATTTAGCTTATATTATTTGGAGAAGCCCAGTGAATTTTCATTCAATCGTTTGGACCAGGTGATTGTGAATACTATGAGTTTGAATGCAGTGACAAGACTTGCATACGTCGATCCTACCGATGCAATCACTATCCAGAATGCCCGGATGGATCAGATGAAGAAGAATGTGATTTCGGTTTGTGTGAGATATATTCTTCGTTTGCAAATAATAAATAAAAAATAGCAAAGTCAGTTGTGAGAAATGTATGATCCTACAAACCAGAATGCGCAGAGGATCAGTGGCAATGTGACAATGGCCGTTGTATTGATCCTGATGACAAATGTGATGGATATGATACATGTTACGACCACAGTGATGAAGTGGACTGTCCCGAGAGTGAAGGGCAAGGTATTTTTGCAGACCAATTTACTCCAGTAATGGTTATACAAGTTATCAGGTATTTTAGATTCAGTCCATTCTGATTTTTTCTTTTATATATGGGAAGCAAGCTAAGCTGTTCATCTGATCTTTTCTTTCAGGAGACTGCTACTACTTGCATTGGGAATGTTCGAACAAAAATTGTGTCCGACAATACGACCGATGCAATTACTATGACAATTGTGGCGATAACTCTGATGAGGAGGACTGTGACTTTCCTGAATGTGAAACCAACCAGATGCAATGTAACAACATGAAATGTGTCAACGCCCGCTTCGTGTGTGACGGCGATGACGACTGCGGTGATGGCAGTGATGAAGAGGGATGTCCTCCATTTGAAGGACAGGGTGCGTATAAGTTTGCACATGTCCTTGTACATAAATGTATCGGCTATCAACTTGATTATACTGTCCTCTGTTGCATGTCATGTTTATTAGCTTTGTTAGAAAGAAGTTACACTATCAATGACAGGGAATTGTGACTATGGTCAATGGCAGTGCCACAACGGTAGATGCGTCCCATTCAGCTACGTGTGTGATAATTATGATGATTGTGGCGATAACTCAGATGAAGCGGATTGTGGTGAGTCGTTACAATAGTTACTTCTTATGACATTAGGAGTTCAAATTTTGATTGATATGGTTACTGCACCTTTCTGTTTACTTTCAGAGGGACGTTGTTCTTCAAATTCGATCAGATGTGACAATGGGAACTGTGTCTCGAAGTATTCCATCTGTGACCATTATAATGATTGTGAAGATGGCTCTGATGAAGACGGCTGCGTCTTCTGTGAGTCATACACAGAAAGCATTATGTACAATATATATGGTATTTCACTCACAACGTAAATTGTGATTAGGCAACCACAGACACAGACACCCAAATCCTAGTATAGGCACACAGTCAATGCTCGATGAGCGTTGCCTGCTTCTCTATATATTTCAACCAATGTGGTTTGGCACTGGTTGCGAACAATAATAATATCTCAGCACTGGTTGCGAACAATAATTTTGCTATGTTTTCACATGAAATCCAATGCATATCATTTCAGCCTGTGGGGATGGAGAGTGGATGTGTCCAAACGGATACTGTATCAATGAGGACTTTGTGTGTGATTTTGACAATGACTGTTGGGACGGGGCTGATGAGGTGGGCTGCCCTGAATATGTCGGTTAGTATTGACTGAAAACCAATTCGGTGCTAAACCAATGCGCAAGTGTAAATTTGGTCATGTCTTAGCTCTGATAGCAATAACAACAAATATAATAGAGGTATCATCAATACGACGTAGAATCAATACACAATATTAAGTATTCCAAGCAAACAAAACAGGGTCCGTTATCCAATCTCATAGTCCGGGGACAGAAAGTCATATAACGACGACATTTATGAAAAGAATAAATCATGTTTTTTTTTTCCACAGATGACGGCAGTTACATATGGTACGCATAATTCCTGGGATGTGAAACTGGTTCAAGAGATGAGATGAATTCTTGTATACAAATATACAATAGCATAATAATAAAAAGTTTTTTCTCACAGAAAATATTGTTATTATTTTATAAACTTTATTTAGTCCTCACCAATCATGCTATGGCATACATTAATGGGTTTCAACATAAGAAAAACAGTACGCGTACATATGTACATTAAGTTAAGTTGGATAAAATGGAACATTTATGATATTGACTCAAGTATGCTGAAGTATGTCTTTTAGTAGAAATTTATGTCATATTTCATTTTAAAAATCGTTTTGTAGTAGCAACACATTTGACGCATAAAAACTATCAATGAATTAGTCTCACACGAGTAGGATGGACAACCATGTACCAAAAGATGAGAGTTTTTTTTTCAGATCGCAGTCTGCGCTCTGCGATAATGCAGTGTTTGCAGTCACGTTAGTGATCTTGATTGTTTTGATGAAATATTCGTTCAATCGTTTCATTCGTTCTAGTAGAATTCGAAGAAATTTTGAGTGGTGTTCATAAATTGTTGTCTGTCTGTGTTCGTGGACTACGTGAGCCTCCTTCATCTATCCAGATGTTTTTCTTGTTCCCTCATCTCGTAGAATTTTAGCTGCTTCTGTTAACTCTTCAGTTTTCCCATCGGTCAGTGGGAGCGTACATTGTATACCTTTGGCGAATGTCTACTCCATCATCATATCAACATCCCATTTGAGGATCCTTTTGTTTTTTTCCAAATTTTAGATTGTAGACAGGGAACCGAAACCCAAGTACCCGACCAAAGGGAACCTAGTCCATCATCCAATCTCTGAGTCCAGTGTCAGGCGAAATCGGTGAATTTCTAGAATCCTAATGAACAGGTGTTCCGGAAAGAGCGAGCATTCCTTAGCATTAGCTTTTCATTCCGGTCATACATGATGATACTTGATTTTAAATTCGGCTTAAATGATTTTAAATGAATTAGGTGATGAAGTTGATGAGAGTAAGTAGGCCAGAGCGAATATATCTCACTTGTCTGGATTAATTGTTTTCACACCAGATTTCATTTAGCTTATGTGGTATCAATGATGTCAATTTATGGTGCGGGTACAGCAATATGTAATAAATGCTTACATCCAGGCTACGTGTCGGAATGGCACAGCAAGATCAGTGATATTGTCACACATACTTTGGGAAATTTGTTATTTCCCGAATGAATAATGCATATGTATTTATCGATTCTCACAGACAACCAATCAATACTCATATATTTTGGTAGTAAGTTGCCTTCCCATGTTTGATGTCATAGCAACACGACACCAATATATGTTGTTGTTTTTTTCATCAGATAAAAATATTATGGACATTTGGTGCTATAATAGATGTTCACCTCATTGGTCTCTATTAACAGTCATATTGGGCCAGTAGTACAATGAAAAAACAGCTTCGGCTGTTTCCGTAATCGTGACAACAGTTGAGGCAGAATGTGCTTCAATGGCTAGGAGAAACATAAACTACGTAAATTGAGTCAGAAAACAACTCAAAATCCAAAGTTCAAGAACCCTCTGTTCCGAATAAATAAATAGTACTGATTCTAAATATAAAGACAAGAAATGCCATATTGCCGCCATCTCACCTGTTCACCTTCAACAAAATATTCACCGGGGTGATGGAAGAACAGCATGTAATTTATTTTGCTGAATACCTTCAGTTCTGCCTCAACTGAAGTCAACCACCTAGTGACCCACACTAAAATCGTGATTACGAACTTCGGCAATTTACAGAGGGAATGCCTATTTGACTCAATATCTCGAAATCCATTGATTTGTTTCTTTGTAAAAACCGTTCTAATTCACTGAAAACTATTCATAAAACATTTTCATCAGTATACTACTAGATCTTTAATTGAATATACTAGCTGTATTGATATGGAATAGGTTCTCTTTTCGAACTGAGATTACTTGGTGGTGCTACCAAGGATCCTCTATAATAGGATATCCAACTCTGCCTAAAAAGGCGTGATTACGTAATATTACGTAATTCTGATTTGAGCGTGTTGAAACGGTGCCGGGCACCAAAAATCAGAATGGGCACATCGATTTTTAATGGACATGAGCAGAGTTGTGAATCATATATTGAAATAAATGATAGGTGATTGCATTGAGTGGGGGTACGCCCTAAATTTCTTCAACAATATTCAGCATTCGCGTTACCGATGATGTGGTATTGGGGTCGGGATTTGTGAGTGTCCGTTTATATGTTTGTGTATGAATCGAAGGCTATAACTCGAACGGGTTTAATCCAATCGTCTTTAAAGGGCCACTGTATGGGATTCGGCTTTTAGGGGATTTCCAAGATTTTTCTCCCGACGCTTCTATTTATAGAACAAAAGGTCAGATTACGTTTTTGACCCAGAATCTCTGCCGAGCCAATTGTCAGAATCAGCCCAGGTCGGCTCGGCAGAGATCCTAGGCCAAAAACGTCATCTGACGTTTTGTTCTATAAATAGAAGCGTCGGGAGAAAAATCTTGGAAATTCCCCAAAAAGCCGAATCCCATACAGTGGCCCTTTAATTTTGAGCAATGGGATAAATAACCTCTCGGTTTGAAAATATTCAGTTTCCATGGAAATCGGTTGATTTTGGTTGCCATGGCAACCGTTCAAAGTCCTGAAATGCCATTTTATTGCCACCGAAAACGCATGTAGAATCGACCCACTCATGGTGACAATAAAATTGGCGCCTCATTAAGAAAAAACCCCACATAATAGAGAGCAAGTTCTGATGTAACTTTGGTGGTATTTTTCAGGTGAAAGATAGATTATTTCAGAGTTATGGGACAGAACATTTACCTCCAAATTTAGTGAAAGTTGAGTATTGCAATGATATTAGAATGGTTCTCATACCGACAGTTTTCATCGGAGTTCCTTGGAAACGGGATATTTCCGAGGTAATGGATAATGCTTCTCTATCCTGAATTTTTGAAAAGATGTAATGGTAACTTTTTTAATTATTGACGTGGATGTGCTCAAAAACACGCATACAGACATGCACGTGCTTGGACCACATCAAAAATATTTTCGCGAGCGGGAAGAGAGACAAACTGTGGATGACAATGAGGCTCCACCCCACACGCGTGCCCTCCCAAATCACAGAGCTCAATCCCAGGGCCCGATTCTGTATGTTCTCACTATGAGTGAACTGATAAGCAGTATGAAAAACTAAATTTCGAGCACCTGTCATCGTTTTGACACGCTCAAATGAAATTTCGTCATTTTACGTAATCACGTTTTTCACGTCCACATTGAGCAGAGTTGGACATCCTATTATAGACGATCCTTGGTGCTACCATGTGTAAATATATGCAATGAATCAATGATAAATTGATAATATGTCCGAATGGCATGAATGGTATGTTTCATCTGGTCCAGATATCTCACTGGAGTGAGCCTAACAGTACAGCCTATGCAATTCAAAACAATATATAACGTTACTCCAATGTACTGAAATACATCGGCCCTGCTTTCCACACAGAACATACTACAAGGATAGGAATACAACTGACTACATACTGATGGACAAATTGGTGAATTAGCTACGAACTGAGGTCTGTCTGTCTACGGAAGCGTATTAGGGCCAAACGAGTTTTTTAAAAATTCAATTTGGCGACGTATTATCTCGATAAATCGAGATATTCATCTCGATAAATCGACTGACTATCTCGATAAATCGAGATAATAAGTCAATTTATCGAGATAATATCTCGATTTATCGAGATAATAAGTGGACAAGTTGTGTTGAAAAAAAAACTCATGTGGCTCTAATACGCTTCCGTACTCTGTCGCAGTTTTGTGGGTCTGTGTGTGTGACCTTCTAGTCAATTAGAGATATGTTCCAAATGACGCTCTTGCTTCAAATTATTGCAATTTGTGCATGCGAACACAGTCGTACTGTTCCAGTCTTATTTTGAATATAGTGCTACACTGGCCCGCAACTAAAACAAGTCAATAAACGAATAATAATAGGCCCAGTTAGGCATTGTGTGTCAGTAATGCTGTGATATAGTGTCAAGCTCAAATGTCGAGGCTATCAACAGACTTACTTATTTGTCATGCTTCCTCACATTGTTGAACTGAGCACAAGCGTTGGTATCATGGTGCTGTTTGTATCATGACTACATTGTATCTTGTTTTTAATCATCTACCCATATGTCATAATGTCATTGTCATAGTTCGCACAGAGCAGGTTTAGTTCGTCTCGCGGAACTACTCCATTTTCTCAAAGTAGGTTGACAAATTGACATTTCCGTTGCATTTGTTTTTGTAATCTTCTGGCGTTGTACCTTTGATGTTTGAAACTGTCGCTTTCAAATGTGAAGATTAGATTTCTATATGCTTAGCAGGCCCTAAATTACATGTTGCATCAACTACCATTTGATATGTGTGTTATACATGCTTTATATTTATTTTTTTAAATTCTAGATATATCTCCAAACGTCGAACAGCTGAATCTACTTCATGTTGCTATCTACATGCACTTTATTGATATAGATGTCTGAAGTAAGTCCATCTGTATGTTGTTTGGACTATTCAAAAAAGAAATGTTGTTAGAGTAGTTGTAGTTGTTCAGAATCTGGATCCACAAAGTCTTGAATTTATTTTAGATTCACATAATGCCAACCACCCTCAAGATATTCCTAAGACAACACTTTCATACCACATATTGCTCACAGATGTCAAGACTTGTCTGGATAACGCTTCTAGTATGTGCCAGTCTAGTGTTGTCCCCAATGTTGGTGGGTATACTTATCAAGGTGCTATTATTAATTGCCACTTATGATCCTAATACATCAACACAGGAATGGATTCATTCAATACCCACAGTGTTGTACTCGTTTTGCGATTTATTGTCATTTATTACAACCCTCAGACTGAAGGAAGGTATCACCGCCCTGGTCGTGAGAGCCAGCCCAGTGTTGTTGGTGTGTAGTTTGTTAATCAGATTTTCTCTAGCCCTACCCTGCAATGATGCTTTATTCTCAAAAACACCTTCGGGTGGATATGTTTGATAGCTGATAATAATATGAGTGGCATGACTCTTGTATCGTTTCAATAGTATTGACATTGCTTATTATGATAATAATGGCAAAGGGTAATTCTGACGTTTACGACTGGAGTGTCGAAACGGAAACTGTACATGCCCTCATATTAGCACTGTGATCAATCTGATGATTGCAGGGACAAGATGGATGTCAAATGATAAAACAACTAGAAAGTACTGTCACAGTACTAGAACTATCTGCCTATTGAATAAGTAGTGTTGGTTCTCTTCTGTTGATAATTATCTTCTCATTAAACTAGAATGCGGGAGTGATCAAAGGAAGTGTGACAATGATTGGTGCATCCACGAAAGTTGGGAGTGTGATGGCACGGATGATTGTGGGGACAACAGTGATGAGGCAGATTGTGAAGGTTCCGAGGAACAAGGTACTCTATGATTAAAGGCATCTCAATATTAAGTCAGTTTTTTTACAAAACAAATTTCCTCCTATTTTTCAAGATTCCCAATGAATATTTATTCAATCGTTTCGACCAGGTGATTGTGAATACTACCAGTTCGAGTGCATTGACAAGATTTGTATTCATCAATCGTACCGATGCAATTACTTCTCAGAATGCTTGGATGGATCAGATGAAGAAAATTGCGATTTCGGTATGAGTGTGCTATATGTCCTTCGCCCAAGTGAGTCATTAAGTTACCGGACCCATGGACCAATAACCAACTGTCGTGGTGTTGTGTGCGTCATCCGTCCATAAGGGCCGATGAGCTATTGTCATGGTTTTTCGTCAGTCGTCCGTCGTCGTCGTCCGCCACATCATCTGTTTACATTTTTTATCTTTTTTTCGGGCTGATGAATTTGTCCATAAATTTGTGTGAATATGCATTGGGTCAATACCCCCAGGCGTTTTTTTTCTTCATTTTTTTTCATTGAATCAATTATGCAGTTTCGGCGGCCATTTTTATGCCGAAAATAGCCGTTTTTGCAGGTTTTCAACTTTAAAAATTATTTTCTCAAAAACTGTCCGATCAGTTCTGAGATTTTAGTTTCAAAATGTTCCCCTCATGTATCCTTATAATGTGTATAAGTTTTGATGCTCTTGAATCGCCGGTGTGCATGTGGCGGCCATTTTGATGTTTTTCACGCGGCCCAGATAGGACTTTCCCCATGTTAAATTCACCTTTGCTTCATAATGGGTTACAATGTTCTTGATATCTCACTTAATAATGAGATTAGAGACATGGAATCAATTGTGGACATATAGGAAATGATATATGCTGAATATTCTCATGACCTTGAGTTTGACCTTAAATCTCTTTTTCAAGATCAGAGCACAAAAAGTCCAATATCTCGCTTATTATTGACTTTACAGCTTAGGAATCAATTGTGATATAGGAAGTGATATATGCTGAATATTCTCGTGACCTTGAATTTCACCTTTGACCTCATTTTCAAGGTCAGAGCACAAAATGGCTGATATTTCGCCTATTATCGACTTTACAGCTTAGAAATCTATTGTGACCATATAGGAAATGATATATGCCGAATATTCTGATGACCTTGAATTTGATCTCGTTTTCAAGGTCAGAGCACAAAATGGCTAATATCTCGCTTATGATCCATTTTACAGTTTGGGAAGCAATTGTGGACATATAAGGAATGAAATATGCTGAATATTGTCATGACCTTAAATTTGACCTTTGACCTCATTTTAACCGTCAGAGCATAAAATGGCTAATATCTCGCCTGTTATTTACTTTTCAGCTTGGGAATCAATTGTGGACATAAAGAAACTTTCCTTCACTTTTTCGTTTATAATGGAAGCTGCATGGATAACTCCTATAACCTTGCGACATCAAAAATGACCTATCTAATTGATGGCAAAAAATGGCAACCATTCACTCAAAATCTGTTCAGTAACCTTTTTTTCTTATTGATGGAGGAGACTGCGTTTACTTATGTGAAAGTTTCGTTATTCTCGAATTGCTTGTTTGCATGTGACTGCAATTCTGATTTTAAAATGAATCAGAAAAAAAAAACAATTAGGTCCGAAATTAAGTCATTATCGTTTTCAAATCAGTGGTTTCAGTGCTGACCTTGAATTTGACTTTGAGTGATCCTAGCCCTTGGGCTAACTTTTGTTTTTCGCGAATATCAGCAAGAATCAGTTGTGAATAATGTATTATCCTACATACCAGAATGCGTAGAGGGACAGTGGCAATGTGACAATGGCAACTGTGTTGATCCCGATGGCAAATGTGATGGATATAATAACTGTTACGACCACAGCGATGAAGTAGACTGTCCGGCAGTGAAGGGCAAGGTATTTTCTGCAAGATAACTCACTCGAATAATGATTACTCAAGATTATTCAAGTTTTTTTCTCATTCTGTCTTCTCCAATTTTTCCGTTCATGTATGGAAATAAAGCTACATTTCAATCTGATTATTTCCTCTAGGAGACTGCTACTACTTGCAATGGGAATGTTCAAACAAAAATTGTGTCGGTCAAGACGCTCGATGCAATTACTATGATAATTGTGGCGATAACTCTGATGAGGAGAACTGTGACTTTCCTGAATGTGAAACCAACCAGATGCAATGTAACAACATGAAATGTGTCAACGCCCGCTTTGTATGTGATGGCCATGACGACTGTTATGATAACAGTGACGAAGCGGGATGTCCTCCAATTGAAGGACAGGGTACGTACATACCTGCACTGTTTTTTTTTTCTCACCTGTACATACAACCATTGAAGAAGACGAGAAACACAACTTGGCAATTATCTAAACTTTCTCGTTGTTCCTTGACTTTAGACCATGACTTTGTTGCTCTGCTCCATGTTATGATTATTAGCTTTGTTGCAAAGCAGAATACACTATAACCGACAGGGAACTGTGACTCTGGTCAATGGCAGTGTGACGACTCGAGATGCGTCCCATACTGGTACAGATGTGATGGTTATGCTGACTGTGGAGACAATTCGGATGAAGCTGGCTGTGGTGAAGCATGACAACAACACTTTGTGGTGAAGGATGACATCACCACTTTCATGTTTGATTTGGTTACTACATCAAATTTTCGGTTAACTTTCAGAGGGACATTGTGGTTCATATTACATGAGGTGTGACAATGGGAACTGTGTCTCGAAGAATTCCGTCTGTGACCATCATGACGATTGTGGAGATAGATCTGATGAAGACGGCTGCAACGTCTGTGAGTTCTGTACAGTCGAGAATTACCTACAGTATGTGTCATACATCATTCACAACATGAATTGTGATTATGCAACCACACTTACCAAATTTCCAGTATAGACATACAGTCAATAGAGTGCCACAATCAATGCTCGATCAGGATGACATGCCTTTTTATATCTGTCAGCCAATGTGGTTTGATTGATACTTGTTTATATATTTCAACCAATGTTGTTTCGCTGAATATACAGGAAACAGAGCTCTATTCGGAAAAAGATATAAATCGTGAACTTTTTTTCTTTTTTCCGCAGATGATGACAGTTAGAGATGGTATGCATAATTTCTAGGATGTGACACATCACTGGTTCAAGAGATATGAAAAATTCATGTATTCAAATGTACAAGAGCATTACAATAAAAATCATTCCAGAATGATCTAGTAATCATTTCCACAATTCAATGGATTCACACTAGATAAATGTGTGTGAGTCAGCCACTCCACAGGATGGGTTGCGTTTTTGTTTTTAATTGCATTATTGACAATATACACAACCCCAGTTGGAAATATTCATTCTTTCATTCCACACAATATTATTATTTTTGTGATCCCAAATATGCAATATTAGTGATAGCCTGGCAAATGGATACGAGAGTCTTTATCACAATCAAATATTTCACTCATTCCTATCATATCAAACGCAAATTTGTTATTTTCGTACATCATGCCCAGTAACTAATTGAAGTTTTACCATTTAGATGATAACCCACAGCAATTTATAAGGAAGAGAGACATTCGTTTTGTAGGTTTTCAGTTAGGCTTGAAAAATCAGTTGGGTCAATGTTTTTACAATCACTCAAATTAGAAAAATTGTTCGGTGATTCTAGGTACTCCTCAGTTTCGACATCATTTTTATCATATAGTTTAGAAAAGTCAAAATTTATATCATTCCTGACTTGGTCCAAATTTACAGTTGCCATCATGTAATGATCCCCACTCCATACCCTCAGTGCCGACAGAAGTCCATGTGCACAAGAATCCCCTCAGAGTTACCGTACTGATACATTTGTCCATTCATCGTTCCAATACAACGTATCTACAAATTACCCGATGCTGATGTTGTTGATATGTACAATGTGTATTTAAATTGATGTGATTGGGACACAAAGTTCCTGTAGCTCATCGACATTATCTGATATTGTTTAACAAGATGGCATTGATAGTAGTCCATGACATCAAGACAGATATTCCCTCAGGATTATATAACTGGCATTCCAATGACTATAGTACTTAATATACAAATTTTAATATACAAACAGAGACTTGATTGTAAATCAAGCCCATAGAATATGCACAAGGAAACTTTTTGAAAATTGATACCCAGAAAATATGCAAAAGTTCATTTGATGAAAATGGCAGAAAAGCCTTGCTGTGGATTGAATCCCAGAGATATGCTTCATTTAGGAGTAAAAGAAATGTTGTTTAAAGGATATCTTTGTAAAGTATTGCTTCTTGTAAGAATACCAGCAGGTGGACTTGTCAATGTGAACAGTCTATGACACCAATACTGATATTTCCGCTTATTTCTACTACAATACATGTTTTTACTACAATTTTTTACTACAATTTTTTTTAATACAATAGGTTTTTTTACTACAATACCTCATTGAGAAATATCTGCAGTAAAAGACATAATTCATATTAAAATTCATAACTCCTCTTCTGAGGACAACTTCGATATCAATGTTGTTTTTTCTCCATGAAGCTTGCTTTATCCAGAGCCTAATTGATGATTTTATAATATGAGTTATAATTATTATTGGTAATAGCTCTGGTGATTTTTATTTTTGTACTTGGTGTAAACATAACTTATAAAACCTCATTGATTCCAGACAAATTGGGATATACAGAGATCGCGCATGACATGCGACGAAAAGGTGCATGTCCGGATCACATTAACCACTGTTTACGCACAAACAATGTAACCTCGGGAAAGAAATGCAGGCAGATAGAAGTCGCCGCCGTATATTGATGCACTGGAGGTGTAGTTTTAAGGACGATTTCATTCATTCATTAAACAACGAATTGCCCAATGCCGATGTAATCGAGGTGTACAGCCCATTATCAGACGCAATAATGACCTGGAGTGATTAACATTTGATTATAGCATTGCGATTTCATGTAAGTGACGATGAAGGTGAGATTGACGGTACGTGTATTTTTGAATATCGAGTAGTCAATGGGCTGAGTCTACCCACGTACAGTCCGGTGATTCCTCACCAACTAGTACAATTCGATCCATCAGATCTCTTGAACGAAACAAAATGATTTCATTACAAGTATGAGTATCAACTTTGTGTTAAAGCAACTGCCTTTGAATGTATGCATTATCCTTTTTCAAAACTAAATTTCAGTGCACTAAATTTCAGTGCAGCAAAACATGTGCACATTGATTTTGAAGATTACGACTCGTTCGAGTAGTTTTCCCATCCGTCTTAACACACATTTTATGCCAGGTTTGTATATAAACAAACGTATTGTATCCATCAAGCCCTCATGCAAACAAATGCCCAATTTGCGTTTAAAAGCCCAAACCGAGTGCATTTTTCAGTTTTTATATGAGGTACACGGTATGGGGATACTGTGAATAACCCAGTGACAACAGTGAACAATGATCTAGACATGATTCAGGATTGGTGAAAAAAATGGTTTATGACTCTGAATGCCGAGAAAATAGAATCAATGACAATATCAGCAAAGCGGGTTCCTTTTGTTTACTCTCCTATTGAGATCAAGAACACAATTATCAAAGACGTCAAGTCTCACAAACATTTTGGACTGACTTTCACCTCGGATATGAATTGGTCTACCCATGTCTCTAATATATGCAAATTGGCCGGCACTCGTATTATTATCCTGAGAAAGTTATCATACAAATTAAATAAAACTACTATAGAAAAACTGTACCTATCATACGTCCGGCCCATTCTCGAATATGCTAGTCCGATCTTCGGAAATCAGAGTGCAGTAAACGATGCCAAACTGGAAAATCTCCAATATCAGGTGGCTGTCATTTGTTTCAGTGCGCTTTTCATATCCGAGGTGAAATTCAGTCCAAGATGTTTGTAACTTGACGTCTTTAATAATTGTGTTCTTGATCTTAATAGGAGAGTAAACAAAAGGAACCCGCTTTGTTGATATTGTCATTAATTCTGTTTTCTCGGCATTCAGAGTCATAAACCATTTATTTGACCAATCCTGAATCAGGTCTAAATCATTGTTCGCTGTTGTCACTGGGTTATTCACAGTATCCCAAAACTGAATCCCATATAAAAACTGAAAAATGCACTCGGTTTGGGCTTTTAAATGCAAATTGGGCATTTGTTTGCATGCGGGCTTGATGGATACACTTCGTTTGTTTATATACAAACCTGGCATAAAATGTATGATTAGACGGATGGAAAAACTACTCGGACGGGTTGTAATCTTCAAAATCATGTGCACATGTTTTGCTATATTTTATCAGATGATTTGCACTGAAATTAAATTTAATTCGAACAAGAATAATGCATACATTCAAAGGCAGTTGCTTTAACACAAAGTTGATACTTATACCTGTAATGAAATCATTTTGTTTCGTTCAGTAGATCTGATGGATCGAATTGTACTAGTTGGTGAAGAATCACCGGACTGTACGTGGGTAGACTCAGCCCATTGACTACTCGATATTCAAAAATACACGTACCGTCAATCTCACCTTCATCGTCACTTACATGAAATCGCAATGCTATAATCAAATGTTAATCACTCCAGGTTCATTATTGCGTCTGATAATGGGCTGTACACCTCGATTACATCGGCATTGGGCAATTCGTTGTTTAATGAATGAATGAAATCATCCTTAAAACCGCACCTCCAGTGCATCATTATACGGCGGCGACTTCTATCTGCCTGCATTTCTTTCCCGAGGTTCCATTTTTGTGAGTAAACAATGGTTAATGTGATCCGGACATGCACCTTTTCGTCGCATGTCATGCGCGATCTCTGTATATCCCAATTTGTCTGAAATCAATGAGGTTTTATAAGTTATGTTTACCCCCAAGTAGGCTATACACTAAAATACAAAAATAATGTATTTATAATAATTATAATTGATATAGCTCATGCTCTTCATGATTTGTGTGCCCCCTTTTTGAAAGTATTCCTAAAGGTACCTACCAGGCTCCCTCTAACTTTTCTTTCACATCGGCCTCTGAAAGGGACCTACAAGTTCTCTCTGATTGAAAGTGAGTAACGAGCGTCATTACCCACTTCTACAGAGAATGTGGGTGGTAGGGTTACTTTTAGGAAAGTATGAATTAAGTGTGAGATGAGCATACGACCCTAAGCCTCAACACAACCATACCTCCTAGTGGAGAAAGGTGACTTCATTCATATAAAGATACAGTTTTTTTTATCTAAGCCCGCCTCCACCCAATTTGCCAACATTTTCGATTCTCGTGATAGAAACTCGGTATGAAACAGCCGTTTAACTTCCAGGTTAAGTATGCCAAGTTACAGAATGATACCGTTTAGCATCACAAATATATCCGGAAAAAACAGTGTGAATGAATTTAAAAAAAATCAGAGTATATATCTTCCTCGTTGCAGATGTTGGTTGTCATCTGCTTCTTATACATAAGAAAACAGCTCTGCTATAAATGGTGCATGGGAATACCAATAGTATGTTAAAATAATTGATCACCACGAAATTATACAAGGCCATTACCTATAATAATAATAACTTATATTATAAAATCATCGATTAGGCTCTGGTTAAGCTAGCTTAATGGAGAAAAAACAACATTGATATGGACGTTGTCCTCGTAAGAGGAGTTATGAATTTTAATATGTATTATGTCTTTTGCTGCAGATATTTCTCAATGAAGTATTGTAGTATAAGAACCTATTGTAGTAAAAAAATTGTACTAAAAAATTGTAGTAAAAAATGTATTGTAGTAAAAAAAAAAGCGGAAATATCAGTATTGGTGTCATAGACTATTCACATTGACACGTCCACCTGCTGGTATTCTTTACAAGAAGCAACACTTTACAAAGATATCCTTTATACAGCATTTCTTTTACTCCTAAATGGAGCATATCTCTGGGATTCAATCCACAGCAAGGCTTTTCTGCATATTTTATGGTTCCAATTTCCATCAAATGAACTTTTGCATATTTTCTGGGTATCAAATTTCAAAATGTTTCCTTGTGCATATTATATGGGCTTGATTTACAATCAAGTCTCTGTTTGTATATTAAAATTTGTATATCAAGTACTATAGTCATTGGAATGCCAGTAATATAATCCTGAGGGAATATCTGTCTTCATGTCATGGACTACTAGCCTGACTTTGACAAAACCTCACACTTTGGTAAAGAAATACATGTATACCACAGAGATATCCCCAACTACAAAAAATTCTTTTAACATTAAGTCATAGAAACATGGCCGGAAGCAATCAATGCCATCTTGTTAAACAATATCAGAGAATGTCGATGAGCTACAGGAACTTTGAGTCCCAACCACATCAATTTAAATACACATTGTACATATCAACAACATCAGCATCGGGTAATTTGTATATACGTTGTATGGGAACGATGAATAGACAAATGTATCAGTACAGTAACTCTGAGGGGATACTTATGCACATGTACTTCTGGGATTTGTGTAGGCTCTGGGGGTATGGAGTGGGGATCATTACATGATGGCAACAGTACATTTGGACCAAGTCAGGAATGATATAAATTTTGACTTTTCTAAACTATATGATAAAAATGATGTCGAAACTGAGGAGTACCTAGAACCACCGAACAATTTCTCCAATTTGAGTGATTGTAAATACATTGACCCAACTGATTTTTCCAGCCTAACTGAAAACCTACAAAAAAGTATGTCAACGGAAATGTTGATAACCTACTTTGAGAAAATGGAGTAGTTCCGAGAGACGAACTAAACCTGCTCTGTGTGAACTATGACAATGACACTATGACATATGGGTAGATGAATAAGAACAAGATACAATGTAGTCATGATACAAACAGCACCATGATACAAACGCTTGTACTCAATTCGACAATATAAGGAAGTATGACAAATGAGTAAGTGTGTTGATAACGTTGACATTTGAGCTTGACCCCATATCACAGCATTTCTGTCAGACACACAATGGCGAACTGGGCCTATTATCATTATTTTATTGACTTGTTTCAGTTGCGGGCCAGTGTAGCACTATATCAGACTGGAACAGTACGACTGTGTTCGCATGCACAAATTGCAATAATTTGGAGCTAGAACGTCATTTGGAACCTATCTCTAATTGACTAGAAGGTCACACACACAGACACACAAAACTGTGACAAAGAGACCTCAGTTCGTAGCTAATTCACCAATTTGTCCATTAGTATGTGGTCAGTTGTATTCCAATACTTGTAGTATGTTCTGTGTGGGAAGCAGGGCCGATGTATTTCAGTACATTGGAGTAACGTCATATATTGTTTTATATGGTTTGTATAGCCTGTAATTATGACGGCATTTTAGGCTCAAAACCCCACAATTAACTGCATCTGGTTAATAATTAACTGCATCCGGTTAAATAATTAACTGCATCCGGTTAAATAATTAACTGCATCCGGTTAAATAATTAACCATATACGGTTATTATTAACCGCATGCGCCTAATTATTAAGCACATGCGCTTACATAATTCACCAGATCCGCTTAATTAATTAACCAGGTCTGCTTTATTCTAACATATCTTGTGGAACAAGGCGGATCCGCTTTATCTAACAGTTATCAAAATTAAGCGCACCGGTTAAATATTGAACACGAACCGCCAGAATAATAAACCCCATAGGCTTAAATATTTAAGCGGTTCCGCTTAATTAATTAAGCGCATGCGGTCGAGTGATCAGATTGATATTAATAATTATTATCAGATTGATTTCAATAATTAACCGGGTACGGTTAAATAATTAAGCGGATCTGGTTAAATAATTAAGCGGACCCGGGTAATTACTTAAGTGGGCCTGGGTAATCACTACTGTAAAGTGGCCCTGGGTAAATAATTAGGCGGTTCTGGCTAATTATTTAAGCATATCTGCTTAATTATCGCGAAAAATCTCAACAATTAATTGACCAGATACAGTTAACTTATAAACCAGCTGTGGTTAATTATTTGACTAACTACGGATCTGGTTAAATAATTACCCGCATGCGGTTAAATCATTAACCAGATCTGGTTAAAATAAATAACCGGATCCAGTAAATTATTAGGCAGATGTGGTTAATTTGATTGAATAATAAACGGCATCTGCTTAATAATAAACCGCATCTGGTTAAATAATTAACCTGATGCGGTTAATTATTTAACCGGATGCGGTTAATTATTAACTGGATGCAGTTAATTGTGGGGTTTTGAGCCTAAAATGCCGTCATATGTAATGTTTGACTCACTCCAGTGGGATGTTGGATATCTGGACCAGATGAAACAAACCATTCAAGCCATTTGGACATATTATCAATTTATCATTGATTCATTGCATATATTACATATGGGTATTGATTCCACGTCTATTACACATGGTAGCACCACCAAGTAATCTCAGTTCGAAAAGAGAACCTATTCCATATCAATACAGCTAGTATATTCAATTAAAGATATAGTAGCATACTGATGAAAATGTTTTATGAATAGTTTTCAGTGAATTAGAACGGTTTTTAGAAAGAAACGAATCAATGGATTTCGAGATATTGAATCAAATAGGCACTCCCTCTGTAACTTGCCGAAATTCTTAATCACGATTTTAGTTTGGGTCACTGGGTGGGTGACGTCAGTTGAGGCAGAAGTGAAGATATCCAGCAAAATAAATTACATGTTGTACTTCCATCACCCCGGTGAATATTTTGACAAATGTGAACAGGTAAAATGACAGCAATATGTCATTTCTTGAAATAGACGTGGAATCAATACCCAGTATTAAGTATTCCGAGCGAACAAAACAGGGTCCGTTATCCAATCTCATAGTCCGGGGACAGAAAGTCATATCAGGCATACGAAGTGAGAGAAAACAAAAATGACAGGGAAACTCATGAACCCCCAAAAATGGCCATTAGGAGGTGAAATCAGGTGTTCCGGAAAGAGTGAGCATTTCCTGCCCCACTAGTGGCACCCGTCATGAATTCCCCAAAATTAACATGAAAATAAATCTAGTTGCATGGCAGACATGGATTTGCTGTATTTATCAACCAGATCATGATGACGTCCATAGAATTTCTTAAACGCAGCTATATGTAATATTAGGGCCTGCCAAACACAAAAAAAAAGTACATTTTTCACATTTGAAGGTGATAGTTTCCAACATCTGAAATACAATCTCAGAAAATAACAAAAACAAATGATTACAACGAAACTGTCAAAACTTACTTTGAGAAAATGAAAAATTTCTGTGAGACAAACTAATCCTGCTTTCTGTGAACTGTGACGAAGACACTAGGACATCTGTTTATAACGGTAGTTATGATACAAACAACAGCCTCGGTTCGGCGTGTACAATGTGAGCAAGGACGACAAATAAGTTGATACCCTTGACATTATCACGATAACTGCCGGATTCCCAATGAGCATGAGGTACTTGGCTTACTATCATTATTTTCTTTAGTTTTTTAGTTGCGGGCGGGTGTAGTATCAGGTTTAATAATAGACTGAGACAATACAATTATAGACTGTGTTCACATGCACAGATTGCAATAATTGAAGCCAGAGCGTGTTATTTGGCACATCCTATTTCTAATCCACTAGAACGGTGTCACACACGAAAACATGGCAGGGAGACATCAGTTCGTAGCTAATTCACTAACTTGTCCCCTGGTTTGTAGTTATTTGTAATCCAAGTATTGTGGTATGTTCTATGTGGGAAGTAGAGCTTCCGTATCCTCTATATATAAATGTGTTAGGTTATATAGCCTGTCACGTTGGCTTATTCCTGTGTCATGTTGAACATCTAATGAGATGAAACATACTATTCCATGCACAAATATATATTATTAATTAACGCATTTCGGAAGAAAGGCCTTTTTGGTTTTAACAGATTTTCTTTTCTTCTTACGCCATTTTCGTTTCCGCGCGACAACTTGAGAACGCCTGAACGGATAGTCTTGAAGTTCTCACCACTGCTCAAACATATTATATAGATGTGCTGTATACTTTTTAAGCCGGCTCCGAGGTCGGTGAGGATGAAATCAAGGTTGATTTTGAGACTTCGTTTCCGGACGATAGCTACAAAATTATTCATGCAATGGCTGCAGATCTTTGCATAGAGGTTCATATACCACCAGGGAAGAACCCTAGTGATTTTGGGATCAATGTAAGTATCAATCTATCACCACCAATACAACCAAATTTTTATGATGCCAATAACAAATGTAAAATACAATATTTTGCAATAGAAACAAAGCTCGACCAAATAATTTATCCAAAGACACACTGGCGTTATCAGGTGCAGACAGTGTGTTCAATGTAGCTGTTTTCTGCTGTAGACCAAATGGAATGAGTATACAACTGCCCAACAACTTATGAAATAATTCAGAAATCCTAAAAAAACCCATGCAATGAATATATGACAAGTACATAAGTACATGATCACAAGCCAAAAGGCTACTGCGTTATCTGTCGAACGACCTTTGACCTAGAGCACGGAAGAATTTTGGCTGATTCATCCTTGAGGCTTTCATGCATATCTCAGAAACGGTGCGTCGTGAAATGAAAATGACGTTATTTTCAGAATCGTCGCCCTAGACAAACATGTTCAAGGGGTATCAGGGTTGACCTTTGACCTCGCCCTTACACTTTTTTTGCCACGTCGGTATCTCAGAAACAGTGCATCGTAGTGAAACGGTCATTATTTTCGAACTCGTCGCCCTAGACAAACATGTGTCCTAGAGCGAAACAGACGTTAATTTTAGATTCGTCTGCCCAGACAAACATGTCTAAGCGGTATTGGGGATGACTTTTGACATTGACCTTATTTTGTCGCTGAGTCAGCTGTTTTGTTTTCGTCGATATCTCGTAAACGGAGCATTGTTGAGCGAAACAGTGTTGGTTTTCGGACTCTTTGCCCTAGACAAACTTGTCTAAGGGGTATCATGGATGAACTTTGACCTTGACTCGTCGCCCTCGACAAATATGTCTAAGGGCTATCATAGATGAACTTTGACCTTGACCTGAAATCTTTTTGCGGAGTCGGCATTTTTCGATTTCATCGATATCTCGGAATGGTCCATCATAGAGCATAGACTCGTTGCCCTGGACAAACATGTATAAGAATTATTAATAATCAGGCAGCTTTGCAACAAATTTTGGGCGGTACGACTGGACAAAAGCACCATTTTTATTTTATGGCTTCACTACATCAAATGCAATAGATTTAGGTGCCAAAAAATCTGAAGAATATTTTTATGAAAAATCCAAGAAAAACCAGAATACCGAACATTTTGTGCCTTGTGCATACATTAAATAATATATATGTGAGATGGTGGCAATACAGCATTTATTGTCTTGATAGTTAGAACCAGTGCTATATATTTATTTGGAACAGAGGGTTTTTCGAACCGTGGAGTTGTTTTCTGTCTCAATTTACGTAGTTTACGTAGTTTATGTTGATCACTAAATAAAGTTGATAAAATGATAACAATATTCGTGTGTGAAATGAAGGAATGAATATCTCCAATCGTTGTTGTATAGATTCAATCAACAGTGGGAACTGTTGTCAATAATGCGATTGAAAACACACAAATCATCATGTGAAATGTCTTAGTTATATGCATTCATTCCATGTGATCCCATTGAATTGTGGAAACAATGACAAAATTCTGAAATAACTTTTTATTGTCATGCTGTTGTATAATTGTATACAAGACTTTATCTCATCTCTTGAACCAGTGTCACATCCTAGTAATTATGCGTACCATTTGTACCTGCCATCATCTGTGGAAGAAAATACATAATTTTTTTTCATAAATATCTCTGTTATTATATTTGTTGTTTTTGCTAACAAAGCTAAGACATGACCAAATTCACACTTGCGCATTGGTTTAGCACCCAATTGGTTTTCAGCCAATACTAACCAACATATTCAGGGCAGCCCACCTCATCAGCCCCGTCCCAACAGTCATTGTCAAAATCACACACGAAATCCTCATTGATACAATATCCATTTGGACACATCCACTCTCCATCCCCACAGGCTGAAATGATATGCATTGGATTTCATGTGAAAACATAGCAAAATTATTGTTTGCAACCAGTCCTGAGATATTATCAGCCAAACCACATTGGTTGAAAGATATTAGAGTGCTGCGCTGGCCCCAGTTTCATGCCCACACCCGCCCCGCAGAGTATATCAAAAACCCGCACCAGCACCGCACCACACAAACATTTGTTGGATACACCCGCACCGCCCCGCATATGTTTACCCACACCCGCACCCGCAGCTTCAGATCTGAGCCCGCACCCGCACCGCACCCACAGCTTCGTTAAAAAGCCCGCACAAACCCGCGGGTTACCCACCACGCGGACCCAACCCGCAGCCCACACAGAAGAAGTAGGCCTATACAGCATATTTTCCCAATATGTCACAATTATAACAGAAACTAGATTGCAAGGCACATTTATTGCATAATTCAGTTCAACTGTTTGATGTACCCATTACGGAAAATGCCTTGAATACTTAACTATTTCTTTTTATTGTTGTCATTGATGATTTAAATGATGAATTTGCTGATCTCATGTTCTCACAGATTTTTGTCAGAATTTGATTGAAGATTAAACCCCAAGGTCAGGATGTTCGATTATATACGCTATTGTTAACTGACCTGTGGTGAGAAAATCGACTCGAGAGAGATGGAACAAGAATGGGGGATATTTATCACAGTGGGGGTAATTAACCTATTTCACAAAGACACATGCCTATATAGTATGCGGGCTTCTATGATTGAAAAAGCCCGCCCCGCATAACTGCCCGCCCCGCGTAAATGTAAAATTAAAACCCACCTTGCCCCGCAGGCTGCGGGACCCACAACCCACACGGGGCAGGTTTGCCCGCGCAGGGCTCTAAAAGATATAGAATAGCAGGCAACCCTCATCGAGCATTGACTGTGTGCCTATACTAGGATTTTAGTGTCTGTGTCTGTGGTTGCCTAATCACAATTGACCTTGTGAATGAAATACCATATATATTGTACATAATGCTTTCTGTGTATGACTCACAGAAGACGCAGCCGTCTTCATCAGAGCCATCTTCACAATCATCATAATGGTCACAGACTGAATACTTCGAGACACAGTTCCCATTGTCACATCTGATCGAATTTGAAGAACAACGTCCCTCTGAAAGTAAACAGAAAGGTGCAGTGACCATATCAATCAAACAATAAAATGCTAGTGTCATGAGAAGGAACTATTGTAACGACTCACCACAATCCGCTTCATCTGAGTTATCGCCACAGTCATCATAATTATCACACACGAAGCTGAATGGGACGCATCCACCGTTGTGACACTGCCATCGACCATAGTCGCAATTCCCTGTCATTGATTACATAGTATATTACACTTCTTTCCAACAAAGCTAATTAACATGGCATGCAACAGAGGAACAGTATAATCAAATTGATAGCTGATACACTTATGTACAAGGACACGTGCAAACGTATACGCACCCTGTCCTTCAATTGGAGGACATCCCTCTTCATCACTGCCATCACCGCAGTCGTCATCACCGTCACACACGAAGCGGGCGTTGACACACTTCATGTTGTTACATTGCTGCTGACTGGTTTCACATTCAGGAAAGTCACAGTTCTCCTCATCAGAGTTATCGCCACAATTGTCATAGTAGTTGCATCGGTCGTCTTGTTGGACACAATTTTTTGTGGCGATTTTGCCCTAAGCACGCGGCAGGTGATTGTAAACATAAAAGCCATTTATGTGGCCTTTCTGTACTTGGCCTTGTTTTGACATGCTCCGTTCGAGCGTGCGTTGCCACGGCGACGTATTGTAATTTACGCTCCAGTAAACTATAACAATGGATCGATTTAACCTCGCGTGCGCCCTGCAGTTTCTGGTGTATTATATATACACTGGAAGCGACTCGTTCGAGGAGATTGTCCAAGATCGAGACTAGGACGCACACGAGGCTCGCCATGAGCTTTGTGTTCCCTGGGTCTGAGTAGTGGGCTCCTAGAGCCCTGGGGACGATTTCCGTGGGGAGGCCCGGGCTGGGAGAGACGAGTTGCTGACTCGGGGGCCTTCGGCCCTGTGGATCGCCAGCTCTCTCCCTTCCCGGGACATGTGACAGAGGCTCTGGCCAGCATGTCGGACTGTACGGGGTTCCGTCCCCGAGGCAGACCGCGGCTCGCCAGGCCCCGCCAGTTAACACCGTGGTGATGAACCAGTTTCTGAACGGTGTCCGTAGGCCTGGGAGTGTCGGGTGGGCTGTTACCTGGTTACCGTTAATGATGAAGTAGTTACCGTGTCCGCCGCGACCTCCGGTGAGCGGCCCTGCCGCGAGGATCCGGAATAGCGGATGCGCGTCCGCAAGGACTCGGATGAGAGAGGACTATCCTCGAGGATCCCGAAGAGCGGACGGTAGTCAATAACTTTACATTGGTGCCGTGACCAGGATCAGTCCGACAGTGTTCCATCGCAGCCTACCGTCACAGTGTTGTCGCCTCCTTAGTCCCTGGGGATCGCCCGCTCCTCAAGGACGTCTCGAAAAAATGACGAGAGCGAAAGAGAAGGCCAAAGATAAGGCCGATGAATCCAAGGGGAGGGATAAGGGTGGAAGTGTCGCGGACCACACCCGGTCACGCGACAGCCCCCGTGAGACGTCTCCGGACGACTCCGGCGGCCGGAAGGAACGCGCGGAAACCTCCGTGGACAAGACCCCGTCCGCGGAGACGACTCCGGCGTCCCTGGCTCCGTCTTCGGACGTAGAGTCGGGCCCCGCGGGGCCGCAGCAGGAGTTGCCGTCAAGGCCGGACCTTGACGTGTTAGGCGCGGTGGGTGGAGCTGGCAACGGCTCTACGCCGCGCCCGCCCGCGCCCAGAACAGATCCGTGGCAATCGGCACCCTTCCATAAGACGCCTTCGAGCGTCCGGAATCGAGCGCCGATGCATGCGGGTCCTTCTGGACGAGCGGACCAGTCTTACCAGATGCCGCACCCGGCCGGGTGGGCTCCCTCGCGGGCCTCTGGCATGGGTTCTGGTCGGTCCGCACCGGGCAGTGTGGTGGATCAGCTCACCGACGCGCTTGGCGAGCTGGCTCCCCTCGGGCGCTATGACCGCGCCCGGTCGCCCCATCAGGGACGATCAGACCGGCGGAACCGCTCCCCTTCTCCGCTGTCACAAGGCAACTCGGGGCCTTTGACGGAGAGGGAGAGGTGGCTGATATCCGAGGCGCTTGTACTGTTCAAGCGGAATCAGCTGCATTCGAGCGTTGACCCGTCGGTCACCCTAAGTCCGGGGATGTCTGGGCCAGTAGCCCCTCCCCAAGTCCTGCCGAGTCCGCAGGCGCCAGTGGCCCCCGCAATGGGACCCGCGCCTGCCCCGCGGCTCGGAGGCACCACGTTGGCGACCGCGTCGACCGTTCCGACGGTTGGAGCGCAAGCCGCGTGGTCGACTTACCCTGGCACGTACAGTGTGTCGGACGGGCAGTGGCAACAGGCGGCTTCGGCCCCAAGCTTTGCCGCCCCTTCTGGAGCCTACCCAGTAGGTTCGATGGGAGCCCCGCCCGCACCTAGCCAGAGTGGGTTTTCAGCGGGAATGATCCCGGCGGCAAACGTGAGCTTCCCTGCTCCTATGTCCGCGGCGTCGATGTTTGCTCCGGCAGACTCCGCCGCAGGCGTGGGAAGCGCGCGGAACTTGCCGCAGTACACGGACGACCCCGGAGCCGGGACCGCACGTCGGGCGCGTAACAAACGCGATGACGGGCCCGACCACTCTTCGTGGCGGAAACGGTTCAACGGGGATAACGCCGACTTGGAGGACTACTTGCTCCAGGTATGGCGTACCGCCGTGTACGAAGGATGGTCCCAGCCTGAGGCTGGACACGTCCTCGCGGGGAGCCTGGAAGGGAAAGCTCTCCGCGTGATGCCGTGTCTGCCGGTAGGAACAGTGACGTTCGGCGAGGTTGCTCGTCAACTTCGCCTGCTGTTCCCGCCGACGACCAATCGGCGGCAGTCTGAACGAGAGTTCAAGGCGCGTATCCGCCAGCCGACTGAGTCCGTGACAGACTATGCGTACGGCTTACGCATACTCGGCCGGAAAGCCTTCCCGGACATGGACTCCAGACGGTTCGAGACGATGCTGATCGATCAGTTCATCGATGGCCAGCCTTACCACCTAGCGTACGGGCTGGCCACCCATGAAAAGCGATCGATGGAGGAGGCGATAGACTCCGCGCTTGCGCTTGAGATGGCTGTCCGTCCTAGACAGTTGCCTCCAGCCTCGGCTCCGGCCCCGGCTGTACCCGCGCAGGTGGCGACTCCTCCTCCGGTCAAGGCATCGCAGGTAACCCCGTGGCAGGACCCGGTCGTCCGGGAACCCGCCAGGGAACCTACCCAGCAGTGGGTTAGTGCGCCGGCACCCTCTACAGGGGCGCCCGCACCTGCGGCACCGGTCGCCGCGCCGCACTCGCCTTCGGACGAGTGCGACATAGAGGAATACGACCTCGGCGCCGCGCAGATGATTGCGCACTGCGCCGGGCTCGAAGCTCCGGGAGCCGCAGAATGTTGCGCGTTCACCTCCGGACCAGCTCAGAACCGTCCCTGCTACTTCTGCGGAAAGCAGGGACACTTTTGGCTGAAGTGTCCGGAGTTGTTGGAACGCCTGCGGTCGCGCGGATACCAGGGAGCTCTCCCTGGCCCGCAACGGAGGAATTCCTTCCGGTCTGGTCCTCCGGGACAGCAGAATCGGAACCCGCGGCAGGGAAACTAGATCCGGACGTGGTGGCGACCAACACTGCGTCCGGGGATAGTTGTTCGGTGGCAAACGATGCCGCCCCACCCGCTGATGAGCAGGACGGACCCCAAGTGGATATGACTTCTCCGGAAGTAGTCCTTGGAGACCAGTCTAGCTCCTCCGCGGCTGAGGCGGATGGCGAGGACTCCGTAGATGAGCCCAGCGCGTGCGAAAGGTATCGCCCGACCTGCGCGCTGGTGAGGGACCCCTGCTGGTACCTGCCCCTGTCCTTCGGACGGGAGCCGGTCCGGTTCCTCATAGACTCAGGCTCGGAGGTGACCCTCGTGGCCGCCGGAACGTTTAGGAAGGAGCCCGCACTCCGCAACCTTGAGTTGCGAGATCCCGGACCATACAAGCTCTACGGAGCGGGAGACAACCGCATCCGTATCCATGGCATCATCGATCTGCCTATTACCCTTGGGGACAAGGTGTATCTGACAGAGGCGATCGTGGCGGATATCGGAGCGGCCGGGATAATTGGGATGAATTTCCTACGGGTCCACCGGGTGATTGCCAACTTTAGCGCTGGCGAGTTCCGGATGGGAGAGGACACACACTTCCTCTTCCGCTCGGGCCCGATGCATTCATTCCAGATGCGGACATCGCGCACTGTAGTAGTGCCGCCGATGAGTGAGATGATCATCGAGACGAGGCCGCGGCGTCCCCGCATGCCCCTCGATGGTCGTCCGTGTATAGTGCAACCCGTGAGCAGTTTCGCCGCAGGAACTGGGCTCGTGCTGGGTGGGGCCCTGGTCATGTCCAACCCCCGCGCGATGCCCATCCTTGTGGTGAATCCTACGGATGCTCCGATTGTACTGAAGCGCGGATGCATAGCAGCTACTGCTATTCCCGCGGCTTCGAGTCGTGTCATCCCCGACGATCCGGTCTGCCGCGCTGCGTGCGCGGCGGCGGCCGCCGGAGATGATCCGTTCACCCTGCCGGACCATTTGGAATCTAGGGTTCCGAAGGACCGGCTGGATGAAGAGCAGCGCCAAGCGCTCCGCAGACTGCTGCGGCAGTATGCGGATGTGTTCATGGGTCCTGATGGTGCGGTTGGCAAGACTGACGTCGCCAAGCACCGCATCGACCTCGTGGACGAGCGTCCTCTCAAGCAGCGTCTTCGTCGGGCAGCAATAGTGCACCAAGAGGTCATAGACCAGGAGGTGCAAAAGATGCTCGACTTGGACATCATCGAACCCAGTGACAGCCCTTGGGCCAGTCCGGTGGTTATGGTGAAGAAGAAGGACGGCTCGTGGAGGTTCTGCGTGGACTATCGGAAACTCAACGATGCCACGCGGAAGGACTCATATCCTCTCCCGCACATTGAGGATACCTTCGATGCCCTGGCCGGGTCGCACTATTTCTGTGCTCTGGATCTGGCCTCCGGGTATTGGCAGGTGGAGATGGAGGAGAGTGATCGGGCGAAGACTGCCTTCGTTACCAAGAACGGGCTCTACCAATTCAAGGTAATGCCGTTCGGGCTCTGTAACGCACCAGCGACGTTCGAGCGCCTCATGGAGATGGTACTCAAAGGGTTCCTCTGGAAGCGATGTATGGTCTACATCGACGATGTCGTCGTGTATGGCCGGTCGTTCGAGGAAACCCTCACCAACCTCCAGATGGTGCTCCATCGCATCCGCGGAGCAGGGCTTAAATTGAAGCCAAGTAAGTGCGAGCTATTCGCGCAGGAAATCCTGTACTTGGGCTTCATGGTAACGGGCACCGGAGTGAGACCAGACCCCGCAAAGGTGGCGGCCGTGCAGAAATGGCCTCCGCCATGTAACGTGGCGGACGTGAGGTCCTTCTTGGGCTTCGCGAGCTACCACCGCAGGTTTATTCGCGGCTTTGCGGAGATCGCGCGTCCCCTTACTATCCTCACGGAAAAGGGCGCCGATTTTGTTTGGTCCGCCGAGCAGGCTAACGCCTTCTCGGGACTCCGGCAGGCCTTGGTAGTGGCCCCGGTGCTGCGGCACCCTCGTCCGGACTGCGAGTTCATCTTGGACACCGACGCGAGTAACTTCGCGCTCGGCGGTGTCCTCTCGCAGATCGTGGACGGGCAAGAGCGGGTAGTAGCTTATGCGAGTGTGGCCTTGAGCCGCTCTCAAATGAACTACTGTACCACTCATCGCGAGTTGCTCGCGGTGGTTACGATGACCAAGCGCTTCCGGCACTATTTGTTGGGACGCCATTTCCGTTTGCGGACTGATCATAGTTCGCTGAGATGGCTCCTCAACTATAGTGAGGCCGATGGCTTGGTGGCGCGGTGGCTCGTCAAACTCCAAGAGTATGACATGCAGATAGAGCACCGCGCTGGTAAGTTGCACGGCAACGCGGACGGCCTGTCCCGTTGTCATAAGTGCAAGAATCCGGGTTGTGCAGGGATGGCACCATTCCAGCAAGCCGCGGATTCGTCCTCAGACTCGGAATTGGACGTTCCGGGGAGACCGCAGGCCGCCGCCCCCTCTAACAACACGGCGGCCGGAGCGTCTAGGGCTCATCTCCGCGCGCGGACCCGCCGATATCGGCGAGGGCGTCCCGCATATGAAGCGGAGGTGCGGCTCAGCTCCAGCGAGTCTTCCTCGAGTCCAGCGGTGTACTCCTCGTGGGTACCCTCGTCCTCTGGAGAGTCTGAGTATGAGCGGTCCTTGCCCCCAGTGGTGATGGCCGCTGCGGCGCAGCCGGACGCGACGGATGAGGAGCCTAATTACTTGGGTGGCTACTCTCCGGCGCAGATAGCTGCGGCGCAGAGAGCTGACAGAGCTCTGGCACCGGTAATCACAGCCCTTGAGGCCGGCCAGAAGCCCTCGAAGGATGAGCGGAAGACCTACAGGGAGGAGACCTTGTCTCTAGTATCTCAGTGGGAACGACTCTCCTTGAGGGATGGCCTCTTATACCGGCGCTATGAGCCACCGACCCCACTGCCTCCAATATGGCAGTTGGTGCTTCCGGCGGAGCTGCGGAAAGAAGTACTCCACCAGTTGCACGACCTCCGGGTGACCGGTCACTTGGGAATCCGGAGGACCGTCCATAGGCTACAACAGCGCTTTCATTGGCCTGGTAGCGGCTTGGACGTGCACCGGTGGTGCGCAGCCTGCCCTCGGTGTCAAGCTCGCAAAGGAGTCCCGACTCCTGGCCGCCACCCCTTAACCACGGTTAAGGCGGGCGCGCCGTTTGATCGGATAGCTCTGGATATACTGGATACCCACCGGGTCACCCCGCGCGGTTTCCGGTACATCCTGGTGATATCCGACTATTTTACCAAGTATACCGACGCCTACCCACTGCGCCGCCAGACTGCGGACGAGGTAGCTCGGTTATTGGTGAATAGATGGGTGGTGTACCATGGGGTACCTAAACAGGTACATTCGGATCAGGGCACGCAATTTGAGAGCAACCTGTTCCGGAACCTAGCACAGATGCTAGGGAGTACCAAGGTGCGTACCACCCCCTATAGGCCCCAGTCTGATGGCCAGGTCGAACGTTTTAATCGATCGGTCCTCAACATGCTGGCGGCCTTTGTGAATGATCGTGCGAATGATTGGGATGACCACCTCCCGTATGTCTTAATGGCGTACAGGTCGTCGGTCCACTCTTCGACCGGAGTTACTCCGCACGCGATGTTGTACGGCCGGGAGTTAAATTTGCCCGTGGATATTATGTATCCAACTGCGGCAGAGACCGGCGCAGTACCCCAGTGCGGTCCGGAGTACGTGGAGTGGATTCGCCGCGCCCTGGCGAACGCCCATGATTTCGCGCGCGCGCGCCTGGACAAGTCTGCCCTCCGGCAGAAGCGAGGCTATGACGCCCATGCTAAGGGTAGGCCAGCTTTTGCGGAAGGCGACAAGGTGCGCTACTATTATCCGCCGCTTAAGCAAGGCAATAAATTTGCTAAGCCGTGGATAGGCCCGTTTACCGTACTGAAACAGGTGACAGATGTGGACTACCGGATCCGGAGGGATTCCGATCCGGACAGGGTTCTGGTTGTCCATATCGATAATCTGAAGAAGTACGAGGGCCCGCTTGTCATGGATCCGCTAATTCAAGATGCGGAACCGGATGATGCTCCCGTATGGGATCCGTCCGGTCAGCATCCGCGGACTCCGGACGAGCGTGTGCGCCGTATGGTGGGCCTCCCGGACCTCTCTGACCCGTCAGATGATGGGCTGGGTGGCTATCAGCCAGATGACGGCGATCCGCAGGTACCTCCACTCCCTCCAGTACCTGCGGATGACGGGCGGCCACGCCGGAAACCACGTGCGCCAGCCCGGTATGGGTGGGAATAACCTTCCGCCCATGCGGATGCGTCTGCGGTACCCGTCTATCATACTACGGACGGGTTTTAGGTCGTTCCGTGAGAGTCCGCACGACTTACCTCCGCGGGTGGCTACTTTGTGGCCATCTTCGGAGTTGAGGTCCGCGGAGACTTTCATGTCGTAACGCCGCCGCTCCGCATCCGCCCTCCTGTAGTTTCTAGCGCCAGGGACGTGCGGATGGCCGGTCCGCACCTTGTGGACGGCTGTCCGGCGTAATCCGTACAACGGTTACGCTGGCCGGACGAATTTACTGATTCGGCCGGACGCCCCTGGTCCCGGGACAACCTCTTATATGGCCAGACTGAGGTTGGGATTTACGTCCGCTACGGGAGAAGCGTCTTCCCGCGGATTTGGGGAACTGGCTCTGGACGCGGGGATAGTGTCCGCCGATGAGGACTGATGTCCGCGGTTCGTCCGCGTGACTCGTCCGGCGTCCGCGGCGCTTTAAGATGACGCACTTCGGTGTAGTTATCCCCCGTGAGCCACTACTGTAATTGCGGTTATAGTAGATTAAGGTTTCTTACGGCAGGAAACCGACTATCCATTATGATAATGGAGCGGTTGTTAAGTCCGCGTGTGCGGACCAGCCGCGGCAGCGGGTGACGCTCGTTCTCGTCCGGATCGTACCTTACAATACGCGGTCCGGCCGGAATGACCGGAACCCCGGCCTCCTTCTAAGAAGGGGGTCGTATATTACATGCGCAACACTTGTGGTGGCTTCTAATTCCAATTTCATCTTCATTGGATAAGGGCAATACGCCGTACAATGGTAGACGTCCGGCCTGGACTCCGTCCGCGGGCAGCCCCGGACGTCCGCCGGCTATTGCTTTCACCATCTTTGGGCGCCTCTAGATTGGGCGCCGGTATGAAGGGTTCGCCCCCTAACCAGTGCGGTTATGGACCATGCCGGCTCCGCGTCTAAATCTATTGGCTCCGCGCTCCGGTAGTCGTTTGAGGAGGCTCTGGGCTGGACCGGGCACCGCTCCGCGGCCGGGCAGTACGTCGGGGTTGCTAGTGGGCGCTTTGCAAACGCCCATAGGGCGCCCGATTGTCTGTCCGGACGTCATGGGTATGTCCGATCGCCCTGTAAGCGTGCCAGCGGCTATGGGGAGTGATTTTGTTTATTTTCCATCTCATTTATTATTTATGGGAGGATTATAAGCCACAAGTGTGCGGCATGTCTCTGGGGAATTCTGTTCTTGCTCATTTACTGATACAAAGTGAGACAAGTATGTGAAATTTCCTTTCCGGTGCAAAAGAGAGTAAGAAATCGGGAGATTTCTGCTTTCGCTAGAGGGGTGTAAGGGATTGCGCTAATTTTGACAGTGACGGATTGCTGTGATATTTGAAAAGACTGGAGAATGACGATTTATTGTTGTTTTCGTCTGACATATTCGTACAAGCCACAAGTTAGTGGTTACTGTCAATTTTATGCCCAATTTCTACCTTGCTTTGGTGATTAGTTTCACGTCATTTACCGCCAGTGCGGAAGCTTTAGCTAATGACTGATCTTAATTACTGTAGTTATTTGCGAGGTCCCCCGGGATAGAAATGCGTTTCTACCCGTATACATGGTTTGATTTGGAGTCACCGGAGGGAAATGATTGCACCCGCATGAGTTAATAGTGCATGTATTTTGGTCCGGGCGTGTGTCAGTATGACCGGGGACAGAGTTTTGCAGCGACACCGCGTGCATTGCTGCACGTGTAGTATAGCTGTTATTTGTTACATGTATATATATGTAAAAATGTCGTTCTCGGATTTTTATTAATCTCCAGATGTGTAGCACATGTGTTTTGTGCCACTCGCATTTCGTCCGCTGATGCCGCGCTGGATTCCGCGGGATCCGCGTGTCCGGTGTTCGAGATGCGGGTGATTTTGTCAGTTGTAAACTCCCCATGCGGGCCGTGCTGAAGATGTGCGGGCGGGCGGGCGGCTGCATGAAAGTGCAGACGTCCGTCCATCTGCGTGTCTGTACACAGGCCTGTGCGGGTTGCAGTATACAGATACTGGCAGTCGATGCGGCTTGCCGCGTTGGCTTTGATAGCTGTCTGCGACAGCTGTCCGCAGGTGTATGTGTGTCTGCTAGATGTACATATGTCATGCGGGCGTGCCGGAGTCGCTCCCGCGGCTCCGCCCTGCCTCAGACCCGTTCTGCGGATCTGAGGAGCCGGCCGGCAGGGCGGTCGGCAACATTTTTAGAGGTACTATTACTTTTGATCACTCGGTGTGTCGTTTTACAAAATTTCTAAATTTAAAGTCTAACCTTAAAGATATTCCAAATACTCGACACACCGTCCTTTTATAACGGATGACCTTCCAAGGTCATCACACGGTTTTGGACCACCTCGGTCAAAATTTTAGCTTGTTTATGAGGGTTTAGTCAAAATTACAAAGCGCGTTATAGTTTACTTCGTAAGTCCGGGGGTAGTTCCCCATTCTTCCAAAAGGGACTCTTAAAGTCCTAGTGTTTGCGCCGTGACTTCCGGGCGTTGCCATCTTGCCTTCTTCCGGCCCCCGCCATGCGAAGCCTTCGTCGGGTTTCGAGCATTTTGGGCGCGGGCGGAACATGTTGGGGACCAACATTGTAAGAAGGGGGTAATGTGGCGATTTTGCCCTAAGCACGCGGCAGGTGATTGTAAACATAAAAGCCATTTATGTGGCCTTTCTGTACTTGGCCTTGTTTTGACATGCTCCGTTCGAGCGTGCGTTGCCACGGCGACGTATTGTAATTTACGCTCCAGTAAACTATAACAATGGATCGATTTAACCTCGCGTGCGCCCTGCAGTTTCTGGTGTATTATATATACACTGGAAGCGACTCGTTCGAGGAGATTGTCCAAGATCGAGACTAGGACGCACACGAGGCTCGCCATGAGCTTTGTGTTCCCTGGGTCTGAGTAGTGGGCTCCTAGAGCCCTGGGGACGATTTCCGTGGGGAGGCCCGGGCTGGGAGAGACGAGTTGCTGACTCGGGGGCCTTCGGCCCTGTGGATCGCCAGCTCTCTCCCTTCCCGGGACATGTGACAGAGGCTCTGGCCAGCATGTCGGACTGTACGGGGTTCCGTCCCCGAGGCAGACCGCGGCTCGCCAGGCCCCGCCAGTTAACACCGTGGTGATGAACCAGTTTCTGAACGGTGTCCGTAGGCCTGGGAGTGTCGGGTGGGCTGTTACCTGGTTACCGTTAATGATGAAGTAGTTACCGTGTCCGCCGCGACCTCCGGTGAGCGGCCCTGCCGCGAGGATCCGGAATAGCGGATGCGCGTCCGCAAGGACTCGGATGAGAGAGGACTATCCTCGAGGATCCCGAAGAGCGGACGGTAGTCAATAACTTTACATTTTGTTCGAACATTCCCACTGCAAGTAGTAGCAGTATCCTGGAGGAAAACATCAGGTGAAAAATTTAGCTTGCTTTCCACATATAAAAGAAAAAAAAATCATGATAGACTGAATCAAAAAATGTCTGAAAACTTGAAGAACCATTATTGGAGTAAATTGGTCTGCTAAAATACCTTGCCCTTCACTCTCAGGACAGTCTACTTCATCACTGTTGTCGTAACAGTTATTATGTCCATCACATTTGTAATCGGGATAAATACAGCGGCCATTGTCACATTGCCACTGATCCTCTGCGCATTCTGGTATGTAGGTTAATACATTTGTAATAATTCATTCATTACTTGCAAACAAAAAATATGTAGGTAAAGAACATATTTAACACAAACCGAAATCACATGCTTCTTCATCTGATCCATCCGAGCATTCTTGATAGTAATTGCATCGGTAGGATCGACGTATGCAAGTCTTGTCACTGCATTCAAACTCATAATATTCACAATCACCTGTTCCAAACGATTGAATTAAAATTCAATAGGAATCCCCAAATAATAAAAGCTAAATTAATGATGATATTTTCTCCACTCATGGAGTACCTTGTCCCTCGGAACCTTCACACGCTGCTTCATCACTATTGTCCCCACAGTCATCCATACCGTCACACTCCCAACTTTCGTAGATGCAACGACCATTGTCGCACTGCCATTGATCACTCCGGCATACTAAATTAACAAGTAACCTACAGTGGAGAGAATTATTTTTGTGGCCAGCGGCAATATGTTGGGATGGGAAAGTTTATGTGATTAATTACCTTAATTTAATGGATTAAATTGCTCATTATTCTCCATATAATAAATAAAGAATAACATATCTATAGATGTATATCCGAGCACAGACATCCAGTTCAATGTTGCCCAATGTTTTGAATCAAATTGATAGTTTATGCGTCTATTTTGGTGCAAAAGATATATTTCATCACATTTTATCACTTTTATATCGTAAACTATAAAATTTGGCAAACTTTCGTAATTATTCTGCCAACATCAGAAATTTAGCTCAATATTTTGTTGTGCTACTGTATGCGTATATATTACTGTAGGTATCAATCTATTACCACCAATAGTCAGATTTTGATGATGCCAATAACAAACCTAATATACAACATTTTGCAATAGAAACAAAGCCCGACCAAATAGTTTATCCAAAGACACACTATCGTCATCAGGGGCAGACAGTGTGTTAAATGTAGTTGTTTCTACTGTACACCTGATGGAATTAGTAAACAACTGCCCAACAACCTATGAAAATAATTTAGAAATCTGAAACAAACCCCATGGAATAGTTATATGACAAGTACATAGGTACCTAATCACAAGCCAGAAGGCTACTGAGTTGATGGTACCCTCGGGGACAGATTTAACGTCCGCCAGCAGTGACACCGACTCAGTGGTATGAATGTAGGTATGAATGTAGGTACTGTAAATCAACAAATATCACAAAGCTCCCACAGTATTTGCATTTATTCACAAGATTGAAATGAAAACAATCAGAAGTATTATTTTGGAAAGTGCTTTGATCCTTCTGTTGAGATTACTATATTTAGCAAATGATAGCAGGACCGGGCCCACTCATGCCTACCCTCCGTGGGTCTGTTTTTCACCCAAACCTAGGAGACCAGCGCGACGCCCTGGCCAGTTAGAACACATTAACAGAAAATATGCACAATCACTTACCCAATATCACTTACCCTACCTCAAGCAAGGTCACTGTAAGTTTATTACTGTAAGTTCAGTAATAAAAGATACATTATTCAGTATGTCCTGTGACATTGAAAATGAAATCAAGAGTCAAATTAAAAGTCATCAGAATATTCAGCATAATCATTTGCTGTATGTCCACAATAGAACCATAAGCTTTAAATTTGATAATAAACAAGATATTAGCCAAGTCCTGTGATATTATATATCTTGAATACGAGGTCGAAGGTCAAATTCATGGTCACAACAATATTCAGCATATATCATTTCCTAGATGTATACAATTGATTCCTAATCTGTAAAGTTGGTAATGAGCGAGATATTAGCCAATCTGTGCATTGACCTTGAAAAAAAAGTCAAATTCAAGGTCATGACAATATTCAGCATATATGTGCACAATTGATTCCTAAGCTGTAAAGTCGATAATAAGCGATGTTTTAGTCATTTTGCGCTCTGATCTTGAAAAAGGAGGTCAAAGGTTAAATTCAAGGTCATGACAATAATGAACATATCATTTCCTATGTTTCAACAATTGATTCCTATTCTCTAATCTCGATTTTAAGTGAGATATTAGTCATAATGTGCATAGGAAAAGTTAACATCCCATTTGGAACCCATCGAGAAAATGATATTGGTCGCAACAGGCAGACCGGCGATTCAATGGCAACGAAACTTATACACATCACAGAGGTATGTGAGAGCAATCTTTTGAAATGAAAATATCCAAACTGTCTGAAAAGGCCGTTCGGCGAAAATGGCCGTTATTTTGAAAAAAAAAAATGCGAGAATAAAAAAATTAATCCCAAACACACCTGAACATCGCTTTTATATTATTGTCAATTATCTTATGTAAAAACACAGTCGAAAATCTGATCAACAGACTTGTACTATATGGTGAATAAATAAACTACGCACCAACAACACTGGGCGGACTCTCACGACCAGGTCGATGATACTTTGCTTCAGTCTGTGGGTTGTAATATAAGGACAATAAATCACAAATCGAGTACAACAGTTCATGCAATAAATAATTCCTACATTTGTGCTAAATAACTGAGCATCATAAGTGGCAATTATCACTGGCGTTTTGACAAGTATACCTACCAACATCGGTGACAACACCAGACTGGCACATACTAGAATCGTTATCCAGACAAATCTTGACATCTATGAGTGATACATGGCATGAAATGTGAGTGATACATGGCATGAAATGTGAGTGATACATGGCATGAAAATGTATAAAATCTGGTCTACAACATCGCTTGAAATATTTGAATCTAGGATAAAATCAATATTGTATCGCAGGTCAAAAGTCCGAACAAGTGCCCTTGACTTATGTTCCATATAGGCCCAGTCAATTAAAAACAAACAAACAAAACTCAGGTCGACTGGGTTCAGGCATCTATATAAATATAGTAGCTTTGAATTGCAAAAAGGGGTTAATCCCGATTTTGGACCTTTTGACAAATTTTTAGGATTTTATCAGAGGATCATATATGACACACGTGTCAACCGATATGTTGCTGCGCCATGTAATTTCAGGGCCTGCTAAAAACATTTTTCACATTTCCAATATCTGAAATACAATGTCAGAAAATAACAAAAACAAATGCAATTGATTACAACGAAACTGTCGAAACTTACTTTGAGAAAATTAAAAAATTTCCATGAGACAAACTAATCCTGCTTTCTGTGAACTGTGGCGATGACACAAGGACATCGGTTCATAACAGAATATATATGATACAAACAACAGCCTCGAACGGCGTGTACACTTCCACAATGTGAGCAAGCGTGACAAATAAGTTCATACCCTTGACATTTTAGGTTGATACTCTATCACAAAATAACTGCCAGACTTCCAATGGCAAACTTGACTTATTATCATTATTTTATTTAGTTTTTTTCAGTTGCGGGCGGGTGCAGTATCATGTTTAAGAACTGGAACAATACAATTATATACTGTGTTCACATGCACAAAATACAATAATTGAAGCCACAGGGTCATTTCGCACATCCTATTTCTAATCCACTAGAACGGTCACACACACGAAAAAAATGTAACAGTGAATCAGTTTGTGGCTAATTTACCAATTTTGTTAACTGTTTGTAGATATTTCAATTACAAGTATTGTTGCATGTCCTATGTGGAAAGTAGAGCTATCCTCTAGATGTCGTGCTGAGCACCCGATGAGATGAAACATATCAATCCATGCACAAGTATATTTTATTAATTAAGGCATTTCTTAAGAAATGCCTTGATGGTTTTAGCAGATTTCTTTTTTTTTCTTCCGCCGTTTTCGCTTTCGCGCAATAACTCGAGAACGGCTGACGGATCGTCTTGAAATTTTCACCACTGCTCAAATATATTATGTAGATGTGTTGTATACTTTTCGAGCCAGCTCCGAGGTCCGAGAGGTCCATGAGGATGAAATAAAGGTTGATTTAGAGACGTAGTTTCCGGACGATAACTCGAAAATTATCCATGCAATGGTACAGATCTTTGCATATAGGTTCATATACCACCAGGAAAGAACCCTATTGATTTTGGAATCATTCCGTCCAACAACCTTTGACCTAGAGCACGAAAAAATGTTGCTGATTCATCCTCGAGGCTTCCATGCGTATCTCAGAAACGGTGCATCGTAAAGCGAAACGCACGTTATTTTCGAACTCGTCGTCCTGGACAAACATGTCGATGTGTAAGGGTTATTAGAGATGACCTTTGACCTTGACCTTAAATTTTTTGGCCAAGTCAGCATTTTTCGTTTTCATCGACATCTCGGAAACGATGCGTCGTAGTTCGAAACGGATGTAATATGTTTAGACTCGTCGCAGTGGACAAACATGTCTAAGGGTTATTATGGATGGACTTTGACCTTTACCTCAAATATTTCGCTGAGTCGACGTTTTTCATTTTCGTTGATATCTTGGAAACGGTGTGTCATACAGCCCAGGGCAAACATTTTATAAATATTATAAATTAGATTTAATACCAGAATGCCTCCAAGGCATCTTCATTACACACCTCAATTAGTATGTTTTGAAACAAAGAAAACAACCAAAAACTTAATTTTCGAACTTTTGGATCATTCAAGCCTAGCTTTCTGGCCTTTATATCAATTAGACTTACTTCATATTCATACACAATGACTCCCTCAATCAACATATTTCGAAGCAAAACAAAACTCACAACTGATCAAATAGTCAAAAATGTAAACACATACTGGTAATGTGACAACAGGAAGGTATGTGTCAGAATTGGCACTTTCTTCCAAATTTGAACAATGCTTTAGCTTATCTACTGCACTAGTATATATACATTCCCAGATCAAAAGTCGGTCATTGCTTTACATGTTCAGTATGAAAGTATCCAGTCAGAAAGGATGTCGAAGCACAATGCCAAATTATAATTTGGATATCATGGCAAATGGTCAGTGATAAAAACTCTAAAGCCCTCTCGAAATACCTAATTTTAATAGATATGAGGGTAACACGATTGTCATTGGTACCACATTCTATTGTCCTGTTTATTCTACTTCATGCTGGCTAATTCTGCTACGCGAATGTGAATGCGCCAGACATTTATGAATCTAATTGTTCATCATTCCAATAAAAAAACACTTATAGTACGTACCATCTGCATTATCAACATAATTGAGAAAATGAGAAAGTAAAACACTTGATGGGCTACAACGACCAGTCAGGACTCGCATCAATATGTCAGCATTTTTATATTAGTTTACATATGTTTAGTCAAGGATATTTGTGCCGGGTTCTACAAATGTCACAGCCTTCGTTGATCTCGATATTTATCGTCGTACATGTACTTTATATAGTGACACAGTTTCCCTATGATTATATGTGCAATACACGTGAACTGAGCTGATTTATATCCAGGCCCATTAATCGCAATTCAATTGTAAAATTTGGTGAACAAACCTCCGTATAATTTGTATGGACTGTGAATATTACGTATGATCGAAAACAATTGTCCAGTGATGAAATCTGCATGTATTCATAATAATAAAGAGTACAATATTATAATGGTCACGGTGGGGAGACGTACCGACTTCTTACATAATTACCGCTTTCTATATGATGCAAAACCCTTTCTACATTATTGAAATGTGGGTGTCGACGAGGGAGCTGTCACTGAAAATCATAAATCCGTCAATTTTAGGTTGGCTCTTATAAAAGCAGTCACACCACGGAACATCCAAGTGGTCCATACTTGTAATAACCAATTGTGGTTAGTATTTAATCCATCAGTTTATCTGTAAAGCCGTGTACAGCTTGGCGTGATTGTGTCGTGAAATTTTCTGATAACTTCGTTTTCTATGAAAACTCACTGATTTCACAGAAAAATCCGCAGAATAAAGAACAGAAAGATAAATATTGATATCTTATAGCATATTCCGTCTAAATAGAGCACCGATAACGCCTATTCATCGTCTTATATATATTATGCATTTGTCCATATTTTCCTCCTTCTTGCATGATCTTTAGGCTGTTGTTTCCCAAGTCTTGCATGATTTTTTCTTCTCAATCAAAAGACGGAAACGGAGATCCATATCCATCAATTAAGTAGTAAGGGAGAGATGTGTAATATGGACCAGTGTGAAATATGGATCTACCCGGGTTTTAGCAACAGGATGACATATATCTCCATGGTGATTGACATAATTATGACGCTCATCATTTGCATCCTCCTGTCATTGAGGAGAACAAAATCACATAAAGCAGGGTATATGGAATGAAATTTAAATGAAAATCGCTGAAATTTATGATATTTTTCAATTGTAAATATTATCGCGTTGTCATCCCATTGTTTATATCGCGGGCTAGGTTGTGATTCCTTGCTACAAACCACTAAACGTAGCATTTCGACAGTCAGTTGTGAATATGCATTGAATTCGATGAAAAACAAATTACACGGGCCGTGGTCCATTTTAATTACAGAGTGGTCCATATTACACACAGAGTGTGTAATATGGACCACTCGTATGTTCATTTTACATCTTTTGTTACAGTGTATGTTCCTGTGTGACATCATTTTTATACAGCGCCACATACAAAGTATTATTCATATAATTCAAGCATGTGAAAGATATATCGGATTATCGAGATGCCTTGCTGGAAAGTGACTAAAAGTCTTAAGTGGTCCATATTACACGTCTCTCCCCTGAGTTAGTAAATTTATTTCACATGCATAATAATAATATGAAAATATGATGAACATGTACATGTTGGACACCAGAACAGGAGACCTAATCAAGCTGATGGCCATAAAACACACACACACACAATTTATGAAAATAATGCGCTGCATTGCAAAGTACACTAATCCTAGCTCCAATATACTGAATCAATGGTCTGACGTCATCCGTTGTCCTCGTGCGCTGGCAGTATAAATACTGCCGGCCTGTCTTGCTTACTCGGAGTTGTCTCAGAGCTGTCAAGGCGAGAAGACGACGGAGGGCACGACTCTGTGCTCCACGTCCCCTTTCACTGGCTCAAGCGGGTCCGCAGTTCCCAATGGGGTACCTGCTGATGCCATGTGCTTTTAATGCTCTAAAACAGTCTATTGTGCCCAAGAAGTACAAAAACTTCATGTCCATTGTTTGTATTATGCAATTTAACAAACATGACAAAAATTAAATGTAACATTATTACGTTTTTGTATGAATTTGGCAAGTAGACTGTTTCTATGGTTTATCTATACCTGAATTACATGGTGGCGATCCTGGTGGCAAACAGGAACCCCATTGGGGGCCCGGGAGGGAGGCGGCTTTTGATCCGAGGGCGCACGCCCCGATGGATTAGTGGTCTCTCGCCCTGGGATGGTGCGACAAAGGACATGGCAGACCGTTGGGCTGTCCGGGTTCTATCCCCACGGCGGACCGTCGGCGAGCCGGCCAGCAACAACTTACACCACGGTGATGATGGTATAATCTGAGTGGTGTCCTACAGTTCGGGCTTGCTCGGCGGACTGCTACCTGGTTAACGTTCGAAATTATTTACCTAGGCCCGCCGTGACCCTAGGTCAGCGGCTAATCTTTGGGGATCTGGGATGGCGGGCGTCAAACTTTGCAAATATCTGCCAGGCATTCTTCACGGCAAGGGTCCATTCTGTGCGTGAACTTCAATGTATTGTTTGCGCATAAAGAACATTCATTTGCCTGCAAACAATTATTTATTACGCGAAAATAACATCATTTTATCATATGCCAGAATGACAGTTGATGCAAATAGCGTAGTTAATGCTATTATACAGTAATTTAATTTACTGTCAACAAACTTAGACCTGAAAATACACCATTTCTATGTATTTTCAATAGCTGTGCCTATTTTTCCAATAACAAACTTCTGCCCGGCGGGCTGTAAATTCCACACTTGCCGGGGCAGCTCCCAGTTCAAGAAAACGTCATTATTTGGAAGCGTAAACAAAAGCACATGGTCGCTCTCCTGCCCCGATTCCGTTATGTTTGACGTTTTTGCCACCAATTTACATTTCGCGCTCGTGCTCTTGGAACTCTGAAATGGCCTGTTAAAGCTGTATTTCTTGCTTATTTCTTTCTTATCGGATATGATTCGGTCATTTGAAGTATACTAAAATGTCCCCGACAACCACTGGCATATGATAAACGGGTTATTGCACAATATGGGGTTTTATGCCCGAGGGCCAAGTCTTTGAGAAGCCCGACAATTATTGTTCATGTAAAAGAATAATTCCGCAAAGAATACATGTTTGCAAGCAAACAAATATTGTTTGCGCATAAAGAACGTTGTTTTCGCAAAAAGAATATTTATTGTTGCGCAGAGAACATTGCTTTCTCGAAAAGAATAGTTCTTTATGCGCAAATAATATTGTTTTTGAGCCAAGAACATTGTTTGTCCTTAAACATTGTTTGTGCGTAAAAACAATTGTTTGTCTGCATACAATATATTTTATTTTGGGCCAAGAAAGCCCAATAAATATAAATCATGCAAGACTTGTTTGGGGGACCATGCAAGACAGCGATATTAAAATTGTTCCTGCTTTTCATTTGGTTCATGATATAGGTAAAATGGTTTATGATATGGGTGTTTGTAGGGCCCTACATACGTACTATCAAATTCAGAGGAGTTACGCTTCTGCGCACTCAGTAATAATAAATATAGTGTTCGGTGTGATACTGTCTCCACAGTAATAAAAGAAGCACTGATCAATTTTTCTCTCCACTATAGAAAAAATCCCTACAATCACGAAACTCCCTACATGTACATTTCAGAAATTAAAGTGTGTGTATTCGGAATAAATGCTTACCTTACACACTGAACAGTGTTTGTTTCCCTTTTGAGGTGTGAGTTGACACAATATTACGAACAAACTTGGAAAGATAAGGTTACAGTAGCGTGTTCAATTTCATATTACTCTTTGGTACCATTTACAGAGATCTTCAATAGGAAATTTCATCTCGTTATCATTGGGCATTACTTGTAGGTATATTCAATAATGTTAGTTTTGAACTGTATGAACTTTGCGAAGCGTAGGGATTAACTAATTGTGTGGACTTCCAGACTCCTTATGAGAAAATTTGTAGGGATATTCAATGATGTAGGGAAATTACACCTCAATATCCAAGTTGTTACTTGTCAGTACTTTGTAGAATGTTTGGGTTAATCAAGTGTGTAGTTAACTTTAGACTCCTATTTTGCATTATTTGTAGGGATATTCAATTATGTAGGGATATTACATCTAAATATCTGAGTTGTGACCTGTAGGGGCTTGGCGGAAGTTAGGGATTATAATCAGTTGCGAGGACGATTCTAGACTCCCTTTTGACTTTAGTAGGGATATTCAATAATGTAGGGAAATTACATCTCGATATCTGAGTTGTGTGAACTGTAGGGACTTTACAGAACGTAGGGATTAATCACTTGCGTTCACGATTCTGGAAGCCATTTGGCTGTATTTGTAGGGATATTCAATAATGTAGGGAAATTACATCTCGATATCTGAGTTGTGACATGTAGGGACTTTACAGAACGTAGGGATTAATCACTTGCGTTCACAATTCCAGAAGCCATTTTGGCTGTATTTGTAGGGATATTCAATAATGTAGGGATATTACATCTCAATATCTGAGTTGTGAATATAGGGACTTTACGGAACGTAGGTATTAATCAGTTGCCAGGACGATTCTAGAAGCATTTCGGTTTCATTTGTAGGGATATTCAATGATGTAGGGAAATTACATCTCAATATCTGCGTTGTTATTTGTTAGTACTATGTAGAATGTTTGGGTGGATCATGTAGTTAACTTCAGACTCCTATTTTGCATCATTGTAGGGATATTCAACGATGTGTGGATATTACATCTCAATATCTGAGTTGTGAACTGTAGGAATTTAGGGATTAATCAGTTGCCGAACGATTCCAGACGTGGCTTTACTTGTAGGGATATTCATTAATGTAAGGTATTTCATCTCAACTAATCTCTATTGCTTAGAGATTAGTAAACAATTATTGATTCCAAAGATCAATTTATAATAAGTTAAAGTATCAATTGTTCATCTAATATGAGTAGGAACTAGCTTTAACAAATGTCATGAATATAATTCTCCATTTTCCCCGAGCACCGACCAGAATGCAAGTTTATTGTACTGTAATGATGTATTGTAGAGAAACGACGAACCCTACGTATACACACATGCAGTTACTTTTTTCCCTATATCATGAACTATATCCTGCTTTTTGGTGTTTTTCTTGTGTTATTGGTGTCCAATTTAAACAATTCGTCATCAAGTAACCGCCACTAGGCTAACTACACATAAATACGTGTATGACTTCAAATATATAGCACAATAGGTGTTTTATTGACACTATTTCGTCTACTGCAAAACGACATGTCCGTTTTCATTGCTTCATTCTCGATCTGTATTGACTATTGTGACAAATTCATAAGCCCGTGCATCAACATGAATAATGTGTTGGAAAATAAAGTATGTCTAATGTTCCGTGCAAGTACAGATAATTTCTCTGTGCGCAAAATAACACCACAATTTTGTGTTTTCCATAGAGCCCCCTGTGCTTACCGCCTGAACCAATCATGTGCAAGTTATTTTCGCATCATATAGAAAGCGGTAATCATGTAAGAAGTCGGTACGTCTCCCCACCTTGATTGTATGTCAGATTCAGCGCCATATATACTCAATTTGTATTCAATTACAGTACCACTCTACATAAAATGATCATGCATGGTTGAACTATGTTTATCCATGTTTCATGCGTCACGATATGATCGAAGAGTCCGTGACAGTGAGATGTGAAATTTAATAGTGACATAATACATGATTTATCACCGTTTCACCATTGTATCGAATACATGTATGACAAACAACACGTTTTGAAAGTTCAGTGTTCTAATTAAAGTTGGAATCAATTTTTAAATCAGCCAAATTTAGCATTTTTGTTTGTCACGCAAAATTTAAAGTACATCTCAAAATAGTCGGAAATATATAGGAAATATGCACAGTTCGACAACAGATACTCAGAAAATTGCCGTTAATCATGCATGAAAACAGTGTATAGAGAATGATCGGCCTGCCTACATTGCCGGTTGCCACAGTATCTAGACAAATACCAATGACGTCATGAGACTGTGTGTAGAACTCACCCGCAAGGCGGGCCGCTTTGAGGAAAAAATTGATGCGAAATAGACTGGCCCGAATTTGAATCTTGATTTGGCAACTCAATTTAGGCACGTAATACACATTTCAGACCCAAATTTGTACGATTTCTCATTCTATAGACAATATAAAGCTACCGCAGAATGAAAAAAAATTGTCAATTCTAAAAGTGATTATAGCTTTAATGTGTTCGCGACCTATGATTTTATGAGAATAACCTTGTGCGTTTCGTATTTTAACACAAATTGTGTGTTCAGTCCACCGTTCAACTAAACACATAAACTACAGTCCAAAGTTGGTTGATATTACCACCATAGAGCGCTTTAGTAAGAGGTCCGGGTCCATCTAAGTCGTGAGCACTCTTCATATGATTTGACATCGATTATCACTATGGCCGTTCCACAATTAACATCTGAGCATAAGCATACAAGAAAGTGCCAGCGCCTTTTTGTCTCGAATTTAAATACCCGCGCATTTGGAGAAAGGAATGGTAACATAACAAACGCGGCATGTGGCAAAACCGAATATCACCCAGTCAAGGTTTTCGGAGTCAAATGCTTATTATCGCACTTGTCATCTTTTTCACCCATGATGTTTTTGGTTAATGATGTTTTATTCTAATCTATCTGCAATATCCACATCCATATTCAAGAGGGAGGTTTTTTCCTTTTTTTTCGTTTTTTTATTATTTATTTCTCACTGAAATTAAATGTTCCATTTTATCAAACCTAAAGGGTATGTATCACGAAAATATGATATCAGCTCATTTGAAGCCACTCATTGAGCTGAATAGAACAGTCTTTACAGAATGTTGACATCTCGATTTGTTATGTACAAAAACACTCCTTAGCAACCGATACAGGCCTGAGAAATCACTAACGTTTATAGTTTAAACGTATTTATTTTAATTGGATTGCCCATTGGCATATAGCTAATCGAGGGGCTCTCCACAAACGTATATACAAGAACAAATATAATGAACATCCAAACAAGAGAACAAGGAAACATTCTCAGAAGAATAAATTTACCACAACCTCGAATAATTACTATAGTACAAGTTATGGATGAAATGAATGAATGCAGAGTGGAATAAATGAATGAATGAATGAAAAATGAATGCATTGATTAATTATCGAATTAATTAGCGAATGAATTAATGAACGAATGATAAATTAAATGGAATTCCCGAGCTCCCCACACAGAGACATGGATCCACCAACGGATCAGATTACTACTATTGTTGACATGACCATGGACGATGGACATCAGTTGAATTCAATTAAATCGTCTAATTGACGATTCATGCAACCGAGTTTAACATCGAGAAATGACCACTGGAGACAATGAACTCTTGACCAGGAGGACTCACAATCTCATTTACATTGAGCAGCATGAGGCGTTTCGTATCAGCAAACTGAGGACACAAATAATGCTCAATACTTTTGTTCGGGTGACCACACTTGGGATCGACAATTCGATTGTTTCTAAACAGATCACCATTGAGTCGACTGTTGCGTAGTCGTAGTTTAGAACCAAGTGAAGTTAATGTATTGCTGGTTTCCAATGCCTGTATTGGTTGCTGTGTTCAGCAACAAGGTTTGTGTTCAGACATTTGACTGATAAATTCCTCCATATATTGCTATTATTCTATTTTCTGAAATGGTGTCATTCGTATATCTCGTTATTAATTAGATATTGGCCCGAGCAACCATGGTTGCTAAGGACTCAGCCAGGCTATTGGTCGCCATGACAACCACAAATTTCATAAAATCACTGACTATTCCAACTATAAACCATAAAAAATGGATTTTGGTGAAAAAATATGGATACAAAATGCCTAATTAAAAAGCAGTCTGTCTATGATTCTGTTGTCAGATTCTGTAAATATGTACATGTTTGAAGTGCCATAACCTTGGAATGAATCCTGATATGAATAGGCTGTGAAGATCATTTTGTTCAATTCAAATAGTGCTTTCACCTACATCACAAAAAACAATATCCCATTTTCGTGATATATACCCTTTAAAGCTACTGTCTTCGAAACCAGTCAATCTTTTTTGAAAACTATATTTCATATTAAACATGCTGAACTAACTGAATGAGACATACTCACATCAAATGTAATGACTACAACCCGTCCCCTGGGAAATTTTGCTCATTTGAACAGGCGGTTCTCGTGTAATTACAGGAATGGTATCCATCACACGCAGATGTGAACAAAGCATAGAAGTGCGAGATAGACTGACAATTTCACGTACAACTTGGTTTATCACTGATTATTTTCTCATAACTACACTATATATGCACATACGAACTGGATAATGTACTCGATGTGGAATTTTAAGCCTGATTCAGGCATTTGTTTATATTCGGGTTTGATGGATACGCTTTCGTTTGTTTATATACAAAACCGTGCAAAATGTTGAAAAAGACAACTCGGACAATTGTAAAGGTCAAAATCATTGAGCACACCTTCGTTATCTTGCATTGGATGTGTTGCAGAAAAAATGTATTTTTGAAAAAAATATTGCATACATTCTAAGGCAGTAGCTTTAACATAATGTACATATGTATGCATACTGTATTTCTTATATTGAAACCCATTAATGTATGCCATCACATGATTGGTGATCACTGAATAAAGTTTATCAATTAATAACAATATTTCGTGTGTGAAATGAAGGAATTAATATTTCCAATCGTGGTTGTGTAGATTCAATTGAAGTACTAGTGCAGTGCAAATATGATATGAACTTATATGAAAGATCTCATGGATCTGAGCAAAATGGGCTTAATGGCACGTAAATATCACAATCCGTTCAAAAGTTACAGCACTTTAAAGACTGAAATTGGCAAATTTGCTTTTTCAAAATATTTAGCTAATTAGTATGCAAATGAGATACTCATGACGTCATCAGGGGAAGCTGTTTTAATTAGGTACTTTAATATGTATTATTCATTCATTTAATGTTATGCTTATTCATCAAAACTTATTCCATACAGTTTGATTATATGAATAATCAGTGTTCTCCTTTTTTGTGTTGTTGTCAAGGTCCCCAGTGACCCGGTATGGATTGTAGCAACCATGGTTGCTAAGGCCAGAAACCAACTTAGAGCAGGGTATGCACAACCATGGGTAACTACGGCTATAGGGAACGACTGGTAGCCGAAGCAACAGTATAGGTTTTGTGGATATTGAATATGTATGGTACATAATAATATGCACTAGTCAGGTCGTCGAAACCTTCAATAAGAATCATTATAATATGGCTTGAAATGTCCTAACTAAAATTTGTTTCCCTCATGATGTCATGAATTCTCATCAACATCTAATTTGCATATTAATGAGCTGCTAAAACTTTTCAAGTGGCTTCTGCAATGTTATGCCCGAATGGCAGTTTCAAATGGCTGTAACTTTTGAAAGGATAGTGATATTGATATACCGTAAAAACCATTCATGAGTTTCCCTGTCATTTTTGTTTTCTCTCACTTCGTATGCCTGATATGACTTTCTGTCCCCGGACTATGAGATTGGATAACGGACCCTGTTTTGTTTGCTCGGAATACTTAATACTGGGTATTGATTCCACGTCTATTCTGCTCAGATCAATGAGATCTTTCATATTTTTTATATCATAGTTGCACTTCACTAGTACTTCAACAATGGGAAGTGTTGTCAATAATACGATTGAAAACACGCAAATCATCATGTGAAATATCTGAGTTATATGCATTTGTCCCATGTGATCCCATTTGCATCGTGGAAACAATGGCAAAATTCTGAAATGACCTTTTATTGTTATGCTATTCTATACAAGAATGTATCTCTGACATCTATTGAACCAGTTTCACATCCCAAAAATTATGCGTACCATATGTAACTGCCTTCATCTGTGGAGGAAAAAAAATACATGATTTTTACCCCACAAATATCTCTGTTATCATATTTGTTTTTATTGCTATCAGAGCTAAGACATGACCAAATTCACACTTGCGCATTGGTTTAGCACCGAATTGGTTCACAGTCAATACTAACCAACATATTCAGGGCAGCCCACCTCATCAGCCCCGTCCCAACAGTCATTGTCAAAATCACATACAAAGTCCTCATTGATACAATATCCATTTGGACACATCCACTCTCCATCCCCACATGCTGAAATGATATGCATTGGATTTCGTGTGAAAACAAAGCAAAATTATTGTTCGAAACCAGTGGTGAGATATTATCAGCCAATCACATTGGTTGAAAGCATGCAACCCTCATCGAGCATTGACTGTGTGCCTATACTAGGATTTTGGTGTCTGTAGTTGCCTAATCACAATTTATTCTGTGAATGAAATACCATATATATTGTACATAATGCTTGACTTTGTGTAACTCACAGAAGACGCAGCCGTCTTCATCAGAGCCATCTTCACAATCGTCATAATGGTCACAGACGGAATACTTCGAGACACAGTTCCCATTGTCACATCTCATCGAGTTTGAAAAACAACGTCCCTCTGAAAGTAAACAGAAAGGTGCAGTGACCATATCAATCAAAAGTAAAATGCTAATGTCATAAGAAGTAACTATTATAACGACTCACCACAATCCGCTTCATCTGAGTTATCGCCACAATCATCATAATTATCACACACGTAGCTGAATGGGATGCATCCACCGTTGTGGCACTGCCATTGACCATATTCACAATGCCCTGTCATTGATAGTGTAATTTCTTTCTAACAAAGCTAATAAACATGGCATGCAATAGAGGAATGGTATAATCAAGTTAACAGCTTATACATTGATGTACAAGGACATGTGCAACCTCATACGCACCCTGTCCTTCAATGGGAGGACATCCCTCTTCATCAGTGCCATCACCGCAGTCGTCATCGCCGTCACACACGAAGCGGGCGTTGACACATTTCATGTTGTTACATTGCATCTGGTTGGTTTCACATCCAGGAAAGTCACAGTTCTCCTCATCAGAGTTATCGCCACAATTGTTATAGTAATTGCATCGGTCGTCTTGTTGGACACAGATTTTGTTCGAACATTCCCAGTGCAAGTAGTAGCAGTCTCCTAAAACGATCAGATGAAAAGCGTAGCTTGCTTCCCACATATAAACGAACATCAGGATGGACTGAAAGAGAAATGTCTGAAAACTTAAATAACCATTACTGGAGTAAATTGACCTGCAAAAGTACCTTGCCCTTCACTCTCGGGACAGTCCACTTCATCACTGTGGTCGGAACATGTATCATATCCATCACATTTGTCATCAGGATCAATACAACGGCCATTGTCACATTGCCACTGATCCTCTGCGCATTCTGGTTCGTAGGATCATACATTTCTCACAACTGACTGTGCTATTTTTTATTTATTATTTGCAAACGAAGAATATATTTAACACAAACCGAAATCACATTCTTCTTCATCTGATCCATCTGGGCATTCTGGATAGTGATTGCATCGGAAGGTTCGATGTGTGCAAGTCTTGTCACTGCATTCAAACTCATAGTATTCACAATCACCTGGTCCAATGGATTGAGAAAAAAACCATTGGGAAGCTCCAAGTAATAAAGGCAAAATTAAAAAATATCACATTTTCTTCAATCATGGACTACCTTGTTCCTCGGAACCTTCACACGCTGCCTCATCACTATTGTCTCCACAGTCATCCATACTGTCACACTCCCAACTTTCGTAGATGCAACGACCATTGTCGCACTGCCATTGATCACTCCGGCATACTAAATTATGAGAATATTTTAACAGAAAAGATGCACAATTACTTACCCAATATCCACATTTCTAATGGAACTTACTATCTATTTGTTTACTCCTAGTTGTGTACCATATTGACATCCCGCTTCGTCCGAGTTGTCCCCGCAGTCATTAGCTTGATCGCATTGCCGATTGGAAGGAATACATCTTCCGTTTGAACACTCCCAATCATCAGCATTACAGTTAACATTGTCTGATTTACCATTAAATTAGGCAATGCAAGTACTATAATAAAGAGAAAAATACCAGACCCAGCCACTCAAAGTACAATCATCTATCAAACCCAAACACACCCGAACATAGGTTACGTATTATTGTCAATACAAGATCAATACATTATCCTTACAAAACCAGTGGATAATCTGATCAACATACTTGATCAACAGTGCTATATGGTGAATAAATAAACTACACACCAGCAATACTGGGGGGACTCTCACGACCAGGTCGATGATACTTTGCTTCAGCCTGAGGGTTATAATACAATGACAATAAATCACAAGACGAGTACAATAGTGCGTGCAATAAATAATTCCTAGATCTGTTTTAACAATTATCACTGGCGTCTTGATAAGTATACCTACCAACATTGAGGACAACACCAGACTGGCACATACTAGAAGCGCTATCCAGACAAGTCTAGACATCTGTGAGTGATACATGGCATCAGAAATACATAACGAGTCTCGTTATGTATTTCTGATGGCATGAAAATGTTAGTAAAATCCGATCTATAGCATCACTTGAAATTTTTGAATCTAGAATAAAAAAAGTACAGTATCGCTAGTTCGAAATTCGGGACAACTACCCTTGATTTATGTTTCATAAAGGCCTAATCAAGTAAAAAAAACACTCAGCTCGACTGGGTTGAAGCATTTATATAAATGAAGTACATTTGAATTGCGGAAGGTGGTTAATCCAGATTTTGGATCTTTTGAAAAATTTCTAGGATTTTATCAAATGATCATATATGGCACACGTATTAACCAGTATGGTGCTACATCATGCAATTTTAGGGTTCGCTAAACACATAAAGTACATTTTTTTCACAATTGAAGGTAATAGTTTCCAACATCTGAAATACAATGTCAGAAAATAACAAAAACAAATGCAATTGATTACAACGAAACTGTCGAAACTCACTTTGAGACAATGAAAAATTTCCGTGAGACGAACTAATCCTGCTTTCTGTGAACTCTGGCGATAACACTAGGACATCTGTTTATAACAGGATAGTTATGATACAAACAACAGCCTCAGGTCGGCGCGTACAATTCCACAATGTGAACAAGTATGGCAAATAAGTTGATACCCTTGACATTTGAGGTTGACATATATCACAAAATAACTGCCGGACTTCCAATGGCGAACTCGCCTTATCATCAATATCGTATTTAGTATTTATTAGTTGCGGGTGTAGTATCAGGTTTAATAACAGACAGGGACAATACAACTATAGACTGCGTTCAGATGCACAAATTGCAATAATTTGAAGCTAGAACGTAATTTGGCACATCCTATTTTTAACTCACTAGAACGGTCACACACACGTAGATGTAAAAGTGAGACATCGGTTTGTAGATAATGTGTTTAGACTGTTTCATAAAACTCAACTAGCATGTTTTGAAACAGAGAAAACAACCAAAAACTAATGTTTGGAACTTTTGGACCATTCAAGCCATGCTTTCGATTCAAGACACTTCATATCTATACACAATGCAAAGGACCCCAATTAGCATGTTTTGAAACAAAAAACATAAAACTGATCAAATAGTACTGTTTTTCGAGAAAATGTAAATACATACTGTTAATATGACAACAAGAAGGTATGTGTGTCAAAATTGGCACTTTCTTCCAAATTTTAACAATGTTTAGCTTATCTGCTGCACTAGTATAATACATTCCTAATGTCCGTTCATTTAGTATATTCGCCAATTTATTGGACTATACCGAAAAGACTGAGAAACGTTGTGCTCTCCAATAAAATTTAAAGTGAGAAGGGATCAAAACCAAACTGATTTTGCAGGCTGAAATAATTGGTGAACAATATTATTTAAACACAATGGATTCCTCTATTTTATTATGGAGATTTAACATGACATGATTTTCGTATGCTATGTGACAGAATTTGTAATAACGAATAGTAAAACAATCGGCTCTTTCGTTTCACAGACTTCAGTGCCTTCCGTTGATATATACCTTAACCACATGCATCACCAAATTATTTTCGGACGGTGTATTTGCTATGTCTCACCGGTCATGAGCTATTGTGGTCATGGTCAACAGTCATGACCCATAGTATATTGGGGACCCTATCAAGAATGTCAGTCAAAAAACTAAAAAAATGTGTAGAATGTTTTTTTGAATTGCACAACGAACAATGTCACCCGTGTTCCCATGTGAATGAATGAATATATAGGGGATCAAAAACATTACAAAGACTGATCACAACGTTCGGAATTGTCACAGGCGTTATGATGTTTTGGGCATTGTGAGATGGCCCCTATCAAATTGTGCCGTGCCGGTCAGTCGGCTCTGTCCCAGTGCAGGCCTCAACATGGCTTTGGCCTTCCCATGTTAAATCTCCATAAGGACATAGAGAAGTCGACTTTGTTTAAAAAATATTATTCACCAACTTGTTGTTGAGCCTGAAAAACCAGTTTGGTTTTGATCCCGTTCTCACTTTAAATTTCATTGGAAAGCACAACGTGTCTCATTCTTTTCGGTATAGTCCAATATGTTGGCGAATAATTATACTACAGTCACCTCCAAAAGTTTGGGTTTTTTCCCATTGTATGTCACTTTTAAATGTGTTTACAGTTGAACACAGTCATGAGTGTAATTTATATATGTGTCAATGTGACACAAAGTATTTTAGAAGTCTTTCTAAGAATTTAAAATGTATAAATCAACAATTGTGGAAGGTTGAATCAATTTTGCACTAATTTTCAACAGAAGTTAATCTCTTCATGAATATGGTATCCATGTTCTTAACAACATAAAAGGCAAATCACATCAACAACAACGCTGGAAATAACAAACTGATATCTATATGACACAACTCACACAAAAATTCGTCATTTTCGACACATCTTATGACTGCCTCGAGTCTGAATACAAGCTCGATCCGGGCTGGCATGAATCACATCAATTCCTCACACCTCTTCCTGAAAACTACATTCCCAAGACCATGGTTGTGGCTTCCTAGTTCTGCTAGGTTGGACCTTTGACTTTGACCTTTGAGAAATTTGAGCATTATCTGCCCACAGGTTCTGGATGGTGCTCAGATCCTGACTTTGTGGTGGCTATTGTAGCACTGATGCCGTTGTATTCTTCCTCTTCAGCGACGAGACAAAAGCAATGGCAGGGTGTGCCATCATCTTGCAGAGTGTTTTGGTCCCTGTATCCGAGCACGGGTGCTAATGACACCAGGCTGTCACCCAGGATGCCCCTGAATGTGCCGTGTCCCTTTGATCATGCTGATTGTGTGAAGCGGACTGACCCCTCTGCATCACATAATTCCCTGACAACAAACCATGACACAACCACCACCAAACTTTACTGGTTAGGCGGCGTTGCCCTGTGGAAGGTACTCTTTCCCAGCTCTGTGGTGGACGTGGACCACTATTGATGGAGTTGAGGTTGAATTTGGAATCGCTAGTGAATAAACCACTGACCAAACCACTCACGTCCAAACCTCGTAATGACGACAGAAGTCGAGCCTCAGCTGCTTGGGTTTGGAGTGAGGTTTGGCTTCATTCTGGCCACTCTGCCATTCAAACCGGCTGTTTGCAGAGGTTGGTGCACTCTTGTTCGAGATGCATGCACACCATGATCGCTCCAAATGTGCCCTAAACTCAGGAATAGTTGCCCGTCTGCTCTGCTTGCAGTGACGTACCAGAACTTGGTCATCCCTGGCAGTGGGTACAGCAGGTCTTCACGATCTTGGGCGGTCTCCAACATCTCCCGTTCCTGCGATTTAATTGCGTGAATTGAATCCTGCGATTCAGGCTATAGCAAGCCTCACTGTCTTGCAGGAGTGTCCATCTTCGGCTGCTATAGCCCTGCGGCTCTTTCCATGCTGTTGAAGTCCGCACATCTGGATCGCTCGAATCCGGTAAGCTCAGGCATGGTCGAGAACACGTTGCACTGATATTTTTTTCAGAACCCAAATCATAACCCCATTGTCGATCAACAAATGTTGAGAAATGAATAACAAGTTTCTGAAATGATTTGTGAAATCCACTGATTTGTGTGCATAATCTTGTGGAGGCGTCTTGAACACTGTGATTTACTTTACTTTCAACAGTCTTACATTGAAAGTCACAGATGGGGCATTTTGTTGTTGCATATGGGAACTGAAAATATGCTTCTTCCTCATATTTATAAATGGCAATTATTTATTACGCTTGTGTTTATGAATATCGTGGCCAGAACACAATGCTCATCGCATGAGATAGAAATCCTGTGGGTGGGCCCAAACTTTTGGAGGTGACTGTAAATGAACGGACATTAGATCAAAGACCGGTCATTGCACCACGTGCGTAGTATGACGGTGTCCATACAGAGAAGATTTCGCAGTCGAAGCAGATTGCAAGATTATAATATGAATATCACGGCAAATGGTTCAAAAACATTCAGTACTCTTTTCCAGCCCCCTCGAAATACCTAATTTTAATAGATATGAGGGTAACATGAATGTCATTGGTACCAGATTCTATTGTCCTATTTATTTTATTTCAAACTGGCTAATTACCCTCGCCCCGATAGGGGGAGAGGGTATTGCATTTGGGTCTCTCTGTCTGTTTGTCTTAACTCGACAACATATGGTTCTATAGACTTCAAACTTACAGGGATGAAGCCGTTTGGCAGTGGCTCGGTCCCCCTCAAATTTTGTTGGAATCGGATGAAAACGGTTGCCATGGCAACGGAAAACGTGAAAAATCACATAAATGACCATACCTCCGGTTCTACTTGTTATTAAGTTTTCCAACTATTTTTGTATTTTTCTTTTGCCAATTCCCGATCGTATGGTGTACGACCGATGGTCGTACGACGAAAACTCCCATTATCGCCCGATGTTGAAAAATTGGGGGTCACGATCTCGGTTACTTTTTGCCAGCGACTTTTCAATGCTAATGTCTGCCCTCGTACTCAAAGACAAACCGTCCGATCAATCTGAAATTTATAGGGTGAGAACAGTGGCTCAGTTCTCCTCAAATATTGTCGGCATCGGATAAAAACGGTTGTCATGGCAACTGAAAACGTGGAAATCACATAATCGGCTATAACTCCAGTTCTACTTAAAGTTAATTCGGACAGGGCCCACAGGCGCCACCCAGCGAACGATATTACGGCTATATCAAAACGTCATGACGTCAGAAAGTGGCTTAAAATGATCACGTATAGTAACCAGTAATCTAACAAACTGCGCAAGCCCGGCCTAATGTAGGCTATGCCGTAAAATAAATATATACAGATTTCTAAGTGAATGATACCGCGTGGTGTAGGCCTAGTCACGGTGATGAGGAGTACGGTGACGCTAGTCGCCGTAGTCATTTGAGCATGTTAACGGCGTCACTTAAGCATTACACAATCCACGTCTGGAGCGAAACCAGAGTCTATAAGTTTTGTCGTGTACATTTTTGATTGCCAAAACATTGCTGAGCTGTATGATTCTAAAGTTTGATAAATAATACCCTGATAAAAAAAATAAAAGTGCATTCGTGAGCAGGTGACTCGGAGTGAACATGTAGGAGCACAGTGACGCTGGTGTGAGAGCCCGAGACTTTGTCGTTGGCTTATCTATGTAAGTAATGTTCGCATTCAAACAATATTGTCCTGACAAACTAGGCCCATGAGTATAAACTGTAGGCTTTTACCCATGGGTATAAACTGAAGGCTTATACCGAAACGAACCTCATAGGCTTATACCGAAAACGAACCTCATAGGCTATCCGTTTCGAGATGCGTGCCGTGATGATTTGCGGCCCTTGAGATTGGGTAGTGTGCTTGCCACGGAGTTCAGCTAGTAATATATACTAGCACTGTAATAATACATATAATGGAAGTCCAACAATAGAGTCACGAATTAAGGGATAAACAGATCCAGATAATCTGATAATTCAGATAAACAGATAATTCAAAAATAACCCAAACGAAACACTGATAAATTTTCAATAGCAGATGGTGAACCGATGCTCCGACCCAAACACTCACAACCATATGGGCCTATTATGTCCTAATTTGAACAAAAAAAAAATCTGGTGCTGACGTAGGCATAATAGTTCTGATGATCACAAAAGTTCTGACACCCGCATACTATCATAACCTGGGGTGTAAAAAGTACACCCACGTGTTCGGACATCTGAGCCTGAAAAAGTGTATGTAGGCCTACATGTACACTCCAGAAATTCAAGTCAATGATTGCACTTGTAGATGAAAATCTACCTTGGTTTCTAACTATCACAGAACTTTGCGTTGGTAATTAATATGACACGACACAGAGATTCGTTTAGAATTAAAATTAATATTATTTTGTTGTAGTAGTTGACAATGGTGTGATTGCTGCCATAATATTGTGAAATCAATGCAAATATGTACTGTTTCCGATATCGTACTCCTCCGGGACATCGATTACTCACCATGATTGCGAAAAAACGTAAAGACGTATTCCTGGCGGTCACAAGAAATTTCCCGCCAAAATGGGGCTAATTGGTTCATTTTTCACCAATAAATTGTCAATATCTCAGAAATTATTTCGGTGACCTATATTTTTTATTTTCTCTACACGTGTATTTTTCAAAGATGTAAATCCTATAAAAAAATCAGTGAAATCTGACGACTGGATTTTTTTCTATTGCATTAATAATGATCAAAATTTGCATTTTCCCATTCACTCCCATTATAAAATTATTACAAAACACATGTTTAAAACGCTATCATAACTCGAAAACTAGTTCGGTGACATATATTTTTTTCCACCTACTATCCCAGTACTACTTAATGCATAAACTGACGAAGTTTGAAAAATTTCTAACGAAATTTTTGTTTTGTCCGAATTATCTTTAATATCAATTTTTCCAACTATTTTTGTATTTTTCTTTGGTCAATTTCCAATCGTGTGGTGTACGACCGATGATCGTAGGATGAAAACTCTCCATTATCGCCCGATTCAAAAAAAAATTGGGGGTGATGATATTCGTTATGTTTTTCACAGCGAGTTTTCAGTGCATAACTGCGCTCATAACTCGACGACACACGATCCAATCAATCTAAACTTTATAGGGCTGAAGCGCTATGGTAGTGGCTCAGTCTACTACAAATTTTGTCAAAATTGAATGAAAATAGTTACTATGGTAACGAAAAAAGTGAAAATCACATAATTGGCTATAACTCACCTTCTACTTGATATTATTCTTGTATTTAACTTTGACCGATTCCCGATCGTATGGTGTACGGCCGATGGTAGTACGACGAAAACTTTCCATTATTGCCAAATGTCGAAAAATTGGGGGTCACGATTTTAGGTGTTCAGAGATTCAAGACCATGACATGTTGTGAAGCCATTTTCAATCTTTTTAAACCGATTTCATTCAGGAGACGTGTCTTGATAATAGAAACAACATTGCGAAACAATATTGCGACACAATATTGAGCGACAAGGTCAAGGTCACAGAAAAAGTCAAAATCGAAAAGTCGCAATAGATTTGCTTATACTCATTATTAATTTCCCTCATTAATTTTGTAGATTTCTATAGTCAATTCCACATCATTTTCTTTATATCATCGATGGTCGTACGATCCAAATTCCCTTTTTATCGCCAAGGTCGACAAATAAGGGTCATCAGCTTTGATTTTAGTAACTAAATTTGAAGGGGCGAGGGTCTGCAATCTGTGATTTTCTCGTTTTGCTATACGACTGTGAAAGCGCCCGAAATCTCTGAATCTAAATGTTCGTCGTTCCAATAAAAAACACTTATAGTGCCATCTGCATTATCAACATAATTGAGAAAATGGAAAAGTCAGATACTTACTTTCTACAACGACCAGTCAGGACCATCACTAATGACTCTCATCAAAATGTCAGCATTTTTTTTACACTAGTTTACATACGAATAGTCAAGGATATTTGTGCCGGGTTCTACAAATGTCACAGCCTTCGTTGATCTCGATATTTATCGTCGTACATGTACTTTATGTAGTGACACAGTTTCCCTATGATTTTATGTGCAATACACGTGAACTGAGCTGTTTTATATCCAGGCTCATTAATCGCACTTTCGCAACATTGTTACACTTCAAAATTGTACAATTTGGTGAAAAAAAACTCCCGTATAGTTTTTACGGAATGTGAATATTTAAGGAATAATGTATAGATTTGGAGTAATTGTCGCACAATAAACTTCGAGGGCAGGGTGATATGGTCCCGAGACGCCGAAGGCGTCGAGGGCTATATCACCTGTCCCGAGAAGTTTATTTTGCAGACAATTACGACAAATCTATACATTATTTCTATTCTAACATGGTAAACGATTGTTAGGAAATAAACGTTACCATAGCTACTCATGTTTGTTGCGGTCATGACGTTTTTGTAGGCCGTTGCTCCTGGAAACGAAATCTGATATAGGCCCTAGGGCCGTATATCAACTGATATAACACCTTTTGGAATGACTGAAATGCTACAAGCCCTCTGACTTCACCATGTTAGAATACGTAACAATTGTCCATTGATGAAATCTGCATGTACTCATTATACTAGTAAAGAAGAATAAAAAATTAGGATGGCCACCGTATTTCAGCACCATATATATATTCAGCACCATGTATACTCAATTTGTATTCAATTACATCACCACTTGACATAAAACGATCATGCATATTCGAGCTCATGATATGATCGAAGAGTTCGTGACAATGTGAAATTTACTATTATTACCGATAACAAGGACGCTAAGCAGGCAATCATATCTGTTCGTAGCTGTGTGAATGAGTGTTGACTCAATTTCAAACGTTAATATATAAGCCGTTATTTTCATTTGAAGTCCGAATTTCCGTTTCAAACGTCATTTGACAAACGCGTACTGTTATTTTCATTCGAAGTCCGATTTTTCGTTTCAAATGTGATTTGATGCCCGCGTTTTATGCTCAAACGTGTGTTTTAGTTGCATACGGTGAGGCCAAGCCAAAAGGAACGTCGCGATGTAATCTGTTTACCATACAAGTAACCCTCAGCGGAGAGAATTTTTCTTGTGGCCAGCGGAAGTATGTTGGGATGGGAAAGTTTATGTGATTAATAACCTTAATTTATTGGATCAAGTTGCTCATTATTCTCCAGATATTTAAATAAACAAAAAAGAACATATTTATAGATGTATATCCGAGCACAGACATTCAATGATTTTAATGTTGCCCAATGTTTTGGATCAAATTGATAGTTTATGCGTCTATTTTGGTGTAAAATAATATTTTTCATCACATTTTATCACTTTTATATCGTAAACTATAAAAGCTGGCAACCTTTCGTAATTGTTCTGTCAACATCAGAAATTTAGCTCAATATTATTGTTGCGCTACTGTATGCGTATATATGTATTACGGTAAATCAACGAATATCGCAAAGCTCTCATAGTATTTGCGTTTATGCACAAGATTAAAATGTAAAACCTCATGGAAACAATCAGAGATATTATTTTTGAAAGTGCTGTGATCCTTTTGTTGAGATTACTATATTTAACAAATGATAGCAGGACCGGGCCCACTCATGTCTACCCTCCGTGGGTCTCATTTGAGGCAAACTTAGAAGATTAGCGCGACGCGCTGGCCAATAAGTCTTGTTTCGTGTTGTTTTATTCAATAAACAGAATATACATATACTCTCACGTCGACTTAAATTTAGATGATCGGTAGTAATAGTAATAATATGTTTTTGTGTGTGCATTATGGTTACATGTATTTGAGGCCCTGTTGGATGATTTGAAGAACTCCATGGCCACTTGAATCCCTGGCTAGCACTCGGGCTTCAAATGGTCCATGTCGGGCTTCAAATCATCCAAAGCGGGCCCCAAATAACCATAACGCCCACAAAAAAACATATTATTGTTACATGTATATTAACATATCACACGATCTATCACCATTTCACCATTGTATCGAATACATGCAACAACACGTTTTGGAAGTTCAGAGTCCTGATATAATGTGTAATTAATGTGTCCGCGACAGTCTATGATTTTATGAGAATAACCTTGTTCGATTCCTTGTGTAACACAATTTTTGTGTAGCCTGTGAAATGGTTGTATGTCTAGCCGTCAAATCCACCGTTCAACTAAACACATAAACCACAGTCCTTAGTTGGTTGATATTACCACGATAAAGCACAGTAGGAGGTCCGGGTCCATCTAAGTGGGGAACACTGCTCATATGATTTGACAGTGTTAATCATTTTGGCTCTTCCACGATAATATCTGAGCCTACGTATACGAGAAAGCACCAGAGCCATTTGATTCTCGGATTTAGATACCCGCGCGTCGGGCAAAAAAAACACCTAAACTCTAACGGTAAGACGGGTGGAACTATAGAATAGCAACATGTGGCAAAACCGAATATCACCCAGTCGGTGGTTTCACAGTCGAATGCTTATTATCATGATTATCGCACTTGTCGCCATTTTCACGCGTGATGTTATTGGTGGATATTATGCTTTATTTGCAAATGATCATTCTTTCGTTGAAATAACGCACACCTTATACAATAGACCTCTAGGCAAAAAGTATTTTAGTCTAGTCTATTTGCAATATCCACATTCAATAGGGAGGTATTTTCAGGGTTTTTTTAGTTTTATATTTTTTCTACGATAATTTAACAGATTTAAACTTGGCGGCCATTTCCTCAAACAGGTAAGATCAGTTTTGAGATTTCTGAATCAAGAAGATTCCCTCCATGTACCTAAATGTATAAGTTCATTAACTTCTAGAACACTTAAAAATCATAGACTCTTTGTTTTATGTCTAAGCTAAAAATTGAGCTGAAATATTGGCAAATTCAAATGGGAAATCATATGTTGTGGTTTCAGTGCTGACGATGAATTTCCAACTCCAATGACCTTGAAAGGTCAAAACGCTCGATTTTGGACTTTGGCAGCCATTTTATCAAAATCTGTTCAGAATTTTTTTTCCCAAATCATTTCCCTTTATGTGCCTTTTTGACTTGTATGATTTTTAGTGTCCTTGTATCGCCGGTCTGCCCGTAGCGGCCGTTTTGTTTTTTGACGGGTCGGAGCCATATCCAGGCGAACACAAAATTTTTTGTGTTCGTCATTGATATTTCACTTATTCCTCCAATTAATGGAAGCTGTATCATGGAGTGCCCCCAAAGGCCAAAGGGCCCAAGTATCATACACTGCGCCTTCTATATTCAATGAGGATTTAAAAGGTAACAGACGGATTAAATGACGTTCATTTAGTGGACGAGTAGTATTAAAGCGCAGTGTATGATACTTGGGCCGGCCAAAGTATCATATCCTGCGCCTTTCTCTATATTCAATAAGGATTAAAAAAGTGACAGACAGATTAAATGGCATTCATTTAGTGGACGAGTAGTATTAAGGCGCAGTGTATGATACTTGGGCCGTTCTTGCTTGCACAAAGGAACATATAGAGAGTTCCGCCTGTTGTTATATTAAACTCTTTGATACAAATTTGGGCCCATGTAGCGCAGCTTACTATTTATTCTAAATTCAATTGAGATTAAAAACGTGCCAGACGGATTAAATATGGTATACATTCAGTGGGTGAGTTGTATTAACAGAGTATGGTGCGCTACTTGGGCCCAAATTTGATCGCTAATATGGCCCAAGTACCGTACACTGCTCCTTAATACTACTCGTCCATTTAAAACATAACATTTAATCCGTCTCGCACCTTTTTAATCCTTTTGAATATAGAGGAAAGCGCAGGATGTGATACCTGGACCATCAACGTAGCGTAATCGGTTTTTCATATTCTTTATAGATAAGTTGGCCCAAGTAGCACACCTTTCTCTGTTAATACTACTAACCCACTGAATGTATACCATGTTTAATCCGTCTGGCACATTTTCAATCTTCATTGAATTTATAAGAAATAGTAAGCTGCGCTACATGGGCCGATAAGTTGGCTGGCATATATGCGATTTTATAAAACCGTTACATCCTATAAATTATTCACTTGTATGACCCTGAAGTGAAGTTTGAACATACCGAAAATATGTACATGTAAGATGTGAACGACTTGTTTGTTCATCTGCGCTAACATAAAGAAAGCATGAATTTCCATTTGTTGTCGTTATCTGCAACAAGACATACTCAAATTGACTATGTGGGAGTCATCACTACATAGCATTCCTCACATTGAACTGTTATTTGTCCGTATTTGTTTGTGATTTTTCTTATCACTTTTGTATCTCAATTAGACAATGTTTGCGCACTGAAAAGTTTGCACTCCGGCAGCTTCACAAACAGCTATTAATCAGATTCACACAGAAAACCAAAAACCAACTATGCCACCTTACCTGAGCGACCATGAACTAACAAAACATGGAATAATGAGGTATGATAATGACATGTCGAGATTCTTGTTAATGCGCTTGAGAGCTAGTCTGCGGAGAAGAAATTGCTTCGTACCGGTCACAGTACCGGGGTGTCCGTTGTAACACAATATAACTGTAACGCAAATGACATCCATTGGAATCGAGCAGTCTACGTTCATCATGGGTTCAGTTAGAAAGAGATTGACACGATATGTGCTTATCATATTATCAACGCCGTGCTATAAATGGCGTTAAAAACGCTGAGAGAAAAACCTTGTATGTGTATAATATATACTCGGTACATCATTGTGTCGAGCACCTCTGACAATGTCCACTCCATTGGGTCGAGACGATATGCCATTGCATTATAATAGCCTTGAAAATAGCTAATATTCTCAAACTAAATATTGGAAAAACCTCGATCAATGGTAGATGTTAATATTTTTTGAATTTATCAGATTATATAGTCCTCATGTAAACAAACACTAAAATGAGAAAGAATACATTGATGCGAACATTTAACGAACATGATTTTGAGTTAGGCAGCTATAACAACAAAGCGCTTTTATAAAATATATTGCCGGTAAGACACATGACGTTAGGCGTGTGTTACGTAGGTGTTATTGTGTTCAATTACTAAGTGATCAATACAAGTTTAAAGTAACCAAAAAAAAAGTAGTTGTCGGAGAACATTTCACGTCATGTTTTAATTTGCTCACTGCAGATTAAGCCACTAGTTTATCCAACAACGATTTGTTGGGTAAGATTAGATTATATAATAGGTGCAGTGTAATCCGTCTTGACTTGTAAGACGTTTGAATTGGTGCTGGTTATACGTTCGCCTCTCAGGCCTGAGAAAATTAATTTTCTGTTTCTCGTCCTCCTATTTTTTTCAAAACTGGGTAGGAAGGGACTTTTTTATTTTTCATTTTTTTATTTTGCAAAAAAATATTTTTCAGCTAATGAGAAAATTGGATAGGGAGGCACTCTTAATTTTTTTTTTATTTTGGTGAGACGACATCTCACACGTATGAAATATAAAAAAACACTTGCACACAGAAACATGCAAGCCCAAATAAATCAAAGTCTTTAGAATTGAAACAATGTGGTACGCATGATTTTAATGATTTCTAAAGGCTTGATTTATTTGGGTTTGAAAGCTCTTGGGCGGGCACCTTGGCACTACTGATGTGCCATCATCCTAGCAGTCAGCACAGACAGGATGATTCTGCGCACTAGTAGTATTATTATCAAAAACCGTCATTTGATAATATATAATATATGATGAGTAATTGTGGGAAACCCTTCTGTCAGTTAAAGCTACTGCCTTCGAATGTATGCAATATTTTTTTCAAAACTAAATTTTTGTGCAACACATCCAATGCAATATAACAAAAGGTGTCCTCGATGATTTTGACGATCAAAATTGTCCGAGTTGTCTTTTCATTCGTTTTAGTACTCATTTGGTACCGGTTTTTGTATATAAACAATCAAATTGTATCCACCAAACCGGAATGTAAACAAATGCCCAAATCGCGCTTAAAAGTCCACATCCAGTACATTTACAGTTCGTATCTGCATATATGGCGTAGAAAATAATCAGTGATATATCAAGATGTACCTGGAATTGTCAGTTCATCTTGCACTTCTATGTTTTGTTTACAACTTCGTGTGATGGAAACAGTTCTTGTATCTACGCGTGAACGGCCTGTTCAAATGAGCAAAATTTTCTCAGAGGACTGGTTATAGTCATTACATTTGATGTGAGTATGTCTCATTCAGTTAATCTAACATATTTAATATGAAATGTAGTTTTAAACAAACATTGACTGGATTCGAAGGCAGTTGCTTTAATATGTCCAATGAAGTATACATGAGGAAATCAATTTGTGATCACCATTTTATATGTATTATTACATACATGTACCCACGTGGAATAACTGTTTTTGAAAACTGGTAGCGTCTTTGTCTCATTTGGGGAGAATGAAAACAAGGAGGCAATTTTAATATATGTAAAATAATATATATATATAGTTGCATGCTGTGATTCAGTGTCTCGATCATTCACTATCCTAAGAATAGTGACGGGAACTTTTTCTTCTTTTTTGATTGAGAATCACAGATAAAAAAATCCGGGAGGCTGTTTTTGAACACAGGCGGGCGGGCCTTATTAGGCCTTATTAGTTGAGTTATTTTTCAATCACATCTTTTGGTAGGTGCTTGAGGAAGTGAGACGATATCTGGATTTGGGAACCGGAAGTTCCTGAAAACCAGCTAAGAAAGATTACATGTGCTGCAAGGCATTACATGTTATTCTGATGAAAGACGGCGAGGTCCCATGCAAGATAATAATCCGGTACTTTACATACATGAATGCAGTATTATACACTATTAGTGTTGAATAAAAGTTTTGAGTTAAGTTTCATTTGAGTTAAGTTAACTTGATCAAGACCAAACTCCCTAGTTTACATATGTTTGTCACAAAAACAGTAATTACAATTTGCACATAATGATTTCAATTGTTTCATTTCACATGATGATGATGAAATAGCTAGGTGTGTCCTTCAGATTTAAGATTCAGTGGATTCAACTTTAATATTGGTCCAAACACTTCAATCCTAATGATATTGCATTTATTCATCGGTCAAAATTGGGGATTACATGTAGGTTTGTTATTGTTGGTATTGGAATGTTTTTTCTTACCTCAAAAAGTGGTAAAATGAAACAGAATTAGATGGTTCCATGGTATTTTGGTTTCACTTGCTGCTCATCATGAAAACTGTTTTTTTATATATAGAAGTGTCATATTATAAAACTTCCTATCGTACCAGCCAGGGGTGGATCTCCTGAAATTGCCTGAGAAGTCCTTGATCTGCTGCATGCAACAAATATGCTGAGTATTTCAGTTGCTGTTAAAGAATGTCAAATCAGTTTTTGACATTAGCATGTTACTATGATTGCTGTTTATTAATTGGTGTTTTATTTTCAAATTAGTTGAATATCCGAATAATTTTAACCACTGAATATCTATGTTCCAAAGAGTTCAGTTTCAGATACAATATTTGAAGTACATTGTCAATTATTCTTGAACATTCCAAAAGTAGGCGAAAATGTGTTGATTCATTGATTTTAGTATTGTTACCTAATTTTCGTGCATTCAAGTACTCGACACAGTTTACAGGGAAACAAGAAGGTGGTCTTCAAATTGCTTATCATCATTTCAATGTCAATGGATTAAAGCCTTAAAAAGATAGAGCCAATTGTTCAGACATTTTTAGTGAATTTAGCATGATAGTCCTTATGTAGAATACAGATATTAACAGCAAATCGAGTTTGTTGTGTTGATTTTTATGGCATTGAGGGCTGGTAAGTCACATGACAAACAAACACACCTTTTATTTTGCTTGAATAATTTGAATTCTGAAATGATTTCTACCCACATTCAATAACATGTGTATGCTAGTTCGTCACCAGAATCGCACCATGATACCACGTGTCTTACCAGCAGTCTATAATAACAAGTGGCACGAGTGTTGAAAAGACAATTGTATAGGTTTTCTTTCCATATGTACCATGTTCTATGTAGCTATATTATTGCCGGGGTAATAGCATGCAATCTTATTATATCCCCCAATACAACTGTCGAAAAATAATTTTGTGCGTGATGCCATGGAGGGATTCTGATCAAATTTTCTATCTGAGCTCCAGGATGCATACTTCTTGAAATAAAAATGGTTCCAGCTTGTACTACCATGCTTCCCAATCCCCCAACCCCCGCCATCAAACCGGTCAAAACTCAGACATAGATTTCCTGGCCTAGAAGGTGAGATACTCTGAGATGGAATTTGTCAAAGAAGTGATTATAAGCATTGAATTCTGCCACCTCATCGAAAAGTCTGATATGTTTGAGTGGTATGATATGGTCGTGTCGAGATACCGAAGGCCAATACATATTCAGATATCATTTGAACCTGGTTTACCAGAGAAATGTTGCTGCGGAAACGTTTCTAGATTGGGTTAGGTCCCGGGGCTTGGACCACGATGATAATTTGTGACAAGGCAAGTAAAAACAGGTAACATTATCACCACAGATAAATGGCTGGCATTTACAATGTGTAGGTTTAAATGTAGAATAAATGGTAAAATTTGTGTTATAACAGGGTGTGGGTATGTTGGGTATGTTGTAACATTGCGATAACAAATTGTTCACTGTATTCTACACCTGTATCCTACTATCCAATTTGTCCGACATAACCAGGGATAATAGCTACAATGAATGTCATGTGTCATAGACCCATTTTATGAATGAAACGGTGGTCACTGGGAATATATGTCAGAACATGAATTCATATTGTGACCATTCCTATTGTATACGAGACTTGTTCATATCATTTATCAGATAACGTCTCTCATAGAGTTGTAGATAGCATCCAATCACTTTCGTCACCACACGGTTTTGATGATGCCAATCAAAAACCTTTAAAAAAACACCTAACACTTTCAGGAATAGAAATCAAGCCCGGCCACACATATTGTACTTTAGTAGCATAATCGGTTTGTGTGAAATTATTGAGACTAGTAACTCGGGCAAACATAACTTCAAAGCACGAAAATCCACACAAACAAAGATATATTTCAGGTTCAGCATCATGTTCTAGCAAAGCCCTTTCTAAAATATTAATTATTATATTGTCTAAAATTAAACAGGGTCTCCAAAAGTACTCTTAAACCATCTATTCTAGAAGTGGTATAAACCAAATGTGGATATTAAAAAATTCCAAATCTTTATTGGAATATCTACATGCTCACACACTTTCAAAAGGAACGTCTATCAAAACATTTGATTACTCCACTTTGTACACAACTATACCTCATTCTGAACTGAAATCTCAGCTTAAAAAAACTAATCAATAATTAATTTTTCTCTAAAAAGGGACAACGTCGGTACCACTATATTGTAGTTAAATATAATACCGCTTATTTTGTTAAAGACGACTCTGATGCCCCATACAAATATACTGAAATAGATGTGGTAAATATGGTTAATTTTCTGATTGATAATATTTTTGTGGAATTTGGTGGTCGAATATTTCAACAAACTATTGGTATTCCCATGGGTACAAACTGTGCACCATTATTGGCAGACCTGTTTTTATACTCATATGAATCAGATTTTATCCAACATTTACAAAGAGGAGGTTCTAAGAAACTAACATGTAATTTTAATTTCATTTTCCGATACATAGATGATGTATTGTCGCTAAATAATCCCAAGTTTGGTGATTATTTGGATGTCATATATCCTAAGGAACTTGAAATTAAGGATACTACAGAATCCGCTAATTTTTCCAACTATCTAGACCTGAGGTTGGAGATTGATAATGATTCTAACCTGTCAACTAGATTATATGACAAACGTGATGATTTCAATTTTTCCATAGTCAATTTCCCTTTTCTAAGCAGCAACATTCCTATGTCACCGGCATATGGTGTGTTTGTTTCTCAACTTATACGCTATTCCAGAGCTAGTTGCAAATATGAGAACTTCGTCTATCGAAGTGCCCAGCTAGTCTCTAAACTGCTACGACAAGGATATGTTTTACCAAGACTTGTAGCTGCGTTTAAGAAATTCTATGGACGCGTACGCGTCATCGTGATCTGGTTGATAAATACAGCAAATCCATGTCTGCCATGCAACTAGATCTTTTTTCATGTTAATTTTGGGGAATTCATGACGGGTGCCACTAGTGGGGCAGGAAATGCTCACTCTTTCTGGAACACCTGATTTCACCTCCTAATGGCCATTTACGGGGGTTCATGAGTTTCCCTGTCATTTTTGTTTTCTCTCACTTCGTATGCCTGATATGACTTTCTGTCCCCGGACTATGAGATTGGATAACGGACCCTGTTTTGTTTGCTCGGAATACTTAATACTGGGTATTGATTCCACGTCTATTCCAGTGGGAACCCGTATATGTACCAAAGAATATATGTTTAATGTTTCATAACGGATGTTTCATAACGGACCAGGTATGGGCACCAAGTGACAAATTAATTTACACTACGGTCCCGAGTGAGATTGACCATGTATCAATAGGATCATTATATATTATTTCTTATAATATATAGACAAAAAAATCCTAATTAACGAACCTAATCATTGGAAAATTTGTTCCACTGTGCTGATTCATATATGAGTCAATTGTCAACAACATTGCTAATCCAATGGAAGTATCAGACGGGGTAGGCAGCTCGTTTGCTATCATATGACTCGTGCGTGTTATGGTTCCTCATATACATTTGTGCATTTTGTATTATCTTGCAAGTTGGTCACTGCAACTTAACCACCTATGGTCAGCAGTAAGGGGAAAATGTCACGTGTCCATGTTGTCGTGTGTTGTCGTGTGTTGATTGGTAGTAATGCTAGTGTATGCTAATGTAAGGATATTCGAGTGTGCGTGGTTGAGACTGTATCATGCTTGTCATAAGTGTAATGCTGCATTGTAGAAGTATGTGTGTGTATGTCGTGTAAAAGTAGCTGACGGGACTAACTTTTGCGGGGATTCAAAGCAGGCAAAAATCTATACACTATAATAGAGTACTAGCGTTTTTTTTGTGAAGTGAAGTAAGGATTCTACAACAGTTATTAATTTTTTTCAAATGATGTAGTGACAAATCAAGGTTCGCAGTTAACATGTATTGATCTGTGGCATGAAGCGGACAAATAAGGGTAAATCTAGCCCGAGAACCAAGTATTCGAAAATCGTGAAAAAAAGTATTGAGGAGTACCCGAGTTTACAGGGTGGCAACATGAAATTCGTTCATAACTTATCTCTTATTTCATTCAGTGAGCCCCAATGAACAACGATGGTTGGGAGCGCGGAGGACAAAATTAACCCTTAAACATTTTGTCGATGTACATCTTTCCTCAACCTCGACTGAACTTGAGTTATCCTATTATTTAACATATTACTATAACTGTAGAAGCGGATGCCGGGCAAGAGTACTATATCATATTGGCATTGGAGTTCAATATGAGGTGAGTTATATACACCTGTATATAATTGCTACTGGAAAGAGAGGCCAGCCTTGCCCATTGTTGAAGTTTCAATGGCTTCTGGTATGTTGGATATTCTGGGGGTCACTGTCATTTCATGTTTTCTCATTGCTGCTCAAACCCCTTATATATACTATTTCCTGTTTTGCCTCCTTTAGTTATTTCCAGACAAGATAATAATGCACGCTGAATTGTAATATCCAAGGAATGAAGCATCCCCCCTCCCCCCCCCCCCCTCACACACACACACACATTTTGATGTCACAATTTTTTAGGGATGGACCGCCCAATTGTTAGATGGACACACCAACTTTCATAGTGAATATTTACTGATAATTTGCAATACCTGACGGCATCCCAAAGACACATGACTGCATCATTAGGGTATTGGTGTTTGCATCAACACGCAATATGGGAACACCAAAATGTCTGTATACATTTTGTTTTTTAAACACTAATTTTGCGACCTTGTATTGTGCGTCCATATAAATGCTCGTTTAGGAGTAAAGCTAACAAATATATACAGAGGCATTCAGAATACACTTCAAAAGTTACATTTCTCTCCACCTTCTAGGGCTCCAGATTCCGGCCGCAAGGGTTTCGCGCCTTCGGCGCTCGCAAACCTTGGACCTCCCCAAGTTTTAAACCCTATTTGCGCCCTTGGTCAGATGTAATTGATGCAGCGAATCTATATTTTTCCGCCGTATCTGATGTACCTCCTTTATGGTAATGACACATACATTCCTTGATTGATTTTTATTATAATTTCTCAACAGATATTCTGGCTTAATTGGATATTAAGATGTCGGCGATGTCCGCGTTTGAGAAGGCAGTCACGTTGGAAATTGCTAAAGCTTTTCAGCTATTTTTACCAGGTTTATCTGGGGCAGAAAAACTCACCATTTTGTCGGTAAGGTAACAAGGAAACGCATCCACTGTATCATATATCAGGATACGGTGGATAATGTATGTTTTTATCAGGATTTTAAACTGAATGGTTGTCAATTTTGTGTCACGCATCAACGAACACACTTGTTGTCGTCAGTTTGGTTAACGGCGTACCTGGTTTATCGATTTTTCTCCGTTTGGCCTCCACGGCCAGCAACCTGGTGGTTGTACGCATGTTATACAGTTTGTGTGAGCGTGCCTCAGCACAATACCTGTTTTATGCTTCTTCTGTCTGAGTTCATTATGGTTGTCGGTCTAGCAATACAACATTCTTCATAGTCGTGTGTGGTCGCGTTCGCAATGTAGAGTGTTATTGTACAATTGTACAATACACCTGCGTTGCGTCTTTCTATATTTTACTTCATACTCTGGTTGTTTGCTTTAAAATGGTTTTTCGCTTTACAAAAATTAGTACCCTGCTATTAGTTTTCTTCATTGCCAGGAACAATCACCTGCAGAATGAACACCTGGATAATGCCAAATCTGAGGTAACTGGTGAACCAATGCCCATTAACTGGTTTGTGCTTGCCCGCTATTCTAGGACAAACTGCATACAGTTCCCTAGTAGTGTACGTGCGTTTGGGTTGTCCGCATTGTTGATTTTGGCAGGTGACATCGCCTCAAATCCCGGCCCTGTTAACTTTGCATGTGGAAATTGTCGGTCCACCAGGAACAAAGGTCCGGCCATCGCGGACTTGGTCACCTCTGCCAAATGTGACATTTTTGGAATAACCGAGACGCACATCAGGACTAATGACACTGCATCATTTCTCAGTGAACTAACCCCTAGTGGATATAAACTCTTCCATTCCCCTCGCGTTGGAAAGACGGGCGGTGGTGTTGGTTTCCTGGTAAAACAAACTCTGGATGTCTCCCTGGTTGCAACACCTAGTTTTGGTTCTTTGGAGAACATTGTCGTTTCTGTACGATGGCGTGATAACACATTGAATTTTGCTTCAATCTATAGACCCCCTGGTTCTGGTATCGCAGTTTTCCTGGAAGAATTTATGTCATTTTCTGGTTTCATATCGTCCCTGTCTGCCTCAACTATAATCAGCGGTGATTTCAACATCCACATTGATACCGTTTCAAACACCAGTTGTGATTTCAAATTGGTGCTTGATTCCTGTAATTTTGTTCAACATATAAACTTCCCTACTCATATCCATGGCCACACTCTCGATTTACTTATCACCCCATCGGATTTCACAGTGGAAAATTTGTGTAGGTTGGGTTGTTTAAGCGACCATTTCTGCATCAGTTGCACACTGGATATCGATTCAGCCCCTAAACCACCTAGTAAATACATAACATTTCGTCAGTATCATAAGATAAATCACGAAAAACTAAAACAAGATCTGTAAAATACTGCCTTCATTGTATCGCCTTCTGACAACGTTACCGAACTTTACGACCAATATATAAACAGCCTTTCCTCTGTAATTGATGCTCATGCACCACTAAAAACGAAATGTGTGGACAAACCCACTCCCGTTTGGATAACTCCGGAATATCGTGAGGCCAAACGGTTATGTAGACAGCTTGAAAGAACTTGGAGAAAAGTCCCATCTGTGCTGAATAGATCGAAACTACGACGATAGATCAGTAAATGCAACTCAATCATAAACAATTCAAAACGAGATCATTACACTAATATTATTAGAACAATTCTGATGATCCAAAAAAACTATGGAAAAAAATGAACAATATTTTGCACAGGAAACATCAGACTGCTTTGCCCGGAGGCAAAGATGACACGCTCCTTGCCAATATGTTTGGTTCTTTCTTCACAGACAAAATCACACGTATACGAAACAAAAGCAGCCTAAACAGACCACTTCACCAGCGATATCACCTGTTGAGTTCAATCACTTCGAACCTGCATCTGTACAGCTTATTCGGTAAGTCATTCTCGATTCTCCTACTAAATCATGTATTCCCGACCCTTGGCCCACTTTCCTGGTTAAAGATTTTGTTGACATTTTGGTACCATCTATCACTAAATTGGTTAACTGCTCCATGATGGAAGGTTTAGTGCCTAGTAGATTGAAACAGGCTGTAATTACTCCATTGCTTAAAAATCCCTCGTTATCCAAGGAAGAGATGAAAAACTACCGCCCAGTATCGGGTCTATGTTTCATCTCCAAACTGGTTGAACGAGTGGTTGCATCCCAGATTAAACACATGGATAAAAACAACACTTGGATAAAAACAATTTGGGTAATCCATTCCAGTCTGCCTACAAGAGCGGCCACTCAATAGAAACTGCGTTGTTGAATATAAAGAATGACATACACATTTCGTTGTCAAAAAGCATGCCGACTGCTCTGGTATTACTTGATCTTTCGGCTGCTTTCGACACGATCGACCATACAGTTCTCTTGGAATGTCTATCATCTTGGTTTGGCTTTGGTGGGACTGCACGCAAGTGGTTCTCGTCCTATTTGTCTGGTAGGGTCCAATCAGTTAAGGTTGGCGACAGCCTTTCAGAGCTCGCAGATATAAAATTTGGTGTTCCACAGGGATCAGTTCTTGGTCCCATTTTGTTTTCCATGTACACAACACCTCTACATAAAATAATCTCTGCACATAATACGGTTAACTATCATTTCTATGCTGATGATACTCAGCTTTATATGCCACTCTCACAAACAAATTGTGCTACGGATCTAGTCACGCTCCAGGAATGTCTCAAAGATGTCCAAAGCTGGATGAATGTAAACAAGCTTAAGCTCAATCCAGGTAAAACTGAGTTTATCCTGTTTGGTACCAAGTCTCAAAGGGCTAAGATGGCAGATTGTTTTCCAGTGGATGTTCTTGGAAATGAAATCAGTCCTACGGAAATTTGTTTTTGATTCTGATTTTTCATTCTCCAATCAGGTTGTTTCTGTTTGTAAATCATGTTTTGTGGGTCTTCGCGACCTAAGAAGGATCAGGCGTAATCTCTCGAAAAGCAATACAATTACATTGGCTAATGCACTAGTTAGTAGTAGACTTGATTATTGTAATTCATTGTATAGGTCTTTATCCAGTCGGGATTTGAATAAGTTACAATGTGTTCAGAATACTTTGGCCCGCATTGTCACTCGGACATCTAAGTTCTCTCATATTACCCCTGTTCTCAGGTCACTACATTGGTTGCCCATTAGGCACAGAATAGAGTTTAAAACCGCAACAATTATTTACAAATCATTGCATACGGGACTACCTGCATATTTCAACGATCACCTAACTCGCTACACATGTAAAGTGAACACGAGGCGTGGCAATCCTGATAAACTGTTCCTTAAATTGTTAAAATGTCCCACTTTATAAACCTTCCATTAATAAATCAAAGGTTCAATTTCAAAACAGTTTGAGTATGACGGCCCCTCACTTTGGAATTCCCTACCAAATGATATTCGTTCTGCTCCAACCCTGTCTAGTTTCAGGCATCAGCTTAAGACGCATCTATTTCTGGATGCCTATCCCCCTTAACCTTCTCAACACAGCCGGTTGTCATCTCGATCACGAACTATTTCTGACCACGTTTTATGATATTGGTTATTAATCAGGACTGTTGCGCCTTAGAATTCGTTATACGAAATTAAGCGCTATAAAAGTTTGATAATTATTATTATTATTATATACCTATGGGAGTTGTCCTATTGTACAGTATAGACAATCGATCGTGCGATTAATTCCTGTATTGGAACATACAGGTCATGTGTTAATTGCACGGCGTATCCGTGGCAATGCGCTCAGCAACCAGCGGTGTTTATGCATTTATATTCATGCGCTTGTAACCTGACTTTTTTGTAGGTCAAAGAATTGATAAAAACACCTCATGTTTTCGTGTAAATAATCACAAATTAATGTCAGAAAATGTAATAGTTTGCTTTCCAATGGATGTACATGTCATTGTGCGGTATATAATAACAAGTTAATCAACTGAATTCAGTGTTTGAGGCACTCGGTCGTGTCTGGGCCGCGGACGCACTCGCAAGCTCGTGCGAGCTACGGCCCAGACCCGACCTCGTGCCTCAAACACTGAATTCAGTCGATTACCTATAATTATTATATCCAGAAGTGGTTAATTGGATATTGCCTCGTTTCACTAATAGACGCTTACATGAGACCCAGCGATTCATCGATGCGACTCATTAGTGAATGTCACGCGTGACAGCCACGGAGACCAGACGGCAGGTTAATGCAAAATCAACATGATTCGTTGATAATTCCCGCAACCACATATTAGGTATACGGTAGTCAATACCTTATGGCGAACAACACTGCCTGGCATTCAATTTCAGAGAATAAAACGTGGTCAGTTAAATAGGGTATGGGTGGATAGGTTTGTAGCAGGAAATGAGGTTACGGATTTACCTGTTCGCAGGTGTACACCTGCTGCTTTTGATCGAGAATTCACTGGCGAAGGTCGGAAAGTTCAAGCTATTTTATGGACCAAACAAACGTTCCAAAAGGCCTGTCGTCGGCTCGCTGTCCGGGGTCTCCAGAATAACGTGTGCGGATCACTGTAGTAACTTGGAGTGCAAAGGTTTCAACTGGAAGAAAACCTCAACATGGTCCAATGGCGACTGTTACGTGCTTGGATCTGATGCGATGACTTCCGAAATCGTTAACGACGCTAAATTTTACTACTATGAACGCTACGATCACAGTAAGTTGGTTCAGTGTGTCCCAGTATTTGGTAGTCTTGAAAAGTTTATCAATTATGTGATATAACATGCACCAAGCAGCTGGCCACTGGACGTTAGCCGACCTAGTTCTATTGGCATGGGATAAGTGTAGGTTCAATTTGACGTTCTATTGTGCCGAACTTACATATAACATCGTACCAATATAAATATTTTCCTCCTTATATTGTCAAACCCGTGCACGAATCTGAGATTCTATGTCTACCATCTCACGAGTATCCTTACAACGTGCTATACTGGACAGATACGTAAATGCCATGTTTAAAAATAGCGAGCTGAACAATGTATGTTTCCGTATGCTGAATTTCTCCCGAAAATGCAAATCTTTCACGCTACCAATTGGAGGACGCTCGTACCCATCCCTGACAATAGTATTATTTGGAAAAAGTGTAAGATCATCCCTGGCAATCTAGTGCTCCAAGTGCGGCAATCTCATGCGCTTTCTTCGATTAGAATGTTGGACATAGAAATGGGTAGATTTCGAAAATGCACTCACTTTTTATATTTCCCACTTGACATCATGGTTGGTGACTTTGACTTTGAATTTTCAACATGACTCGATTACCAACACAGTATAATCAGGTCATGTCACGTTAGCGGCTTGCTGCAGGGTGTATTCCTCAAACTGGTAACATGGTCATCTTGAGCGAGGAAATCTTCCAAAAATGCACATTTCTTGCTTTTAGGATTGTGTACAAATCAGAGTTTATGCTACGTCTATGGATTCCGACTGCAATACGAGGAAGCTCATACAAGATGCCCCCAATATCGCTCGGATCTGTACTTTGCTGACGTCACATCAGCGCACGAGAGTCAGGCTTTCGCACATCTTGCAAGTAAGAGTTTTTCTCTTCCGAACATCAGTTCTGTCTCATTCAGGATATGTGAACGCGGTTCAGAACAGCACGTTTTAAAGTGGCATTGCATGAAATACACACTTCGTAAGTGTACTAATTATAGAAGGAGTGCAGAGAACCAGGAGCCTCGAGTCATCCCGTGACAAACAACTGTAAAGAAAAGAATTTGATTTTTGTTTAATTCCAAGGTCATAATTATAAGTTTCACAAAATGGAACCTGGGTGACAGCGAAACGATTATGATGATTCGTCATGAGGACAAAATAACTTGTCAAGACCGAATACCAAATTATTTGTTAAGACCAATCGTTCATCGAAATGAAATACAAATTCGTCGAAAAGAACAAAGATTCAAATGGACGAAATAAGGCTTGCGCCAAATTAATTTTCTATAAAGTAATAAACAGTCTCCTCGATGCTTCGTCATTCCTGCACATCTTATAACTTGAAATGTTCACCGGTTATTTCTTCCAGTAGCCAACGGACAAATAGGATACTGGGTGGGCGGTCGACGGCCGCCAGGTGGTAACAACTCTGAGTTCTACTGGTCACATTCTGGCGATGACGTGTACAACGGGTACACCAACTGGTACCGTAATCAGCCTTATTCTAGCCTGGCGGGGTTTGACTGTATCCGTACGAGAGAAGAATGGAACTGGCAGTGGGATGATGACAAGTGCACGAAGAAACTGATGTACTTCTGCAAGTCTTACTAGAGTGCAAAGTTCGTCAGTGCATATGAGCATCTTACTTGTGCATGTATATACATTGTATATATAGGATACATTGCATATATAGAAGAGTCAGATGTGTACTTAAATAATGGAGAACAATTTGTGATTGTACATCAAGAGTGAGCTATTTGATCAATTAGTATTGCACAATCATATTAAGTCTACAATCAAGTATCATGTATTATTGAGCAATAAATACTATTATTATAATACCCATGTGAAATTTCCCTCTGTTTTCAATGTAAAGCGATCGTTCCGATAAGTTACCATATCGGATCACCTGTGCCCTGCACTTATTGTATTACGTGTCCATAGCAACGGCGGCTCTAAACGGACAAACATGCTCTAAACGGACATGATGCTAGTAAAAAAAAAACGTCAATGACGTTACAACTGTGGCTGGGCCGAAGTCCAAAATTTGTTTACAAACAGGCTTGTTGACACTGAAAAGGCCCTAAATATCCCCTGAATTCAGGCAAATAGCCATTTTTTTAAAAGAAAATTTATAAGTATTTATGTGGGGGTATATAATAGTAAGATATTGAGTGATAGCGGGTTTTTGGCACTCATTCTTGTCACGCAAACTCAGTCGCAAGCTCGTGAATTATGTAGCGCAACAAGAACTCGTGCTTCAAACCCATTATCACATCAATAACCTTATAATACTCATTTTGAGTCTCGGAAAGTAGCATCAGGCATTTTTCAATGCATGTTATGAATTTTTTGACATTTACAAGCCATCACCCATGATAAAATGATAGGAATAAAGGGCTTGCGTAATCTTTACTTTGACGTGTTCCATAATCAATGTCTACTAATTAAACTCTCAAGTGTATGTTTGTGATGTGTATTTTAACGTCGGGAACAAATACGAACCCTTATCGGATCGTAACGTCTAGATTGTTGCACAAACCGACTCGTAGCGCTGAGTTTTCACAAAACCGTTTATTATTCCAACAAGGCGAATTGTTCCATGCGTACTTTCACTCGCTCTGTCACACACACAAAGTTGAGTTAGCCCCCACAAGTCTTCTAATAATATCCTATAAGTTCCTTACTCTGTATTCACTATGTTTTCTGTAGTATTCCTCTCGTTCTTTATAGTCCTTTTTGGCCTGATAGTTACACAATCAATATGGCGGACTTTTCGGCCATCTTGTTACCCAGGAACCTCTAAAACAACTGCATAAACTAACCGTCCATTGAAAAAGAACGTCGTGGGGGGGGGGGGGGGGTTCCTAGGTGTCACGTGGTGCGAACGATAAGTCGTGATTGGCTGCAGGGTCTGAAGAGACAGTGGTGGCACGCATGCATGCAAATATATACTATGGGCAGAAAATGTCGAAATGGTGTATAAGTCTGTACCGTGTCAGTGCGTGTATGTTTGCGTGGGTGCGGGTGGAGTTTTGGGGGGAGTGAAACCTGAATAAATATACTACAATTACACCACTTCGTCCGGCTATGCCCTCGTAGTCGACCCTTCCCCAAAACCTAAGTCCGTTATAAAATCCTAACAAAAAGAAGCTAAAAGTCCTACAAAGTCTACCCACACACTCGCCGCGCGAAGCAATGAGAAAAGAACTATGTACAATAAAAATGATTCCCTAACTAGTCAAATTAATCGTCAGTGTCGGTCCGTCAAGCTAGGATGAGAGACGTACATATAAAACACAAGCACAGAATATTTACAAGAGATATCACAGATGGATGAAATGTAAAATAATACTGGTTATAATATACACGATCTCATCACCACATTAAACCGATAAGTATTCACAAACGAACCGTAAAACATGACGATATGGTATACTATACGATAAATTATACGATCACGGCCTGAATCGCCAGCCCTAATAAGACCACGTAAGGCCTGGCATCCCGATGGGTATACAATTCGTTTTATTCCCTAGTCACACTAACCATGGTGCGTGATCAGGATTTGACAAGTCGACCAGTTCTACTCCTTATCCTTGGAGGTTGGTTTCTTTAACGATGCGTCCTTCTTTTCCGTTGCATACACTGCGCCCATGACGCGGTGTGGCACGTCAGCGTCGAGGTGTTGGACAATATCGCCGATTATCCTCAACAAGCGTTCTGAGCTGACAGCCTGTGGCTGCTGTTCCAAACGATCAGTCAACTCCTCGATATGAGATGTTGAGGTCCTCAAGAAGCTCCTCGTTCCGTTGTCGAATGTCTCACCAACTGTTCGGCGCTCCTGTAAGATGCCTAGGGCGTATCCGGCAATGTAGGCATTGTATTAAGCCTGTTGAATATGTGAGTCCATCGCACGGGTATACTCAGCTCAGATAGCCTTTGCATATTGTTTGAATATATCGTCGGCACGGGCAAGGTCTATCAATGGCAGATGGGCCTCGGGACCAAGTGGCGCGGTCAGAGGGTCCATTATGTTAGCGGCTCGTTGTCGATACCGGTCCCACCACCGGTCGTGAGATGGGATATCGTCGGGGAGTTTATCAGACGTTGGGAGGTGTATGAACTCTCGCGTGTCGGGGTTCTCGGCGGTGAGAGGCTGTAGGCCAGGCAGGCGTCAATTCAGTAATTGATGGCCTAAATCTCGGAGAAACCCCTACTCACTGCTGAACTCTCCGGCGCCGTGAAGTTGTAGACCACAGGCCAGTTGGCGATGTGGTGGTTCGGGTCGTCGGGAGTAGCCTCCGGACATGTGCCTGTTATGAACAACAGGGTGAATTCATCAATATCGTACATTGATTCGTCTGGTGGGAGAGGATACGGTGCATCCTGTCGTCCGCGTCCACACTCTGGGCGCTGAGATCCTTGTCGTTGAGGTTCTTGTCGCTGAGGTTCTTGGGGCTGAGGCTCCACTCGTTGGGGTTTACTCAGGTTGCGTTTTACTCGCTGAGGTTCCTCGTGCGGACGTATAGCGGGGAGCTCCTCCTCTGTTTTTGGAATGAGTCCCTCCCATATCCGATAATCTGTATACTGTGGCTCGTTGGGAATCTCTGGCACGACTCGTCTTGGTACAATGTAGGAATAACGCTGATCGGCGAGAGAGTTAGTAGGCCACTTGTGGTCACTCGCAGACGGTTTGTAATTTGCTAGCGCAGCCCTGGGTAGCAACCGTTGAACGATTTCGGTATTGAAGTAGATCGTGTGCGGCTTCTTGAGGTGCACTATCGCATTGATAATCACTAAGTCACTGCGGAGTTTCTCCATCCTCTCCTCAGCCGCTTTGTCTTTACCCTCGATGCGTTCCAAACGTTCAAATACCATTTGGACAGGTCGAACTCGACTCGGGGCATTCTGTCGAAAAATGTCCAAATGCATTGGCCACATAGCGAATGACAATGTCCGCCCATCTGGTCGTCGGAGTATCGGTAGCGGGGATTCATTTGCATACCCACAGCGCAGCGTCCAACATATCTGCGAATTAAACTATCGTCCGGGGCGTATTCAATACCGGAAAAAAAGGGTATCGCAACTGATTGTTCGGGAGAAGTCGTCAAGTCACAAAGTACTCGAATTGTCTTTAGCCGCCATTGCGTGCCTTCACTTTCGCTGAGGAATTCCTTTCGACTTGTTAACACAAATTCATGGACAGTTTCTTCACAATTTGATGCTAAAAGTGTCTGTCAAATGTCGTTCAGTAGTATTCCACAGTCTATCACTTCGAAATAACAATGTTTTATCAACAGTTGAATAATGTAGATAAGCCGCAAAGATTTATCCATCTTATCGCTCTGGAAACTTTCCTCAGAATGACTTACATTCACTGTATCCCGTCTATTGTCTATAGCATATCAATACACAGCGGGGGGAGCGTTATTACTGTGTGAAGTCTGTATGTGTTGTATGACCACCTGATTAGACCTGCCGTCGTCCTGGCAACGCGCGGTCTTCCTTCTCTGGTTGGCTTACCAGTCCATAATGGCGGGGGATAGCCATTCTCTGCTCAGTTTTCCTTATACGCTGTACGATCCTTGGATTTCACACTCCTTTCATATCACTGTATATATACTAGCTGCCTACAAATTACGGGACTTTTCTGTCCGGATAAGCTCTATTGTCTGTAGTAGGGGATTTTAATGTGGGTGCAGTGGGTGGCTTATAAGTTTACACACGTTCCGGTTTTCCTTGTGAACTCCTTGTGAGTTTTTATTTTAACTTTCCTTCTCAACCAGTGACGTGCTGTAAACGGACGGTGAACTTGACGAATCAGATGACACTCGGTTACTTGACTTGACATAAATGTCAGGCTCTCAGGGTCGCTTCGTTCCATGCATTTTCATCCTGTTACTCAGGGAACGACACTTTACTATTCGATGAGGGTTTTGAATGGATTTGCTGGTCGGCCATGAAGTAGCGCGATGAAATATGATTAAATGTATTTGATGACAGGCTGCGTTTCAGTTAACGTAAGATAATACATGGTTTCGTCCCGCTTCATGGCATTACCCGGAATTTTTCTTCTGGCGAGCAGAGGTCCATTACTGCAAACTTGCTCTGGAGTTGACCTCCCTGACGCACTTTCAACGACTAGGTAGCCTTCCATACTTCATCACCGGAATCTGCGCGGAATGAATGCAAAACATGGCATGCGGAGGGGGAGATTATGACGAATCAGGGCACATACAGACCTCACGGAGATGTCACCATACAAATATCAACACGTAATCATTATGCAACCATCATAATCATCATCGTCTACTCATTTGTCGGGGTTGTCTGACAATGGGGTTGTCTCATTACTCAGTGGGTCTCTGCAAAGAGAGGGTTGGGTTCGAGAAGGGCGAAGCGGAGGGAGCAGCATGGCGGGCCATACATAGTTTGGTTCTTCTGGGTTGGGGACTGGGGACTGTTCCGTGAGGAACTGGGCGTTTTCTGGGCAACACTCTCGTAACAGATTCTGCCACTCTTGCCGATCGGGTTGAGTTGTTTCGTCTTGGGGAATGACCAAGTGGTCACCTGAGCGATTGGGTTCATCCTCCTTGTCAGAGTCCGTAGTATTACCCAGCTGTTTCTCCACAATATCAGAGCAGCATGACGATAGCTGTGATTCACTGTACGGTTTGATGACTTCCATACAGGCGACACGCATTGGACGTGGACAACGTATGAATCCAAGCTGATAACTCACCCTAGTCGTTCTGGGTTCTCTCCGTGCGAATAGGACTTCCTGACCGACTTGGACTGTTCCCTCGCCATGGGGATCAATGGCAGTCACCTGTTGGAAGAAGTTCCTCCCCAGGATCATATCGAGAGAAAGAGAGAACTGCACTCTCAGATTTAGTATCGCTTGGGTATCGCGTGTACCCTCTGAAGTGTACGGCGAACCTCCAACATTCATATATAGTTCGACGAATGTTGAGTGCAGTATCACGAGCGTTGAGAGATGACATCCCTTCGTGGCGTCGAGGCTCACAGGGCGGACGTTGAGGTAGGGGCAATACCGGTTGAGGTATCGACACCCCTTCATGGAGCGGTGGTGTACTAGGCAAAACTGGCGATTTCGGTGTGACTCGTTTCCGAATTGGAGTCGAAGCAGTAACCGGAGGTGGCCCTGAGACAGGGGCTCGGAATTGCGTCACCGGAGGTGGGTAGCTGGGCATGTATACGACGACGGGTTTGGAGCAGGTATGACTGGCGGTGTCGGTGTCGGATTGTTCACCGGTGGCGATTTGGCTTGTCAGTTCGGTTCTGACCTATCTTGATCTGTACTTCGATCAGAATTACCGAATGGTGGGTTCAACTGGAAAGGCTTCATACCGTTCTTTATGAGAATGTCTCTCAATTGAAAACACTTTACTCACTGATGTTTGGACCATTTGCAGAAAAAGCACTTCATTGTATCGCCCGGCGGGGGAGGTTTGTCACTACGAGGAGCAGCTGTCGCTCCTAGTACTGAAAAGAGTACTTCTTCAGAATAGTGTCCTTAATCATCACTGATAACACTTTGGAAGGCCTGAGCCACCCATTCGTGTGAACAGCATAGACGAACTAGAAGATGCTACCTGTGAAGCTCCCAGATAGCGAACCATTCCCCCGTAGGAAGCGACCTGTGCTGAGATGGGTATATCAATGTGGCGTGGCGCGTGTTGCATCAAAGACGCTGGGGCATGACACTCGCTAGCATATGGCATTGAGTATCCCATCGGTGCCATTGGGCCGATCGGTATTTCGGTATCGGGTGCAGCACAGCGATTCGGCATCGTCGTGTAGATCGGTACTCCCATGTCTGTCGTACCGTAAGTTGGCAGTGCGGTTGTAGCGACGGGAACCTGTGGTTCCATGGGCTTCCACTGATTGTGATCGATGCAGGTGCATACACCTGGCAGTCGGTGACGACCGAGGGCGCTCTCCGTTGAGGTGCAGAAACTGTCGGCGCTTGGGCATTGGCTTATTTCGGTAGCAACAGCGGGTTCAGGGCAGCAAGGGGTTGCCGCGTCCCGGGTGGCGCGGAGCCGTAAGCCTGTGTATCGAACCTTGGACGTGATGACTGGAATTTCGTCTGGGGAACCATTTCTGTATATCTGTTTTGAACTTGTGGCACATTGTCCCTTGCACTCACAAGTGGCGACACCGAGGCCGCTCACCAACCATGTAACTTGGTCGGTAATCGTATTTTTTTCGTACGCGTTCTGGAATCATTGTGTATTCATAAGGTGTAAAAAACACTGAGGGTCCTCCGCATACTGTAGGTTCTTGGTACACACGTGACTGTACCGCGCTCGGGTCTAACGTCGCCGTGTATTCCAGCGGTGGTATCTGACCAAAAATGTCGGGGGGTGCGAGCGGCACACTCATCGATGCTCCGTTTCTGGCGGCATATGGGTTGACTCCCATCACGTCGATCGGTACACTGGGTCAGATTCTTGTTAGATCTTCTGTCGTGTAGAGGGGTGATCCGCCTGGCTGCGATGTGGGTGACGCACCTTGTAGCGACGCGTTATCTTGGGGTGTCCCGTACAGTCTAAACCCTGGTGGCGAACCGTGCGATACAGGACCGTAACACTAGATGAACTCGATGATGCGTCATCCTGTAGAACAGTCCTCATTCCGAAAGTGGCAGCCAATCGCGGAAATGTCACTATTCCATCGAACGATGCGATCACAGGGAGCCCCGCTCCCGTTAGCGACTGAGATGTCGATGGCGTAGATCGGTTAATCAAGTCAATGCTTACACAAAGCCGAAACTGATCCAATTCTGGTCAACGGTGCCAATGTGATGTATTTTACGTCGGGAACAAATACGAACCCTTATCGGATCGTAACGTCTAGATTGTTGCACATACCGACTCGTAGCACTGAGTTTTCACAATACTGTTTATTATTCCAACAAGGCGAATTGTTCGATGAGTACTTTCACTCGCTCTGTCACACAAGTCTTCTAATAATATTCTATGTGTTCCACACTCCACGGTGGTTAGGCGTTACGCGTTATTCAGGGAGCCCCGCGTAAAATCGTGAGTATTACGCGTTATTCGTGAGGAAATTTTACCATTCTCAAATGTCGGATTTGGATTTGCACGGAACATTATACATATTCATGATTGTTGTTAAGAGTTTAAATCAGAGAAATAAGCCAGTGTAGCGATACCTTTGACTCCACAATATCTGTCAATTTTGCTCAGACATCCGCTCTCCTCTGTTTTGGGGTTGAAAATGTTATGTTTCGGCATTGATATAGAAAGAATGCGAGGTATATGATAGTGATAGATTGATAGTGACATATGCCTGTCTTCAAAATGTTTCACATCGGTCGCAGGCGGCACAAATTCAGGTTTAATGTATCATTTGTTTATTTCCTATACTTTACGCGATTTGCCTGAGGGCATTACGCGTATGTGCATGAGTAAATATTTTGGTGAGGTTGTTATATTTCTTTTTAAAGCGAATCTTACCCCACGTTTTACTGCTCAATCAATGAAATAAATTGAAGTTCAAGAGATAATGTTTTCACATGATGAGCCTCTCTGTAAAAACCACGAAAAACTCATAATATTGCCAATTTCTGATTTATGAAGATTGGGAAGGACATATGGAGGATAATGATAAATAAGAAGTACCGACAGAACTTGTAACATTCTTAGTTGATGAACTACTCAATTAAAACAACTGGTTGAAAGATGCAACAATAAAGAAAGATTTCTCCAAGCATTCTATGATTTACCAACACGCATTTCGTTGATTTCAAATGATAACCGATTATATCTCACAAACGAGTCGCAAGTGTGCGGGTGTTGTCACGAACTGTGTGTCCATTTTCGTCAATATGACGACTTTTGCAAGTAATTCATAGTAGCATATGTGATGTTTGCTTATTGGGATGTTCCGTGGAAACAACATTTTATGAGAAAAATGAACCATTTCATTAGTTTTCCCATTTGAAGTGGGGGCCGGTGTCGTTTCCTGTACTATTTCCTCACGAATAACGCGTAATATTCACGATTTTACGCGGCCCTCCCTGAATAACGCGTAACGCCTAGCCACCGTGCACTCTGTATTCACATTATTTTCTGTAGTTCTCCTCTCGTTCTTTATGATCCTTTTTGGCCTGATAGTTACACAATCAATATGGCGGATTTCTCGGCCATCTTGTCACCCAGGAACCTCCAAAACAACTGCATAAATTAACCGTCTAATGAACAAGAACGTCGTGGGGGGGGGGGGGGTCATAGGTGTCACGTGGTGCGAATGATAAGTCGTGATCGGCTGCAGGGTTTGAAAAGTAGGTCGTTGCTATGCCAATGGTGGCCCGCGTGCCCGCAAATATATACTGTGGGCAGAAAGTGTGGCAATGTTGTATAAGTCTGTACCGTGTCGGTGCGTGTATGTTTGCGTGAGTGCGGGTGGAGGTAGGTTTGGGGGGAGTGAAGCCTGAATAAATATACTACTTGTTGACAATTCGTACGACAATTTAATGTATAGTGTACTACTGTTCAGTCAAATCGGTTCTCAATGAACCAATTAGAATTCGGAAATAACGTACCAGAGAGTGCCCAAAATTGTTTGACCGAGGTACACCGAGTTGAAAGGATCGAATCTCTCAGTATATTCAAAATCATTTGTGAAGATTTTTGATGCCATATTTGAGTGTTTATTTTTACTCCATAGTTATGTTTATTTTTCTTGTTTTTCTGGCTGGTACTTCTTGCTTCTGTGTCCGAACGCTATAGACAACTATTGGTGAGATGTCCGCAAATCCTTAGTATTTCTCCGATAAGAGAAAAGTGATGAAGATATATATTCAGAGACACAGGTTTTATTACCGATATACGAGGAGCAAATAATTCACTCACAAAACATATCAAGTATAGTTCACTCACACAGGGACCAGGTTTAGACTAGGTCACCAGGCTATAGCATAATCGAAAAAGTACATCGGGTCCAGTTTCAGATTAAAACCCTATTAACGCTGAGCCTCTATACTGGCGTCTGCCTCGTCCTGCGCTTGAGTTCATTGTTCGCATCATAAGTAAATACCAACATTATTTTGTGTAGAATATCCCATACTAATATTATCATCATTCAACGTTTTAGAATGCTCCGACAATTTTTTCATTAAACATCGTTTTGTAGGAGTAAAAGCATGGAGTAAAACATTCGGTGAATGTATATTCTAGGTGTGATACAGTTTGAAGTAAAGGTTTTCAAACTTTTCTTGAAGACTGAGGTTGATGACGATGCTCGGATGTTTGTCGGAAGGTAATTCCACAGTGGAGGTGTTACGTGCCTGATTGCTTGGCCACCAAATCGCTTGTTGATAGGGTGACTGACCAGTGACGAGATGTTAGACGCTGATCTGAGAGTGTGGCGGGGTGCACATGTCTAGCAGCTGCCACATGTGGAGGGTCTTGAAGACTAGCGTAGGGATACAGAACTCTATTCTGAGATGACAATGTAGCCAATGTAGCTCGAAGAGCGTAGGAGAAATGTGATCCCTCTTTGAAGCGCTTGATATAATGCGTACTGCAGTGTTCTGAACAAGCTGTAGCCAAAGTGCTACTACTATATTTGATGATTTTTACGATGTTGCGCATGTGTAAATTATATGATCTGACAACATGCGTGATATCAGCAGACATTGAGAGGTGTTTGTCAAAGTACAATCCAAGATTCATGACGCAGTCTGGTGCATGTATTGCTGTGCCAACGATGATAAAAGACTGTCTTCCAGAGTATGGAGACAAATATGATGTTCAAAATTTCAGTCTTGTCTTGGTTCTTTGTGACATAACTCTGTGACATCCAGTTGACAATGTCTACCACACAGTCCTGAAGAGATCTCATAGCACTGGAATAACTCTCTCGATTAGCTCGGTCGTATTCCAGGTTGAGTTGTATACCGTCTGCATATATGTGGTATATACGGGGACTAGCAAAGTTCCAGAAGATTCCATGAGTGGTCTCGGAGGCAAGACCTTTGGATATTTCAGTCCGAAAAACGGCAGACATTTTGAAAAAAAAAATCAAAATCCCAAAACTGTAAAAATGTCTCTCGAATTATGTTAGGTATGTTTTTTTTTAATTCTTGTTAGTGATGAGATTGTAGACGACGGATGCAGCGCCATGCCAATACGTTATAGGACCTCAGGTTCGGTTAGGCCTACCTAAGAAAAAATGACATGATTGTTCATTTGAGTGAAGATTTACCAGTCGCATTAGCAACAAGATTACTGCATCACTACACGATCGCCCGGTCGTGGACGATAAAAAAAAGCCAACTTGATACAATTTCATTCAATCGGTATGAGCATATTCTATTCATCATGTAAACTTTTATGCATTTGTGGGGTACGTGCGTTGCACTAAGTGAACCTTAGGGCTTTAGTTTTACATCTCATATGTCTCTGGAGGATACTTACAGCCATACTGTGAATCCCACTTCGGGAACACTCTGAAATTAGTGTCCAACGAGAGAATATTTCAATGTCATTATAGACCTTTCGACTTTTTTGACAACTGGGTGACTGCGCGAGCAGGAAAATACCATGGACAAATACTGCAGGGTTATTGCACAATATGGGGTTTTAAGTCCGAGGGTCAAGTCTTTGAGAAGCCCGACGCGAAGCGGATGGCTTCTTGAAGACTTGACTCGAGGGAATGAAACGCCATATTGTGCAATAGCCCGTTTATCATATGCCAGTGGATGTCGGGGACATCTCAGTATGTTTCAAATGACCGATTCATATCCGATTCGAAAGAAATACGCAAGAAATACAGCTTTTATTCACATATTTAGCCGATTCACAGGCCATTTCAGAGTTCCAAGAGCATGTTGGCAAAAACGTCAAACATAACGGATTCGGACCAGGAGAGCGACCATGTGCTTTTGTTTACCCTTCAAAATAATGACGTTTTCTTGAACTGGGAGCTACCCGGGCAAGTGTGGAATTTACAGCCCGCCGGGCAGAATTTTGTTATTGGAAAAATAGGCACAGCTATCGAAAAACAAAATACATAGAAATGGTGTATTTTCAGGTCTAAGTTTGTTGACAGTAATTTAAATTACTGTATAATAGCATTAACTGCGCTATTTGCATCAACTGTCGTTCTGGCATATGATAATAACCATTATTCTCCCATTAAAGTTGGAATCACTTTTAAAATCAGCCAAATTTTGCATTCTTTTTTGTCACGCAAATTTGAAAGTACATCCCGAGATAGTCGGGAATATATAGGAAATATGCATAGATCGACAACAGATACTCAGAAAATTGCCGTTGATCGTGCATGAAAACAGTGGATAGAGAATGATCGGCCTGCCTACATTGCCACAGTATCTAGACAAATACCAATGACGTCATCAGACTGTGTATATAACTCGCCCAAAAGGCGGGGCACTTTTAGGAAAAAAAATTATGCAAATTTTGATTTGGAAACTCTATTTAGGCACGTTATTCACATTATCAGAACCAAATGTGTACAATTTTTCATTCTATAGATAAAATAAAGCTATCCCAGAATGAATAAATTTTGTCAATTCTAAAAGTGATTATAGCTTTAACAACGATCGCTCATGTGCATCGAATGACGTTGCCATAACAACACACTTACCTACATATTAACATCTTCTAAAGCGCTCATTGATGTATGAATACATAAGCAGCGATGCTGTACAGATAGACATTATACACCATATACACTTTCAAAGTAGTGGGGTTTTAGTTCTTTTTAAAAGTCATTATAATCAATGATTAGTCTTATATGAATGTTCATTGGAAGTCGGTTGGACACCACAGAGACCGACTCGGAGAAAGATCTACCGGCGAACGTTTTTCGTCTTGTTCTAGGTTATGTCCGTTACGGTAGTGTCCCATCGTTAGTGGAGCGGGTAAACCGATGTAGATCCTGTGTGGGCAACATTCCACGAGATTGTCAAAAGCTCTGTTGTGTCGTGCAAGGTGAACTTGGCACGCGATCTTAAATTGAGCTCTGTGACTAACAGGTAGCCAGTGAAGAGTTTTTAAGGCTTCTGTAGCACTATAGTCTCCAATAGTCTCGAATAGTCTCCAATTTAGAACGAGATTGGCTGCAGTATGTTGTATCCGGCGAAGAGGAGCCAATGATGTTGCGGGAAGATCATGAGTTCGCGTAATACAAATGTATTACAAACATTTAAAGACACTCAGGCTGGAGTACATTTCTCCCGCTGCTGACGAGTGACGACCACCAAGAAAAATAAACTCTGTCTTCTCCGTATTCATTACCAGTCGTTCATCCAGTCACTAACTGAACACATACACTGCTCAATGTTACTTTTGACAGATGCAGTATCCGAACTGGAGTCATCAAACGAGTCATACAGCGAGTGATCGTCCGCGTAGCCTAACACATAGACGTTGGCGGCATTGCTCGTATCTTGGAGAGTACCCACATACAGGTTATACATGATCGGTCAACACCAACTGCCCTGAGGTACCGAGAAGGACAGATCCTCTTGTACTGAAAATGTGTCCTCGATAGCAACTATAGATGTGCTTGGTTTTAAGTAGCTCGAAAACCATGACACGGCTTTTCCAGATATCTCGAATTTGTTCTGAAGAACACTTAAAAGGATATCGTGGTCGACCGTGTCAGATGCCCTGGTGAGTCGATGCAACTCAAAGATGTGCCTAGCTGATGTTGCGTGTTCCAGGGAATGTCATTGTATAACTTGAACAGTGCTGTTTCCGTACTGAAGTGCTTGCGATAGGCAGACTTCTCCATGAAGAATGAGAGAAATTGATACGCCACTATGTTTTTGTCATGGTAGTTGGGCATTGGGTTGTCGTTAGTGCGTTCAATGGAATGCAAATTTGATTTCTGCATCCAATGTACGATATGTAATATGTAATATATACATGCTCATCTTCACATTGTATATTTTCAACATCATATTTGTTTTTCAACATCATTCTGTAACACTGTCAATTTAATAGCATTTTGTCTGCTAATGTTATTTGTTTGTCATTCCATGTACGAATACTTTACGTTTAGTGTGAATAATGTATTCAAGTAGTGTATACACTGTTTACTGTCACGATCAGGTGATCTATTTCATACGAATATCAGGTGTTGAGGGAACGGATGTTCTACTTTGCTGATCGGTGAGGCATTTTTGGTGTATTTATTCTGCTAAGTACGATCAATGCGTGATCTATTTTTTACTTGCATATTTACAGTCTTCAGATCCGATTACAGTACAGTGCATGTGCCAAACGATTGCGTTCAGTATTATCATTGTAATAGAGTCCTAACTTTAGCTATTGTAAAATACACTTAGGACTTTCCAGCAATTCATTAATTTTTTCACATGCTGGAGAAAGTTGGAGATATTATATACCAAATAATAGATCGATGGTATGAAACCGTCATACATGTAGTAGGCTACTCAACAATATCCATGCAGTCATCTCAGTGGCTGTTTATAATGGGGTACCTGCTGGTGCCACGTGCTTTTGGGGCTCTAAAACAGTCTATTATGCCCAAGAATTGCAAAAAACATCATGACCATTAATATGACCAATTGTTTGTATTGTGCAAAAACAAACATGACAAAAAGTTAATGTAACATTATTACGTTTTTGTATGAATTTGGCAAGTAGACTGTTTCTATGGTTTGTCTATACCCGAATTACATGGTGGCGATCCTGGTGGCAAACAGGAACCCCATTGGCATGACAATACAAATCATATTGCGTCATATGCGTTACAGTTAGAGAAATCCTTGTTGTGAAAATGGGAATAGAAGGACGCAGATGACGAACGATAAATCAGAGTTGCCAAGCATGAAAATTAGCGGATTTTATGGGGCGGCCATTTTGAAAAGCCGCCATATTGGATAGTTCATCCCAGGATATCGAGTGTTAACAAGTGTTAACAAGTGCGTTCTGAAGCTCAAGGGTCACAAATGACAAAATGACACCCCACGCGAAGATTCCTGGGGGGGGGGGGGTGCACGGCGGACCCCCTGTACTGGGCTCATGGACTAATCATAATGAGGTGAGGAAATGAATTATCTACCTTGCCATATAAGCTGCTAAATTTTCGCTTGTTCGGGGAAGGAGCTATGAGGATTTGAATTGGGCATGTGAGCATTATCGGGAATGGTAGAGGTGGCCATACATGCACACGGGTTTCTAAAGAATGGTCTGAGGCTGCACATGCTTCGAGTACTGACTATAAACCCCGATTATCATGAAGACATTACCATCAATATGATTCTCCTAATCTTCTTTTTTCTGAAATTTGCAATACTTAAGAGGTTTTCTGGTCTTTCACACAGTAGGTCACCAAGTAAAGTCATGAAATTTGCAATACTTGAGAGGTTTTCTGGTCTTTCACACAGTAGGTCACATGGTAAAGTCATGAAATTTGCAATACTTGAGAGGTTTCCTGGTCTTTCACACAGTAGGTCACCAAGTGAAGTCATGAAATTTGCAATACTTGAGAGGTTTTCTGGTCTTTCACACAGTAGGTCACCAAGTGTAGTCATTAAATTTGCAATACTTGAGAGGTTTTCTTGTCTTTCACACAGTAGCTCACCAAGTGAATTTCTCCTGAATGCATGTGAGTGCATGTGAATAATATGATATCATTTTACATAAAAGGTCTGGACAACAAGTGAATTCGATGGATGACGGCTGATATCACCTGTGGCCACATATACTATCGTGCCCAAACCTGTTAATAACTTAATAACTCCTGAAGTGGGGATTTAGTTGTTTCAATCATGCGCACCCCCGTGTGACATAGTAATTCATCGATCCAACTCAGCAGTGTATGTCACGTGCAACTGTCGCCGAGACCTGACAGCAGGTATTTGCAAATTTGACGTGATCAGGAAACTATTCATGGAACAACATCATATACTGTAGCCAATACTTTTTGGCCAACAAGAACACCACTGACTTCAGACTTCAAACATTAACTGTCATTTGCGTAGTTCATGTGTGACTGGATAGGTTTGTAGCAGGAAATGAGGTTACGGATTTACCTTTTCACAGGTGTATACCTGTTGTCTTCGATTGAGAACTCGTTGGCGAAGGTGGGAAAGTTCAAGCTATTTTATGGACCAAACAAACGTTCCAAAAGGCCTGTTGTCGGCTCGCTGTTCGGAGTCTCCAGAATAACGTGTGCGGATAACTGTAGAAACTTGGATTGCAAAGGCTTTAATTGGAAAAAAAGCCCAACAGGGTCCAATGGCGACTGCTACGTGCTTGGATCTGATGCTAGGACCTCTGACATCGTTAGCGACGCTAAATTTTATTACTATGAACGCTACGATCACAGTAAGTCGGTCTAGTGTGTCCCAGTATTTGGTCTTTAACAAAATAAAATTATGTGACTTTACAGCTAGTCACTGGTTGTTAACCGACCTAGTTCTATTGGTTTGGGATGAGCTCAGAATAAAGTCGGCGTTCTATTGCTCCAAATACACAGCTATACGGTAACGACATTGTGAAACCTGAGCACGAGTCCGAGATTCCATGTGTACCATGTCACGAGTGCACTAACAAAATGCTATATTGGACGGATACGTCGATTCCTTGTTGAAAAATAGCGAGCTGAACAACGTTTCTCCCGAATTACGCTTATTATCGACTTTACAGCTCAAAAATCAAATGTACATGTAGAGGCAATGATATATATTGAATATTCGTATCGACTTGAACTTGACCTCTGACTTTATTTTCAAGGTCAGAGCACAAAATAGCTATTATCGCGCTTATTTTCAACTTCACAGCTTTGAAATCAATTGTGGAAATATAGGAAATGATATGTGATGGATATTGCCATGATGTTGAATTTAGACTTTGACCTCATTGTTAAGGTGACAATTATGGACATAGGGGAAGATATATGCTGAATGTTGTCATAATCTTGAACTTGACCTTCGACCTTGTTTTCAAGGTCAGAGCACAAAATGACCAATATTTAGATTTTCATCGACTTTGTAGCTTGGGAATGAATTGTGGACATACAGGAAATGATATATACCAATTATTCTGACCTTTGCCTGGACCATTAACTTCATGTTTAAGTTCACAGAACAAACTCAAACTTGCTACTATACATTTCCTATTGTTGAACTTATAACATACGCTGAATATTCTCGTGACCTTGAATTTGACAAGTGACCTTATTTTCAAGATTATGGGGACAAAATGGCTAATATCTAGATCTATTTTCATGTTGATTTTGGGGAATTCATGACGGGTGCCACTAATGGGGCAGGAAATGCTCACTCTTTCCGGAACACCTGATTTCACCTCCTAATGGCTATTTTTGGGGGTTCATGAGTTTCCCTGTCATTTTTGTTTTCTCTCGCTTCATATGCCTGATATAACTTTCTGTCCCCGGACTATGAGATTGGATGGCGGCCTATACCCAGTACTGGGTACTGGGTATAGGCACATTTTATTCGTCTTAGGATTGTGTCCAAATCAAAGTTTATGCTACGTCTATGGATTCCGACTGCGGTACGAGGAAGCTCATACAAGATGCCCCCAATATCGCCCGGATCTGTACTTCGCGGACGTCAGATCGGCTCACGAGAGTCAGGCTTTCACAAATCTTGCAAGTAAGCGTTTATCATCTATTGGACATAAGTAGAGACACAGTCAGGATCTGTGAACGTGGTTCAGAACAGCACGTTTTCAAATGGTATTGCATGAACTACACACAAGAAGTGCATATAGCCCGGGGCGTAGGATCTTCACGCACAAACAATTATATATATATATATATATAATTCGTCGAGACGATAAAATAATTCATAAGGACGAAATATCAATTCGGCGAAACGAAATAAAGCTTGCTCCAAGATTGCTCCATTTGCTCCATGCTTCATAGACTCCTCGATAACTTGTAATTCCGGTGGATCATATAACTTGACATTTTCACCGGTTATTTCTTCCAGTAGCCAACGGACAAATAGGATACTGGGTGGGCGGTCGACGGCCGCCAGGTGGTAACAACTCGGAGTTCTACTGGTCACATTCTGGCGATGACGTGTACAATGGGTACACCAACTGGCACAGTGGTCAGCCTTATTCAAGCACGGTGGGATTTGACTGTATCCGTACAAGAGAAGCATGGAACTGGCAGTGGGATGATGATAAGTGCACGAAGAAACTGATGTACTTCTGCAAGTCTTACTAGAATGCAAAGTTCGTCAATGCCTACATGTACGAACATCCAATACGTATGTAGAGTCTATTGTTAATGATTATTGAAGGAGGAGTTATTGATAATATGGATAATTCTTGAATTGCTGAAAGGTGCCAGATGTGTACCTAAATATAAAGAGGCTATACTTGGGATCAGTGAGCGTACTTTAGTCTAATCCAACATCATGGACTATTAAGCATTAAATTATGTAACATTCATGTAGCGAAAACATAAATACGCATGCTTAGTCTCGAAAAAATAGTATTCGGTCAGTTTCTTACACGCATGCTACCAGACTTTTTAGTACGCTCCCAATATATTTAGTTTTGTTTTGTTTTTCTTTTATTAAAAATGTATAATAAATGTATATAATGTAGACGGCGGACGTAACGTCATTCCAATAGGATTCCCGAAAACTGACGTGTTCTTCAAAGGTTTTACCTGTCGCATTCGCAGCAAGAACGTTGCATCAATACAGGACCGGTCGGTGGTGGTTGGAAGAAGAAACGCTCATGTCTTGAAAGATTATATATAATGAACATATCATGGTCTGTACAGACTTTGGTATATGTACCAGTATGCATCTGGGGTGGATACGTTGCTCTGAATGAACCATAGAACTGTAGTTTTACAACATCGTGATAGTCTCCTAAGGACACGTAGACCAATTCCGAGAATCCCACTTCGGAAATACTCGACATCCGAACGGAGAATAGTGTAACGTTAGTTGTAAATAATGCAGTTAAGTAGGACTCGGACAAAGATGTTCGCAGAATAGCATACATTCCATATCAATTACCATTACAATATCAATCAAGCTAATTTTTTACGCTCTAGGAAATTTCAGACTTAAGAGGATCAATATTAATCGGCAGCAGTGACATTTCAGTATCACAACTTGTAATTTAAGTGCTGAATCCCATCACTGAAAGCCTATGAGTAAGATCCACAAACCCTGCACAATGCCGAAACAGGCACTTTGGGACCCGCATTGAACAATTGAGAACATTCGTTTTATGGAGGGTGTAAAAGGGTTCAACACTCGAAACAAAACATTGGCGGTTCCATTTATCTTGAAAAGATTACTAAGTACATTAATGCGTCGATCACAAAAGCGAGGGATATTTGCTTGTCATACTTTTATTATGCACCACATGAATGTATGTATCGACAGTAACATTACAGCAATATTTTGATAATCATTGAGAAGACATTCAACTATTATTAAAAGAGATGCCTCGATGAACCAATGATTGGCAAAACTTAAATTCTACGCTAACACACCTGACTTTACATGGCCACAGAGCAAATATCCATCCACAATCTACACAGTTACTTGAAAGAACCCTGTCTAAGATAATGATTGAGAAAAAAAAACGATTTCATTGATTGCTTGTAGTGGTACTATTATTGTGAAGTAATATATCACCACCACTTTATAGGAGTAATACTTGAAATATCATGACCAGGATGCTTGCCGGCATCATAACGTCCCCATATGTATATATAAATGTGTTTCTGATCAAGGGTTGGGGTATAAAAGAAATATATCATAGCAAAAAATGTCGGTTTTCATTGATTGAATATGGCAGAAAAGTGGGTACCGGTATGTTCAAAGATGTCATGAGATTTTTTGAGGTGAGGTCTCACAATTGTGTTCGTCATGTACTTATCATTACGACATTAAAACAGGAGAACAATACATGTAAAAGAACATGGGTACAATGCCTCATTCGTGAGTTATCTGTAAATGATCCGGTCCGGTATTTCATTGCCCCCTCATACATACAAGGGAAACAAAATCTACCATAAAAAGACAATAACATACACTTGTCACCCGGAACACAATGATATCCAATTCGTTGTTTTCTTAATCATGGAACTGAAAAGTGTGTTGGTCACTGTAAAACACAAGCTTGTGACTGATCGTCCCTTGAGCCGGCTACTCTGGCGTAGCAGATCGCCTGCATCCAGTCGTTTTGTGATGTTTCATCCTCCGCCATTATGTAATATGTCCGCTTTATGTTCTTGGGCCGTATGCTGAAAGCGTGCTGCTTTTTGTCGACGTCACTTTCGGCAATCTCCGCGTTTTCGAGTTGAATTTTCTTCGGCGTAAGCTGTTGGGAAATGAAGGTCAAACAAGGTGATGCTTTAATATATATCAAGATGATATAGAAAATGCTTGAGACCACTGTATACCCTAGCGCTTTATTGAAAGGTTTGATTTAACTGGTTAAATTTAATTAAATTGGTCAACGAACTATACATTAAAGCCCAGGGGCTTTGTGGCATCCCCCATTCTTTTTCCTTTCCTAATTGTGAAACTGAACCGAAAAAAGATACATGAGTCATCTAACACAAGGAAGAGTGGGAGCTCACCGGATAGTTGCACACCGAGGAACGCCCACCCGACATTCGCCACTCAAAAAGTCAAAGAATGGACCACTGCCCCACCAGGTTTGTTTTTACACAGCATACTCATTCAGGGTGTTCACTTATATCATCCAGGTGCTCTTGTCAAATGTAGGATGAGTTGAAAAGCAAACATTCAATTTTAAACAACAATTTCATCCTGACAATCAGTGTTATATCTAAGCTAAATACAAACGATCAGCAACCCAGCCACAGACATACCAATGATAAAATGGTCAATGACTGTGAAATGCAGTCGAAAAACGAAAACAGCATTCTCAACCTGACAATCACAGTGCCTCATAAGCCAAATACAATTTATTGACGACCCAACCCCAGACAGACTTCCAATTTTGCTTAGCTGACCCTAGTACGTGCACAATACATGACGTACATAGTCCAAAAAAATAATAATGACAGCCAAAAAGTTGTATTTGCTGGAGATTGCCTGAATCAATTCATGAAATTGACAGAAACTGACCGATTTTTTTTTTTCAAAATTGCCGCTGTCAGGCATTCTGGAGTTCGATTGTCGGTGAAAAACAATAAGGGGCAGTAGCAAAGTATTTCGAATGAAAGGTCCGGGAAGATTGGTCGTGGCGTTCAAGTCAAGAGTTATGATCTGGAAAGCCATTAAGCAAACAGTGGAAGAATAAAAATTAGCCCAAGGGCTGAGATATGTTACCGGACAATATATAATTGCTGTTTTGTCCCGTGGCCTTGAAAATAAGGTCACGGTCAAATTCAAAGTCACGAGAGTATTCAGCATATGATTTCCTATAAGTTCACAATAGATTACTAAGTTGTAAACTCAATAATAGGAAAGATATTAATCATTATGTCCTGTGACCTTGAAAATGAAATCAAAAGTCACATTTCAAAGGTCATCAGAATATTCGGCATATATCATTTGCTGTACATCCACAATTGAATCCTTACTTGTGAAGTTGATATTAAACAAGATATCAGCTATTTTTTCTAGTGAGACCTTGAAAATGAGGTCGAAGGTCAAATTCAAGGTCATGACAATATTCAGCATTTATCATTTCCTATATGTCCACAATTGATTCTCGAGCAGTGAAGTCGATAATAAGCGAGATATTAGACACTTTGTGCTCTGACCTTGAAAATGAGTTCAAGGTCAAATTCAAGGTGATCAAAATATTCGGACTATTTCATTTCGTATATGTCCACAATTGATTCCTAAGCTGTAAAGTCGATAATAAACGAGATATTAGCCATTTTGTGCTCTGACCTTGAAAATGAGGTCAAAGGTCAAATTCAAGGCCATCAAAATATTCGGCATACATCATTTCCTATATGTTCACAATTGATTCCTAAGTGTAAAGTCGATAACAAGCGAGATATTAGCCGTTTCGTTCTTTGACCTTGAAAATGAGGTCGAAGGTGAAATTCAAGCTCGTCAGAATATTCGGGCTATATAATTTCCTATATGTCCATAATTGATTCCTAAGTTGCATAGTCGATAATAAGCGAGATATTAGCCATTCTGTGCTCTGACCTCGAAAATGAGGTCAAAGGTCAAATTCAAGGTCATGACAATAATCAGCATATATCATTTCCTATGTGTCCACAATTGATTCCTAGTCATATTCCTAGTCATAATCTCATATTTAAGTGAGATATTAGGCATAATGTGTCCCATTAAAAAGCGTAGGAAAATTTAACATGGGAATGTCCCATTTGAGACCCTTCGAGAAAATGAAAATGGCCGCCACACGCAGACCGTCGATTCAGGGGCAACGAAAATTATACAGATCACAGAGGTAGGTGAGGGCAATCTTTTAAAATAAAAGTCTCAAAACTGTCCGAACAGTTTTTGAGAAAATGGCCGCCAAAGTCAGAAATTAGCTGTTTTTCGGCGAAAATGGCCGCCATTTTGAAAAAAAAATGCGCAAATAAAAAAAATATCCCCCTCTTGAAATATTTTCGGGTATTTTTGTGCAAAATTTCAGAAAGATACAATTGTAAACTTTAAAGGTAAAAATGTGGACACCGACGACGCCGACCGAGTACGGACGCAACGCCATGCCAAAAGGTTCTCGGAGAATAGGTCCGGTAACCTAAAAAGCAGACAAAAAACACGAGGCCTTTGGATTATCCATTGGGATGGCTAATTACTTCGGGACTTACGTAACAGCTTATTGTTACATGTGCCACATATCGTACATGTTAAATATGCCTATATACTTCCTCAGTGTAAAGGATTGGTTCCAATTCGGGAACGATTCTACGTGCGGTTTCTGTGATAGTAACAGCTAGTAACTCGGATGTTGAAGTATACTGACGGGACGACATATTTGGGAAATATTAAGTCGACTTTATATGGTTCTTGTTCGAGTTACCACGACGTTCGAATTTATGCATAGTTTGTTGTATAATTGCAAAATCGGAGCAAACCAGTGGCTATAAAACGGTGAATGTTAACGCCACACAGCCTGTTATCGATCCTAGACAGCGGCCAAGAATAGACTGTGCGATAAAAATCGATCGATATCACGATACGCGCGGCGTTTACCCCCAGTGATCACCTGTGCCTAGACAAGCCAATAACGATATTTACCTGCTCCGTGTTGCCGTATGACAGTGTGCTGTTCTTCAAATGAAACCATTTCTTCTTCCATTTGTGTGATATTTTGGACCGTTTTATGAGCCACCCTTTACATTCTGTCGGCTGTATTTCTTCTGGCTGATTTCCTGCTGTCGGGTTCGTTGTGTTTTCAGCTGAAACATCGTTTTCGTTGTTACATTCCAACGCCATGTTTACATCGGTAACGGAAATGTCAAAGAGAGACCGGCCGCTTGCAACAATGTGATTTGAACAACTACAATAAATGAAATTTTGATAGAGTGATAGTTTCTTTACGACTCGATCCATACAAAATATATACCTATTGCAAGGGACATAATACCTGAGTGTAACAATCTATCGATAATCGAATAATACTATTTAAATTTAGGGGGTGAATATCACTCGGTGGCGTAAGCGGCCCAGGCAATGTGTTTACCAATACCACGTGCAAGCGTGTGCCATCTGCCAGAGTGATCAACGACTGCAGAAATGTGATTGGCCCGTGTTCCCAGCATGATGATGACACAAGCATCGCACAATTGATCGACCCCTTGCAATTGCCCGAAATAGGCAATGCGACGGATTTAAAAAAAAAAAACTTGAAATCAAATGGTCGATCATCCAACAAAACTGAAGGATACCAGTGAAGTAAATGGAACATAGTCATAATATCACAATATTTCCTCGTTTTTCGGTGTTTCTTATCGACGGATTTGTACAATGAAAAGGGGGATTACGAACAAAACTTCGAGGCGTTGCTGCTATATATTCTACCGTAATGGCGAAGCAGCATAGTTTGCTCGTGAAGCTGCTTTTGATTGGCGACTCGGGCGTCGGAAAGACGTGTATGATCTGTAGATTTGCCGACGAGTCTTTCTCTTTAAGACACAACTCTACGGTTGGTGAGTATACATGACATATCGAAAACTCGACCTGTGGGAACTATTACTTGGCAGTTCTTGAACGATCATTCATACAGTACGCGTAATATGCAATGACAATAACAACTACGCAATAGTGAAAATACAGGGTAATATAGATTCTAACAATGACATGATTATGAACAATGAGGTGATAAGATTTTCAAGATATTTTCGTGTATTTTAGTAAATAGTAAGCCCTATCTGTAAATGTATCGATCTTATTCCCCATTCTTTGAAAAACACTCAAATATTTTGTAAACAAACGTGGAAAAAAATCAAGACAATTGTATTTTATTCCATAAATAGCATTCGAAAAAGCCATTCATGTAACAACCAATCCATACGTGAACATTGCACGAACATCTATATGAATGTATGGATTTTGTTGCACAAACATTTCAACTGAAATATCTCTGTCTCACGCCTAGGTATCGATTTTATGATCAAAACCGTCGTGCTGGGTGGGAAGCAGGTTCGCGTGCAGCTGTGGTAAGCTACATTTTGTGCTCCTCTAGACTCACGTAATTGTATCTTCTCTCTATGACGCCTTGGCCTCGGTCTAGCCCGGCCAGTGAGTGCATTGCACGGCCAGGCTTGTCAGTCGTTGGGCGGAGGGGAGGAGTTGTGCAGTCTGTACAAGGCATGATGTCTTATTTTTCGCTGGGGAATTTTATTCGCAAATATTTATTTTCAGCCTCAATTAATTGAAGTTCCATTGTACCTTATCAATAACAACAAATTAAACGTATGGAAATTATGAAATTATTATTAGACGAATGAAAATTATGTTCATGCATACTTTTTCGATATTGTTGAAAATATATGTACATTTGTTTAATACCATGCCTGACTATGAAGGGATACTGCTGGCCAGGAGCGATACGACACCCTCACCAAACAATATTACAGACGAGCACACGTAAATGCCGGGTTTTGGGTCTCTATTTGAAAATATTTGTGTACCTCAAAACATGTCATGGTACATTGTAGGCCAATGAACCTATGTTTACATGTGAATAAATTTTATGAAATGTTCTATAGTATGTGATTTGGTGCAAATCACACCCTACAAGTCATTTTGGGCAATTGGTTACTGGTATTTGGTGGGTTGTTTAGTGTATTATCAACTAGTATATATTTCCTTTTTTTTTCAAAAATATATCTGCATATGGTACCTATCAATTGATGGCTATACATATGCCATAATGTCGATAGATCGATAATGAATCCTATCAGGAGATGGTGTGCGGCTCTGTTTTCTGTTCTGTTTACAAATCTTGATGGTTTCACAATAAACATGGTCCCGTTCTTCACCTCCATATTTTCCAACACCGTTTAATCTAACAGATCTAATACATACATTTACCAGTAATGTGAGCATAAATACCTAGATACTGTACGAAGATACCGTTAAACAGCTTGTATTATTTTAATTAAACACTCTTAAACCTATCATGGTGTCAGATACAAGTATGACTTGTAACAGATGTTATCCTACGTTAATGACTCTATTCTACAACTGGCTTCTGAAGAGGAACAAGCAGTTGAGCATACAATGTTATCAGCTTGAATATTGACCTATTGGCTTATCGATTACAGGGGATTCTGTTGATATACGACATTACAAACCACAAATCGTTCGAGCACCTAGAAAAATGGGTGACGTACGTCAGAGAGGTAAACATGTTACAACAATATATTTTTAAAATTGTAATTTCTCCAATGCTACGCACAATGAGCGACATGGTACATAAGTTTTGTAAGTCCATAAACCATGATATTGAAAGTCATTATGTCTGAACTGTTCCATAATGTATATTATACAGTCATGTAGTATCGGATCAACCAAACAAATGATTTGTGTCTGAATTATTATTATTGTCATTGTATACGGAATCGCATATATCTGTCTTTCGAAGTGCAGTGGCTTCATTGTGACGAAAGATTAAAAAAAAGAGAATAAGTCAGAACAGCTTATCCCTTGAATTTCCTTTTCCATCTAAACAATCTATAGTTGAACAAAATCAATAACGATCACTGCATGTTTCAGAATGCGGGAGATGACATTGAACTATCGCTAGTAGCCAACAAATGTGATATGGACGATCAGCGGAAGGTTTACCCACATCAAGGCCGGCAGGTGAGCGAGGCTGAATGGAATTTGTTTCGAGGGGTCGATATCAGATGGAATTCATACACCATATCAATACCAGCTGCGAAAATATACAGCCATTGGAGTTAAAATATATCGTTTCTTTTGTACGACAACTGTTACAAGAACAAAACGAAAGTACCGACTTGAAAATGGTTGGACCGTGTTTCATCGTCAAATTGATAAATTACAGAAACAACATGGTTGACAGCTAATTCTTATTTACAATTTCACGTGCACAGCTGGCGGGCCACCTGGGCATACCCTTCTACGAGGCGAGTGCCAAACAAAACCAAAACGTTGAAAAGGTAGGTTCGTGTAAACAGTTCTTAGTATACAGTGGTTCGTAAATATACTGTACAAAGTAGCCTGTGAATAGGGGATACTTCAAAGTGAATCATCGTTTTAGGGTAGCACGTAGGCCTACATAGCTCTCTTGCAAAACCAAAACATATTGGAAATAGGACAACAAATAGAAAAAAAATTAATCACAAAACGCATTTATTTACATATAAACCAAACCATATATCAAACATTAAATACATAATATTTTCGTTTCTACTCTCCACGGCCAGGCTTTCTTGGATATGACGAAGAGGGTCTTATCGATGAACAAACATTCGTTCGACCGCGTGCCCCTGACTCGATCAGAAAGCGATGTGGTGGACATAGTACATGATGATGAGGGCCGCTGTGAGGATCCATGTTGTATTTGAGGTCGTTGAGGGAGCACAACCGAAACGGCGGCCAATGCCCTCTCCCTCTCCCTCACTTATGCTACTAACTTTCGGTGATCCTGGAAATGCCAGCTTGGAAATTCCACTCTTTACTTTCGCACTTTTGCAGTCTGGAATTTCTCGCAGAGCATTCAAGTATTTAATAGTGTGCCTATACGATGATTTATCATTATTCGATGAAAACCAATGAAGGGCATGCAAACGTTTTATGAAGGATGATAGATTTCGATGTGTCAAATGTCCTAAAGGACTGGTTGAAGGACGGATTTTCGCTTTTTTACCTGTAAGACATAAAAAAACAAAGATATAACAATAATCCCATAATTATGTTGTGACACGTGTTTTAAATAAATACGCTTTTATGCAGCTAATTTAGTCTTATGTCATCACTTATAGAGAAAGCGTTTTGCAGCTAACATTGGAATACAACAATTATGCCAGTTCGAGAATTTGAAATCCACGATAATCCACAATCATTGTATTTCTGTTGTTTCCACAATTCCAACATTTTATTTCTGCTAAGTTTGGATAGTCACATTTCGTGATCATAACAATATACAATTGACAATGCCTATATATACTCTATGGACATGTGATGAAATTGTTCATGTATTTGACAAAACTTTTTTGGCATTGTGTGGCCATTATGCGACGGGTATTGTTTTGCTATACGGGCCTGCGTCATGAATATCTAAATGGCAACACGCAGGTTTCATACAAATAAATTGCTTTTAAATATTTCGTGATTGGGATGCAATAAATATGTATCATTCAAATGGATAGTAATTCTGTGAAAATGTTTTCAACAACTTAGTTGTTGCCGTCATGATGTAGGCACACTGAGATTCACACGCTCGTGCGAAAAAATACACGTCATGATATGCAACCAGTGTCACAATTGGTTGCAGAAATTCAATAATTAATATCATTTCTTGGTGCCAAAAACATATCTACAGAATATTCAGACCCCTCAGTGAAAAAGCTATTAATTTAGTTTATCTATAGCGACGGAAAATTGCAAACTGAAATTCTGATGAATACCCAATAATATACTTTAATGTTATGTGAAACGGAACTAGAAATTACCGAATTACCGAAAAAATACGATTTTGCGCTAAATCTCACCGCCCAGCTTTATACTGGACACAAACCATGTAAACTATTGTTAAAAAAGGAATATATCTCCGATATAATCATGCAAGATTAAAATATTCACCTGTGCAAGCTCGTGCAATATTACCATGGATTTTACTGGAAATCATGGTTTTGAGACGTTGTCGCCCTCTATGGCATATACAGTGTCCCCAGACTGTATCGTCCCCTGGCACTCCACTATCATATCAATGCCGAAGGCTGGGCCTAGGGGGCTAGGTAGAAAATGGCGGTAACTGCAACAGGAAATCATTACCATAGTTAGCTATGTAGGGCAGGGGTGTTTGCTTTTTGTAGTTTGATAAGAATTAATCGAGATACGAGAAATTAATAAATATATTAGGGGTATACCTGTTGAGAGTTTTAAGTGGCTCTTCTCCTTTCTCCCCCGTAGCCGGGTTGACATTTGGCAGCACACATCTATACACGTTGCATTGTAGCTAATTAGTATTGATACTATGGTGTCACCATATCAGGCATATTAAACAGTACGAAAGTATGAAGGCAATGCGTTGAATTTATTTGGTAATATATGCAGAATACATACCTCGCGCAAAGCTTCAACGTCTTGAAGGCAGTTTCACCGATGTAAACATGTCGCCACGTATCCTGTAGAAATGACCTTTTTTCATTTTATTTGTGGTGAAGTATGTATCAGCATTTCGATTTGTGCTTCTACTAAATGCAATGCTGGCCCTAGTCATATGTACAAAACATGATATGACACGGAGAGATTATGGAACACAATGATGTATTCAACATGATATATATGAGTGTCACCTCCGTATACGGGGCACCATCTGTTTCCACGATGATGTTCGGCCGGAACCTGGCGACATCCATGGCACTGGGCAAGCGCGAGTTGAGGTCTCTCATAGACTCTTCTGCGCACATGTGGAAGGATATACTGTCGTGGAAAGAAAGCTGTGCCGAGAAATAAAGGGACAATAATCATTATTACTTGCTGTGTAGCAGATATATCGCCTATCGAATTGCTGTCAATAGAATAGGTGGCGAAAAATGATTTTAAGATACAAGGACAAAACATGAAATATTTCACATGAGAACCTTCTAGAAATCGTGCCATGGTGTCCTTCTGAACAGAATAGTGTTTGGGTAGGGGGAAATAATCAAATGAAAAACATCGCATGAATCTACACGCATACCTTATCCTCCTCTCTGGCGATTTTGGTCCAAGGGATGTACTTCTTGTTACCGCCGATGACGCCGCGAGTGTACGTGGAGTGACCCCTGTACACGATCCGGAACTCCCCAGGTCGCTTCAGGAATGCGCTGATCCAGCGAGCCGCCTCCTCCCCGCAGTCTAGAGCCTTGGTCGGTACACCATGCACGCTAGAGAATATCGAAATCTTTTTTATACCCAAATTCATGAATGGATTCATTTAAGAAAGTCATTATTTTGGGGAAAAGTGTATGTTTAAAGACGGCCATAAATGCATTCATTTAACAGTGTCATTATTTTGGGGGAAAGTTTATGTTTAACGAAGACCATAATATGCATGTGTCGGTGTACCATTAGGCCTATTATAGTTATATATCAATTTTAACCCCATTCAACATTTTATTGCTGTAGATCGAACAAAATTCTAAGTATAGGTGATATGATGAAAGTTTGTTGTTCTCAAATCAATTGAGAGCATGGCATAGTCCAGAGACACTCCTATCACAAAAAGTCCCTTCTTACTCGGTGTCGACGACTTTTGCCCGCCGCTCGGTGTCGGCCGGATCCAGGACCAGCTCTCCTGATCCAGGAGCCGAGAGCACCACGGTAGAGCCCTGGATTGAGGTGCTTAGCATGCTAATCATAGGCTCCTGACGGCTGCTGATCATGTTATAGTCGCTAGTCACCGTCATCCACATCCTAGTGCCGGGGCAGGTATCAAGAATTAATATACACGATGTGTTACGCCTACATTCTGAAAGTTTTTATATAGGCCTATGTTGGGTGTGGCAATATCAGGTAGGTAGGATTATTTGGCTAACTGGGTCCAACGAGTCATTAGAAACTGAGCGCAACCATGCACCGCTATCTAACAAATCGGCGAATATATTCGATATGTACGCTTGTATTGATGTATTTACGCCTATACAACATATAGGGCCTACAACCTAAATCGACCAGAATCACCCATGCCTGTATAAACATAAAGTGATGATTTGCCACTTAAGATGTATCGGTGATTGTTATTACCTGTCGCTGACGAGTCCGCTGCTCGCCCCGTGGCCGGGTGTACACCTCAGTTCGTTGACGGGTATTCCATGTGCGGACTTGTACGGGTAGATCATCAGTCTGCTGACCCTCGCGACGGACTCGGCTTCCTTGGGACGCCTTCCCGTCCACAGGCAGAACAGCGCAGACTTTAGCACGCCCGATAGTCCCAGGTAGTAAAGGACAGGGTCCGCATAGTGGAGAAATTGCAACATCGTAACGGTACGTCTTTTTTTGAACCGAAAATATGCTTGCGACTGATGGCTGTAGGGTCGCCTATAGCTATCGTTTTCTGTGTGTTCTGATTTATGGCATTCCGTGTTAATGTGTATCGAGTGTAAACAAATCCGAAATCTATCGGCAGCGTTCGGCAGTCACGTCTTGTTGTTGGCAATTGACGAGGGTAACACGGGTTGGGTAAATGCGTGTTACGGCTACCCACTCACCCATTCATTGCGTTACAGGCTACAGTATATTAATTATATTGGCCATTCAACTCAATGTTAAATGATCTTACTTTGACGGTCCATAACACCTTTCTAAAAAAAATCCCAGCCTAACCACTATGCTAGTTTTATCCCTCAACGTATTGGGCATCGCGTGGTAAGCATGAATATATTTGACGACACATGGGATTTTTCGCTATTCTGCCTTGAATGGACCCGGGGTGAAAATACCCAAAATTATGGGTGCTGATGCCCATGGAAAACCCCTTTGATTCCCCAGCTCCTGAGAAGAACGCCAACGAGATACTGCCTTGAAAACCGGGTCATTATTTCCCAGCAGTGCGTTCTTCCAGGTGAATATACACTCGTCCAGAAGTCTGGCCTAAAAAAATATATGAGACGATGTTTGACAAGAGTTTCCCTTTAAATTGCCTAAGTGAGGTGAACGCTCGCTGATTGGCTGAGCGATTACCGTACTATGCCCTACATGTACACCTTCCACTTTGAATTCGCTGCAGAAACTATATAATTTCATCACGCCACAACTTCATATCTGACGTAATTGTTAAAGATAGATGAAAAAAACAGCACAGTTTTATTATTAAAATTAATTGTATGATAATCAATGTGTGCACAGCGTGTGTGATGTGGATTTTTTTAGGATTTTCGTTTTGATTTTCAGCCATAGGCATAGGCATCGAAAAACAATCAGCAGCATGTGAAAGTCATGAAACAGATCAATGCCCCCATTCTCAAGCAAATTTATGATCATATGCAATGGATGGAGACATGTACGGTTTAAATTCTTAGGCAGCTTTCTAAATCAGGAACAAAGTTAACCAAGTTGCATTCAGATGTGAGTCAAATGGCATGTCCCATACCGCCTGGGTCACTTGAAGACGAATACATGAACGACAGAAGAACAGATCCGCTGGCACACATTGATGATTCCGACACGGACCGGTGAATAACCGCAAATACAAGTGGGTTGACCTTATTGGCCAGCGCGTCGCGCTGGTCTTCTAAGTTTGGGTAAAAACAGACCCATGGAGGGAAGGCCTGAGTGGGCCCGGTCCTGCTATCCTTTGTTAAATATACCGGTAGTAATATCAACAAAAGGATCACAGCACTTTCAAAAATAATATTTCTGATTGTTTCCATGAGGTTTTACATTTTAATCTTGTGAATAAACGCAAATACTGCGAGATCTTTGCGATATTTTTTTTTATTTACCGTGATACATACGCATACAGTAGGGCAACACAAATATTGAGCTAAATTTCTGATATTGGCAGAACAATCACGAAAGGTTGCCAACTCTTATAGTAGTTTACGATATAAAAGTGATAAAATGTGATGACAAATATTTTTTTTACACCAACATAAACGCATAAACAATCAATCTGATCCAAAACATTGGGCTACATTAAAACCATTGAATGTCTGTGCTCGGATATACATATATAGATAAGCTCTTCTTTGTTTCTTATATGTAGAATAATGAGCAATTTAAACCAATAAATTAAGGTTATTAATCTCATAAACTTTCCCATCCCAACATATTTCCGATGGCCACAAAAATAATTCTCTCCACCGTAGGTTACTTGTCGGTATTACCATTGGTGGTTCGAGATAGGTCTGGACGAGCTTGGAGGTTATGGACCTGTATTGATTTCCTTATATGGTCAAAATGAGGCATCAAAGTACTATATTATTTAAAAACTCCCAGTTTCTCCTCCAAATGCACATGTATCACTTTAAAATGTCTCTGTTTTGGTTTGTATAGTGGTATTATGGGTATTCCTCTATGTACATGTGAATTTTCATGTTGATTGGAGCTGTTACTGTGCGCATGAATACATATAAACAAACCGGCCCTTTCTGGGAGTTTGCTTTCTGAGGAATTCGCCAGGTGTCAGCAGCTAACAGTCAAATGCTTGTAGCGTTTGATCTATTCCAACAACATGTGCTGATTTTTTAATATTTGTAAGTTATATATATTGCTTCAACATACTGAAATTTTATGAAAATTGAAACATTTTGAAAGTGATTTCTCTCATAAAACGTTATAATGGAGTTAAATGGCAATCCTATATGTGTTCGTATACCTAAACCGAGGACATGGAATTTTGTGTATTATAGATTTTTAGCAGGTTTTGTGGCATTTCTTTAATTTGTGTGTGGATAGTGTGCGGTATTCATGAATTTTTCACCATTGCAACCATAGTTTTCGTTCACGTGGATTTTTATTACATATGTAGGATTATATCTACATGCTAATAGCGGCGGTGTTTATCCCCCCCCCCCCCCCCTTGAATGCTAAAGACATGGAGTTAGTGCCTTTTTATTTTCTTTATTTTCATATAGTAACCAATATTTCAAATCACTGTAAAATATTATACACTTTCACTGAGGACTACTGGACTCAGACACAGCCTAACCGAAAAAGGTGTCGAAATGGCCACCAAAAATTGAACGGTGGATAATACTAGGTGTCTCTGAAATTCATCACCACAACCTATATAGTCGATCATAAATAAGCTAGGCTAGGCATTGCAGAATGCATTTGGTATATTATTTGCAATTTTGGCACCATATCTGGTCAAGTACGCATTTTTCCGATTTTTTTACCATATTTTTTTTTCGATATTGCCGTAGAACCATATTTTTGACCCCATATGTGTCTCTTGCCGTTTGATCGATTGCAGTCCATCATATAAATGTGTTTTATAAATAAATTTCATACAGCACATAAATTAGTCCCCTGTACAAGGCACCTATGTGACCTAATGTCGGTGATCTCTGGCTTACAGAAACCATATTTTCAACAAATTGTCTACGTTTTTGTGTTTTGTCAAGATTAAAACCTTGGAATTTTTGCTTAATTTAAATATATACTATATTGAGAGTGTGGTGGTAGCATTTTGCGACATTTGAATACTATTGGTGTAGACAGCAGTATGGTAGAAAGTGTTTGGTGCTAAGCAGCGGGGTAGGACTACCAACTCTTTTAAAATTTTGACATATTTAGTCCAAGGGGAATCAAACTGATGGTAATATATGGGTGAATAATACATTTATCTGAAACAAACCCCAAATTGTCCTTGAGCATGTTTGATCGGGCGTCAAATCAAAATTTCCAAAGAAAATCTCACTTTTTGTTCAAAATATTTCCTTTCTTAAGTGCAAAAATCACTGTTTTATTTCTTCTCTACAAGTCTTCCCTTTTCACATAAGAGCTCAATAATTGGGGATTATCACCTCTGTATGTGGGGTGTTATAATTGTAAAATGTGAAGAAAATTGCCATTATTTAGGTTATGGACCTGTATTGATTTCCTTATATGGTCAAAATGAGGCATCAAAGTACTATATTATTTAAAAACTCCCAGTTTCTCCTCCAAATGCACATGTATCACTTTAAAATGTCTCTGTTTTGGTTTGTATAGTGGTATTATGGGTATTCCTCTATGTACATGTGAATTTTCATGTTGATTGGAGCTGTTACTGTGCGCATGAATACATATAAACAAACCGGCCCTTTCTGGGAGTTTGCTTTCTGAGGAATTCGCCAGGTGTCAGCAGCTAACAGTCAAATGCTTGTAGCGTTTGATCTATTCCAACAACATGTGCTGATTTTTTAATATTTGTAAGTTATATATATTGCTTCAACATACTGAAATTTTATGAAAATTGAAACATTTTGAAAGTGATTTCTCTCATAAAACGTTATAATGGAGTTAAATGGCAATCCTATATGTGTTCGTATACCTGGAAAATGGTACGGCATGGGCCCGGCCCTATCATAACGCTCCACTAATGGGACCATAATGTTGTTTGCTTCAATGCCTGCTTCACCATACATTGCCATATACCTATACAGTGGTCCCCCTCAGATAAGACCCCCTCTGTAATAATTTCTTACTATGGCGCTAGAATGACTTTAACATGTAAATGAACCCCTCTATTGAGACTTCCCCTTAGATAAGACGTCAATTTTGTGGCAGAAGGGTAGGTCTTATCTTAGGGTGACCACTGTATACCTATGATGTATTGTGTTATTAGTTTAAGAGGAATCTGTCTCGTCGTTTTTTTCAAAAACATATTCGAGTGAAAATGGCCACAAATGACTTATTTTATAAGTATTTCTTGGTTATAATCACCCATAATTCCGTGTTAAAGACATATTTAATCCGAAATTTTTGTTTTATAATGCACAATGTCACATTAATTATTATTCAAAAGTGTAAACTATAAAAATCAGTTTCATCTTTAGACCTCTGAGCGAGTCCCTCATTAGACATTCCAATGAATCACGGAATCGGAACTCCCTGTGAAAAATATATTCAGTATACACACATTATTTTGCGGTTGTTAGAAAAAATTGTGGAAATGTATACGATTCAGCGGAGCTATATTTCTAGGGATGTTTTTTGTTGGAACGAATATTCTTTTTCTTTCTATAGGACAGAAATACCAGCGCCGCCCATTGGCACCAGATGCCTTATTGGGCCGATATCTACCCTTTGGACCGGTGGTTTTTCGTCCGTCGTCTGTCGTCCGTCCGTCGTCCGTCCTGGTCTGTAACTTTTTTTGGCATGATGAATTTCCCCATGAACTTGTCAGAACATACCTTAGGCCAATATCTAAAGACGTTTTTAACAAAAAGTTTGATTGAATCGTTTTTGCGGATTTGGCGGCCATTTTTGACGAAATATTGTCAATTTTGGACTTTGGCAATCTTGGCCATTTTCCCGAAAACTGTCTGATCAGTTTTGAGATTTTTGCTTCAAAACATTCCTCTGATGTACCTCTATGACGTGTATAAGTTTCGTTGCCCTTGAATCGCCCGTCTGCGTGCGGCGACCATATTGATTTTTTGCCGGATCGGCGAAAAAAATTTTTTTTGTCCCAAATCAAGTCACTATTCGTTTTGAGCCATTTCCAGCAAAAAAAAAATTCTTTTTGGCCATTGAAAATTTTTTTGGCCATTGAAAATTTCACCCAATTTTTCTTTCATAATGGGAGCTGTGCGGAGTAATCTCATACAACACTTCAAGGTAGAGCCTAAGTATTGGCACATTCAAATTGGAAATCATATATTGCGGTTTGAGTGGTGACCTTGAATTCAACCTTCAATGACCTTGAATGGCCAAAATTCTGTCGAAGAAACGATGAATTTTGTCTTTGGTGGCCATTTTCTCAAAATCTATTCTGACAGTTTTTCTCAAAATCATGTATAAGATTCTCCTTATGTACCTTTGTGATGTGTATAAGTTTTGTTGCCTTTAAAATGACGGTCTGCGTGGGGCAGTCATTTTGATTTTTTGACTGGTAGGTGAAAAACATTTTATCTGTCCAAATCAAGTCATTATTCGTTTTGAGCCATTTGCACCCAAAAAGAAAATTTATTTTATTTTGGCCATTGAAAAACTTTTTTGGACTTTCACCCAAAAATTTCACCCAAATTTTCCTTCATAGTGGGAGTTTGCGGGGGTAAACTCCTAGAACACTTCAAGATGGAGCCTAAGTATTGGCACATTCAAATGGGAAATCACATATTCCGCTTTGAATGGTGACCTTGGTTATGACCTTGAATGACCTTGAAGGCCAAAACGACCTTTTTTGTCGAAGGAAACAACGATTTTTGTCTTTGGCGGCCATTTTCTCAAAATCTATTCAGACAATTTTCCTACATAAGATTCTCCCTATGTACCTTTGTGATGTGTATAAGTTTTGTTGCCTTTGAGTTGACGGTATGTCATTAACGGAAAAAAATCTTTCAAGATGTTACTTGATTTCGTATTATAATCTATACAGAAAATGTGTTCCTAGCAACATTTACAAACATGTTTTAACAATAGATTTTGACATACAGAAAATGTGTTTCCAGCAACATTTACAAACATGTTTCAACAATAGATTTTAACATCAGTGTGACAATGTATATGTTGGAATATGATTCTCATGATTGCCGGTACGCTACAGCACCCTTGGTGCTATGTTTTATCGTAAACGAATATCTCGCCGTGGCCAGATCCAAGCACAATATCATTAGTGAATGAACAATTCAACAATTCAACAATGTTCGAATGAATCACAAGAAAATCATGATCATATTGAATAGCAGGAAACAGCGACAAAATTTGCTTGATTGCTTTATTGTTTCACATTGATTATTTTGTTCCCATGCTTGTGTTATACAATATATTCATATATTTTACAATATAGATCTTTAGAAAATTATATACTAGTTAATATTATCAAATAGGAGATTGGCAATTCATTCATAATTTCATAACATTCCTATATTACCGTGGTGTAATAAAATATATATATAGCGTATACATACATCTTGAGGATAGATGTTCGAATATAACTCAATCTAACATCAGCATGAATTTATCCTACTGACCCACAGGCCTACACCCAGCAAGCGCGCTGAATATCATATCTGGATCATTCACCACAGCCAAATTTGACAACTGTTAGATCGTGCGCAGCTAAAGCAGCTAAAGATACAAAAGCTTAATATAAGCATGATGCTGTAAAGCCGATACGAAGAACAATTGGCACTATAATTATAACATATCTGGCGTACATGATTGAGCACATTGCTGAGCAGTAAGTCGTAATGCCACCACACGAATTGCCAATTAAAGCTTGCAATCAAAAGCTAAGCTACCGTCTAAACGTCTAGTCTAAACTAGGACATTCACAATGTTTTTTTCCCTATATTATACTAGCACCAGGTATCACTACTCTGATTAGACAAATGGGTGATAAGCCAGATACGGTGTCAAGTTTCCGCCGTTCAAGGCACGGTGGCACGGGCCCCGTGTCCCTATGACGACGGGCAACCTCCATGTGCCTTCTATGGGGTTTGGCATGCAATCAGTGCGCAGCGCTTCTATGTAGACCACTTTGTTCCGGAGATCCATAGGTACTGATGCTGGGTAGGAGCCGTTCCATTGCCTGTAGAGGTTGTCCACCCGCTGCATATGCACGGTCGAGTTGCCACAGATGAAGTCCAGCTGGCAAGACGGCGGCGCCGAGTTCGTAGCCATGAGGAGGTAGGCTAGCGCTATCGGCTTGGAGTCGACGAAAAATGCCACTGACAAGTCGTGACCAGTCGACGAGTTGACAGTCCCGTGGTTGAAGTTAGTCCGACGGTCTATTCTCAGAAGGTCATACTCTGTATCTGAAATGTCGAGAAAAAAGGGGGTCGGTTTGGTGGTTGTAATGTCATGGAGAACTGTTATACAATTGGGCATTGAACTGTGCCTGACCTTGAGTTCAATCTTTCAAGACCCTCAAGGGTCAAATTCAAAGTCTTCAACAGGAAGTATCAGTGTATTTGATTTTATATATGTCCCCAACTGAAACGAGGCATTTCACGTCAACATATGACCCCCCCCCCCCCCCCTTGGCCTGTTTCAGGCCGATGGCCAATTTTGAGCACTTCAATTAAACTAACACAAATACACCATGAATAGATACACCATGGAGATATCGTGACGTGATCACCATGGAGATCAGATTTTCTGAGGGAATTGAAATCGAAATTAACAGAACCTTTAATTTGCCATCGGGATCAGACAATCAAGTTAAAAACCGAAAGCCAGTACTCAAACTTCTGCCCATGAAACTGAACATTGAAATATGCGTGACCTTGCTTTCAAACTTTCAATGCCATGAAGTGTCAAATTCAGAGTCATCAACAGAAAGCTTCAGTTCATATGATTTCATATATATGTCCCCAACTGCACATACGCCGCTTTCTGCCAGTAAGACATTTCACGTCAACATATGAAACCATTTTTTTGGCCTGTTTCAGGCCGAGATGACCAATTTTGGGCACTTCAATCAAACAAATACATCACGGATATATGCTGATTTGAGAAAAATGTATCGAAGAGTTTCTGAGGGAACTGAAATTGAAATTTACAGGACCTTGAATTTGCCATCTGTCATTCAAGGCAAGAAAACGAAAGCCAGTACTGGACTTTGTATACGTCTATGACTGAATCCCAAGCCGTATCTGCAACCGTTTACTAGTAACCACCATGGCCCATTCCATATATTATTCTTCAGGTAGGTACCATTTTTGTACCGAAAATGACCAATTTCAAGACGTTTAGGTTCTTTTTCTCGATATCTGCATTAACTTTCTATCAGTAGCATTCACCTCTTGGTGATACCGCTAAGTAGGAATAGACGTCATATAGATTAGTAAAATAAGTAGATCGAGTCAGAGTCTTAACGCCATTTACTGCAGATTGTTGGTGTTAACACTGGACCTATGCATAATAGTGATTTACGATAATTCTTGCAGAGAGTCACTGTGACCGCCCTGTCTAAACAAGTGAATGTTCAATATAAACCAAATAAATAATTTCCACTGAGTACAAACCTATGCCGATAATTTTACAACGCGTACCACATATCATGACATAAAACTCAGATGCAGCCTACGTGTATTGATGTAACATTCACTATTTCAAAGATATTGTTACTACGTTCCCGTATACCAGTACGTGGCACAAGGCAAGTGACAGTACTTGTAGCAGCTCGGTTAGTCTTACCTGGTTCAGACGCTGACATGAGGGCCACTCCCGATGCTGTCCATGAGACGATTCTCTTGCCGAGGGCTCCCATCTGACCGCCGGGTGTGCCCGCCTGATCGGCCCTCAATGAGCAGACCGTGGACAGTATGGACACCAGAGCCACGTGATACTGGACACTGCGTAACATTGTCGACGTCCGTCCTTGCAGCGGGGGAAGAGGACGAAACTCTCCATCGGACCATCTTTTATATCGTCAGGATAATATGCTGCCGGAAGTTCACGACACATGCTCTGCTTTTTTTGTTGGAAAAAATATATAGATATGTTCATGTATAATATTCGTATTATGGGTAGTCAGACAGTCTTCAAGAGAGGTAATCTTTTGCACGTGAGAGCTCGTATTTGGACAGCACGTGTAATGACCACTTCCGCTTGTGTTTACATACGTGGTTCTCAATGCCTATCCTATAATTTTTCCTGTCAACTTATTTTTCCACGAGTACCAGCCAGCCTGTGGGTCATTCATGCCAGGAAACAAATGGTATGGTCATTTGCCGAGGTATCAAGTATTTAATAAGACATAATACAACGAAGAACATCATGAAGGCTACCATTCACTATCCACCTTGATATTCGGTGGTTCTTGAGGACACAACATGTGGCGAAAGATTTTGTGGGAGGAGGGGGGGGGCGTCTGTTAAATTATAATGTTCCCATCAAGACCAATTCGAACAGTTTTTGGCGAACATAATCAAAATCAAAAATTTTACCTTCCTCTATATTCGATAAGGATTAAAAAGGTGCGAGACGGATTGAATGGTTTGTTTTCAGTGGGTGAGTAGTATTAAAAGTAGTGATAACATGATTTCGTGTATTTTATAGCATTATTTTTCGTTAGTACACGGTTCTATTGTCCTTTGCAATCGACTATATTTCAGAATCCACTACCAGTAGTAGATTATTTGCGTTCAGTAGATTATTGGAGTATATTATTCAAATAATGTACTTCAATAATCTACTTCTGTGTAGAAATAAGAACCACAACAAACCGATGTATGAACGCTACATATTTATTCAGGTAACAAATTACAGCACGAGATGCATCACAAATTGCAAAAGCAAAAAGCAAAGTTGGAACATTTCTCAAAACCCTGGACGTACAGATGATCATTGCAGCCATGAGATGCTGATTAATATCCATGGGTTGTATTTGGCTTTTCACTTCGTGATATAATCCGTTTGCAGAAATCCATAATCCAGTGAAAACGTTATCCTCGATATTTTGATATTCCTCGGAGATTCCGTATGTCCAAAATTGTGAATATTTCTGCCAGAAATCTCCAGATCATATTCGCAAACATTTCACACATTTCCTGCAAATATACAGAATGTACAAGCCTATGAAACATTGAGTGCTTAGCTCGTCATTTTTAATATAACGTAATAGTTATAGTGCCTATTTGGCGGCATATTTACATTGTCGAATAAATAGCGCAAATTAAAAATACACTTACTCACCTGTATGATGGATCGTATATATCGAGGCCAGGGATGGACCTTTTCAATCAGTCTTGAATCCACGCAAAATTCTGTCATAGATAAATCGTATATATATATATCTTGAAACCAGTGAAAGGATGCAGAATATTCATATCCATTTTGTATGGACTTTAAGGCTGCCGCATTTTGATGTAGTTCGACAACAAACAGAGTTTGACGCCTGTTATGGATAAGTGTCAACCGGCGATTCACGAAATCTTTACCACATGAAGGAATGCTCGGAGCGCTTTGTAAAATAACTATGCCATTTCACTAGAGTTAAATCCATGTTTTGAAGATGTTAATGGTCATTATTATGTCGTTCCCACAACCTGAGCACATCTGCGGCTGTATTCGAAAAAATAATATGGAGAGTTTTTTTGTACTCCTTCTACCTACGTCGTAGGCCTACATCAAAGAATTGGGACCGCGCATGTCGGATCATTCTGAAGCTGCTGTGATTTTCAAAGAAACAGTATATCTACAGACTACACCATCCAAATATCTGAAGATCCAACGAAGTTTACTGAAAAACTTTATATTGTTAGCCACAACTGTTTTTTTTAACACCAAAATTGATGTTTCCACGATTGAAAGTCATTTTCAAGCTCATCACCGATATCATCATACTTTATGAATTCTGATCTGGATGCGCCAATGTTTAGGCTCTTTCTGCAAATAGAGTACACTCCATAGACCTCCCACTAAGAAGGAAAATGTAAAACTGACCGCCATTTCGGAGCAAAATACCCAAAATATAATGTTGTAGGCTGCAATTATATCAATGGAATCTTTTTAGCCATATGTGCCCAAATATTCAGAAGTGTTCAATGTAAATTCGACGAAGAACATGTTAGTCGGGCATGTACGGGGGTCCCTTTGCACCCATATCCTCCCCCCCCCCCCATGATTCTCCAAAACCAACTTTTTTCTCATGGTTTTTTAATACTAAAAAACATTACATATGTCTCCGGTTGCGCATCCATTGCAAAAATTGGTTTTCGGGCCATTTTTCAAAATGGCCGCCCCGCGAAATCTCGAATTTTCAGATTGCTTCACTTTAGGCTGCATAGGTCTACAAAATAAAATCTGTGTTACCTTTTGCTGCTTATTGTAGGGGCCTGATACATTGTACATGAGAAAACAGTGGTTAAATAAATATTTATAACATGAATATTTCCATAAATCCAAGATGGCCGCCAAATTTAGATAATTTTTCACTAAAATGTCCATAACTTCGGACTCCGTCAACCTAGGATGTTCATTTTGGGGTCTATGCCTAGGTTTTCATATACAGGGAATCCATTTAGACCAAAATAAATACAATCAAGCTATTTATTTTGATGCCTGTACACCTGCACACATGGTACACGCTACATATTCATTTAGATATCTCTCGAACATAGCCCCCTTGACACCCCTATGGTCTCAATTGTGGATCTTGCTTGGATATTTCTGATAGAGACTTTTACTGATTTGCAGTCCCAATAAATCCTTGAACAAATAGAGCTTGAATTGGTTAGTTTTGTCAATTAACATAAATCCAAGATGTCTGCTAAAAACACCCCGAAAATTCAAGTTCGTAACTAATTGTGCTATAAAGATGTGTGATACTTACTTTTAAGGCTATTTTGGTATGTAGATTCCATTTTTGGTGTTAATCTAGCTATATAATATCAATTTGAAATGATAACAGCATCTCATTGAGATGGAAAGCAAATAAGAACACATTGTTATTCAAATTTATTCATACACTTATGAATTACGCATTACTCACAAACATGCTTGGGATACATTTTATATCACAAACAGAGAACAATAATATAGATATCTTCATTGGCAATCTTTACACATGAACATGATGGAACATGAAACTATGATATTGGTACTGCTATATTGGATGAATTGACATATCTTTACCATTGCCATGCATTCTCTTGTAGTACAACAACGTTGTCTTGAGCTGTCCGACATCATACCCCTCAACATCCTCTATCTCCTCAGTTCTGGAAAATTCTACATCACTTTTGTCACAACAGTCTCATTCATTGATCTAGCTTAGACACACCTTCGTGTATGGGTTGCCACACTCTCCTGGAGCAGAATAGTTGCTGTACAAGTCCAGCACTGGTGTGCCCAGTGACAACTACTCAGTACATCCCTTGGTACTACAGTTTTCTGACCATCTTTCATCGCCACTGGATGACATCACTGTGCCTTGAAGGGGCTGGGTCACTTTTGGCAACAGCATGAACTGAGCTGTCATCTACATGTATAATATCCCAGCCAAACAAGCAATTGTTTCAGTTGATCTGCTGATGTGAGTAGATCAGCTGAATGCTGTCCAAATTTCTTGTATGTTGGCATATGGAGAGGATGTTGAGTTTATGCTGCGACAATAATAAACACCAACAGTTTGTTGAAACAACGAAGACAAGTGTCAATTCTCAACACAACTTTACTCGCGAGCGCGACACGGCAACAACAACATACGGAAACACAATAGAGACATAATATGGCGCAATTACTTCTTTTCTTTTCTTTGTACATGATATAAATGACAAACAACATCTGTGATTTTTTTTTTGTCCTTTTTTTTCCCTAGTGTCCATCACCAGTACGACCAGGTAATTCCCAGTCACCAGAACTCATCCAAGCAGGAGGTTTACGTGGGCGACGCCTTGCATTCAGAGGCTCGTTCACGAAGTCTGGTTCAGGTTCAATATCATCATAGTCATTATCATCTGCCATCATGGGCAAAGGGATAGCACCATTTACATTTGTTTCGTCATAGGAATCCACTGTGGATTCTGTGCTGTCCTCTGAACTGTCACTTGCATAAGGGTCAGTTTGAGCTGGAGTTTTTGCTGTTGAAAACCCATGGTGCAAATCCGATACAACTGGGTATACATCGTTAGGCTTGACTTGGTATGTCCTGGATCTCATTTGGCACCCTGCTAGTTTCTGTATGTGCACGAATGGTGGTGACCAAGATGTGATGATGTATCGGTCACGTGCCTTGTGTTTGTCTCCATCGTTTTTCAGGAACACTAGGTCACCAATCTTGAATGGTGATGTTGTTACAATCTTGCCATGAGGGGCCTTGGACTTGGCACTGGGTATGTGATTCTGGATACGTAGCCGATGTTGTTGTCGTGCAAGATTTCCGTCATCGAAATTCAGCTTTTGTCCTGATACATCATCTCTTTGAAGCAAGATTTCTCGTGCACTGAGTCCACGGTTCCTTATGCGGGAGTTAAGAGTGGCCACAATCGATGCCAGTACTGTTTGGGTTATGGGGCCACCATCAGGTTGATAGCGCTTCAATTCATGCTCCAGTTCCTGAACAGCTTTTTCACCAACTGGATTCTTGTTTACATTTTTCGTTCTGCCAATATCAATTGTCAAGCCATGGCGCTTTAGAGATGTATCACCTACAAGACTTTGCATGGCAGGAGCACCGTCAGTACGGACAATAGCGCCATCTGGAGCCTTGAGTTCTGCAGTGGTTTTGATCATGGCATCACGAATGCTGTCTTGCCGTTCACTTGCCAGAAGTTTGGCGACAGTAAATGATGAAAAGCATTCTCTCATGATGAATACTTTTTGACGTGCCCTGCACATCACATCACATGCAAATTCTTTGCCTGGAACATTAGCAGGTGGTGAGGTGGAATACTCCTGTATTTCAGATGGGAGCTTAGCAAGCGATGTACACTGCGAGCAGTTGGATGTGATGACCGCAATGTGACGATCAGCATCCAATGCATAGAAATACTTGTGGAATACTTTGCTCATCTGGCCTTTAGTAGGATGATGCAGTTGCAGGTGTAGAGCTGTGAGTAATCCATGCAGCATCTGACTGGGAACAATAATCAGTTCTGTAGTAGGTGAAAATGGAGTTGATTGCTTGACAATCAACACACCATCATGTCCAATTGTCGCACACCGAAGATAACGCTTTACATCACGGATGTTTGTCACTTTCTTTGATGGTCGGGTGCCCTGGGAAATATGTGAATATGCTCTGCGCAAGGAAGCATCATCATGTTGGATTTTTTTCCATACTGTGCGGTTCATGAATGGGATCTTCACAGCACCCTGTAGGACATCTGTAACTGACACCGCTTGAACAGTGGCTTGCTCGCTTTCCATGATGAACTGGCAAATTTGGCAGTCTTTGTTTGGGCACTCCATGGGGTGGCGAGATGTATAATCAGCAGGAAGATTTGAGTCACCCGATATGTGATGCAGGGTGGTACTGTACCTGCTCAGTGAAGAGAGAAAAGTGGAAACCCTGGCACTGGAAGAAAAGTGTCCTTTCCGAAGCTTTTCATAAGCCTGGACACAAGGTTTTGAGTCGGTGAGTATCTGTGTTGTGTTGTCCGACTGCAATATGTATGGACCCCAATGGTTGACTGCTGCACTTATGGCCAAGGCTTCCACTTCACAAGGAAGCCATTTCCCCTGATGTGGTTTGAGTTTTGATGAGAAATATCCGCCAAGGAGCAGTCTGTGGTTTCGTCGAATGAACAACACCCAACCAATCCCAGAGTTGGCGACAGCGCCATCATTGGTGATGATGAGCTGGTCACTTTTCCTAGGTATGGTGATGACCCGAGGATTTTTCAAAGCATTCTGAGCAGCAGCAAAAGCACTGATGAGAGGTTCTGTCCACCGGATGTGATCTCGCGAATCCTTGCCAGCTGTGGCTTCCTCGAGTGGAGTCAAAAGCATGCAGTACTTGGGAATACATGCTTTGAGGTGTTTGTATGAGCCACACCACGACCGCAAGCCCTTGACCGTGGTTGGCTTTTGACATTCTGTGAGAGGGTTGATCTTGTGGGGGGAAACAGAAATGTTGCCTTCAGACCATACCCAGCCTAGGACTGTTGTTGTTACTGGACAGATGACAGTTTTCTTTGCTGAGAGACGTAGATTGTTCGCTTCAAATTTGAACAACACACGTTCCCAGTTGTACATGAGGGCTTCGATGGTATCTGCACATAGATACAGGTCATCGGCTATTTTCATTGCCACTCCCTCGTGGAAGAGGTCACCCAGAACTCGGTTCATGAGCTCATCCAAGTACTCTGTGGAACCAGGCATGCCCATTGCAGCTCTAGTGTAGACACGGCACCCCGTGTATGGTGTCATTACACCCAGGTATTTCATAGAACTTCGCTTCATGGGTAATTGGAAGAATTGTTTCGTCATGTCAGATTTTATCATATATCTACCCTTGGCCAAGAATCGAAGGACATCATCACAAGAAATCGATCGTGTTGGCAGTGGTTTGGCATAACTGCCAATATTGTTGAAGGCTGTCACGAGGCGGTGACCCCCGCCTGCTTTCTTCACCAGAAAACTGGGTGACACATACTCCACAGTGACACCAACATCTTCTGGTTTAGCCAAGACACCCAGGTGCTCAAGCTCATCCATTTTGTCTTGCAGAAGTTCCATATCTTTTCTGGGATACAAAGGCATGTGACTTTTGGATGGCGAAGGTTGGACTGGGCCCATGTTAATTGCGGCTCTGATTTTGCCAGACACATCATTGTATTTTCCGATCATAGGGTTAAAGACTTGGTGGAATCGTTCATGAAGATGTTGTAGTGATTGCTTATGACTAACTGACAACTGGTCACCCATTTCTACGGCTGAGATGTCTGTGGTCCTTGTAGTTGGGTTACGGGTTTGCACTGCATCAGCAATGGTGTTCGTGTTATCTTGTGGTTTACATGTCAAACGCACCTGAGCAACGTGTTGGTTTTTCTTGAAGGTCACTGGAGTGTCTGACATGTTGGGAATCCGTATTGTACTACCCACGCAGGTTGTGATTGCGGGCACTGGCCACCTGGGATGTAGAGAATCACATCGTGGTTCAACAGCAATCTCTGTGTCCGCAGGAAGTTCAACTGGAGATTGCAACTCGATGTAGTCACCAGGTAAGACAACTTCATTGTGCTGAGTTCGCAACAAAAAAGACTGTGTTTTCCTGATATGCAGATTATGATCTGTGGCTAACGACTGGGTAGCATACGGAACAACATGATTGCCCCCAATGATGATGCGATCATTGGGAATGTCTAGAAGGACTCTGTTCTCTTTCAGGAAAGGCATGCCTGCAAGGATATCACAGTCGAGCTCCTTGAAAACAACAGCCTGAAGTTTGAGTTTGAGTGTGCCACGAGAGAGAGAAATGTGTGTTTCACCACAGGCTTGGAGTTTTGTTTTGCCATCAGCTTGGCTAGCCGTGTGGTTGGTTTTCGTCACTGGAAGGTTCACTTGGTGGGCAAATGACTCTTTGACAAGTGAGGAAGTGGCCCCAGAGTCGCATGTGATTTTCACTGGGTGATGGTGGTAGAAGGCTTGAAATGAAGGTGTAGCAGCTGTGGCTACCCTGTTGACGACAGAAGAGACACGTGTGTCCTCCTGGCCTAGTCAGCTTGAGTCATCCAAGTTCAGAGATTCCATCTCTACTTGTGGTGTATCGTCTTCTGGCTCAGTGGTATCAACTGACCGGATGATGCTTCGTTTTTCAGCTTTGGATACATAGTCACAATCCATGATACTATGTCCAAGGAACTGCCGACCTTCAGCTTTGCAGACGCGGCATTCTCGGCGTGGCATGTGGGGAGCAGAATTGTATGTCGAGAGATGTGCACTCTGTCGCGGATAAGATTTTCGCTCACCCTGAAACTGTCTCTTTCCACGGGAGGTTCTGCTCTGACCACCACCAGGAACAAATGTCCGTGAGACTTTGGCCTCATCACCCCGCAATTCCTCCAAGAATCCATCTAAGGCATCCACAATCTGAGGTTGCAGGTCTTTGAGTGTCATACGCTGCAAGTCATAGGCAAATGTCCTCTGAACAAGGGCTGGGAGGGAGGGGTGAATTAATTCCATCCATCTAAGCACAGCGAGCCGCTCCACAGTGGGGCTCATATCTTCATTCTTGTTTACTTTAACCCCATTATGTAGGAGTTTGGATTCCGTGCTGAGAAGATTATCCTGTAGGTGGGCCAGAATGCGCTGGTACAAACGCTCAGGCCTCTCATTCTCTTCCCACACTATGCTCGAATATTTCATGAACTGGGTTTCAGATTGCTGGAATCCATAATACTTTCTGATGATTTGCCATATACTGTCTAGGCCAGTGGTGGAGTTCATGATGTCGGTTGATATGTAATGTGGGACCCATTGGGACAGAAGGCCCAGCATCTGGTTCAGTCTGGCAGCTTTTTGGCCAGCAGTTTGCCTTTTAGCTGCATCTATATCTGGTCCATCATCTGTAAAGCCACGTGTGGGGTTATCAGCTGTTAATTTACCCCAGGTGAGACCATCAGCTAAAAACAGGCGGAAATTGTCATCACGTTGGAGAGTGTATATAATGTTGTGTTTCCAGCTTGTGTAGGAGGAGAATGTCTCCTCTTCGGTTAATTTCCAAGGCTTGGGTGCTTTAGCCCTTGTTAACTGTTAGGCTATATCATAAAATGTTAACATAAATGTTCACGAACGACCGTGCGGACTGATGGCACCGTTGCGCTTCCGTAGAATGAAGACCGCGTTAAAATTGGCAAGTCTTTTTCGTCGAAATATTCACTCAAACCGTTGATCACCACAATTAGAGAAAGTTCTGTGTAATCTCCAGGGTTGGGTCTTTGATACCGCTGCCACCACGACAATAATAAACACCAACAGTTTGTTGAAACAACGAAGACAAGTGTCAATTCTCAACACAACTTTACTCGCGAGCGCGACACGGCAACAACAACATACGGAAACACAATAGAGACATAATATGGCGCTGCTTGTCCATTGCGTGTGTCTGGCAGAGCTGCAATGCATGTATGGAAGGATGCGACGGATCATTGCTGGATATATAAGCAACATGAGGTAACCTAGGATCCAAGTGCTTGCAGCTCTTTGGTATGCACCCTCTCAGCTACTGCATGTCATCCTTCCCATATGAATTTGACGAAATGTTGTACGAATGAATGTATTAATAGTTGTCACAGGACGCACCAGTTATGCACTTGCATTACAACTGTTCAGCCCCAGGAGAATGGCAACCTGTACACAAAGGTTTACCTAAGCTAGATCAATGAATGAGACTGTTGTGGCAAAAGTGATGTAGAATTTTCTAGAATTGAGGAGATAGAGGATGTTGAGGGGTATGATGTCGGACAGCTCAAGAAAAACGTTGTTGTACTACAAGAGAATGCAGGGCAATGGTGAAGATATAATCTGCTAATAATATCAACTCATCCAACATAGCAGTACTAATATCATAGTACCATGTTCCACCATGTTCCACCATGTTCATGTGTTGAGTATTCCAAGCATGTTTGTGAGCGTAATGCATAAGTGTATGAATAAATTCAAATAACAATATGTTCTTATTTGCTTTCCATCTCAGTGAGATGCTGTTATCATTTTAAATTGATATTATATAGCTAGAATAACACCAAAAATGGAATCTACATACCAAAATACCCTTGAAAGTAAGTATCACACATCTTTATAGCACAATTAGTTACGAACTTGAATTTTCGGGGTGTTTTTAGCAGACATCTTGGATTTATGTTAATTAACAAAACTAACCAATTCAAGCTCTATTTGTTCAAGGATTTTTTGCGTTTGCAAATCGGGAAAAGTCTCTATCAGAAATATCCAAGCAAGATCCACAATTGAGACCATAGGGGTGTCAAGGGGGCTATGTTCGAGAGATATCTAAATGAATATGTAGCGTGTAATACGTGTGCAGGTGTACATGCATCAAAAGAAATAGCTTGATTGTATTTATTTTGGTCTAAATGGATTCCCTGTATATGAAAACCTAGGTATAGACCCCAAAATGAACATCCTAGGTTGACTGAGTCCGAAGTTATGGACATTTTAGTGAAAAATTATCTAAATTTGGCGGCCATCTTGGATTTATGGACATATTCATGTTATAAATATTTATTTAACCACTGTTCTCTCATGTACAATGTATCAGGCCCCTACGATAAGCAGCAAAAGGTAACAAAGATTTTATTTTGTAGACCTATGCAGCCTAAAGTGAAGCAATATCAAAATTCGAGATTTCGCGGGGCGGCCATTTTGAAAAATGGCCCGAAAACCAATTTTTGCAATGAATGCGCAGCCGGAGACATATGTCATGTTTTTTAGTATTAAAAAAACCTTGAGAAAAAAGTTGGTTTTGGAGGATCATGGGGGGGGGGGGGGGGTGCAAAGGGACCCCCCGTACATGCCCGACTATGTGGGAACTAGACAAACAGACAAGAAACGCAACATCATACCAAAAAGTTATCAGACCTTGTATTAAAATAAACACACATTTTCTGAATAATTGGTGTAACACAGTTTTGTAATAATGTGTGCAATGTGCTTTCACTGTCCTCTGCAGAACATTGTACTAGTGCATTACATAAATCGTTGATATAACCATCATCTGTAAAAGGTTATAAATTGTTGCAGGTAATATTATTTACTGTAAAATGACTAATTTTGGCAGACGATTTATTTGGCGGATTTGGCGGTAATGGAAAAACCTCCAAATTTAGCAGCCGCCAAAATTTCACAGTACGATACCTGCAATAGCTGACCAAGTCAACCATGAGAGGCAAATTTATCATCAAGAACAATATTTTCCAAAGAAAAACAACCATTCTGAAAAAAACATGCTTGAGAACAGTTTGCTGGCCCAGGTAAAAGCTGCCAGAAAACTCCTCACATTGGGATATTAAGCTTGAGTATATATTAACTTGTTGCTGCAGTTACTTAACTTGGGAAATTTACATGCTCATAGTTAATAGGTTTACTAAATTTACAGCTGTATGATTCCATGTTTAATATATTTTTTGTTACGAAGTGCTACTGTGTTTTCAACTGTTCTGCTGAGCACTGTATGTTTGTTACGGTTGTAAGGGTGTAGGCCTTGATCAAATATATTTTCTCAACCTGCATTTTAGCCTTTACCGACAATTTGACATCCAGTCACTATGGCGGTTCTTCCAAATGTCAACAATTTGCAATAAAATTTTTAGAAGCAGTATAAAGCTGTGAAAAATAACGAAGTGAAGTTCATTAACACTTTCAAAAGGTAGATTGAACTCCAGTGAAACGACACAGCTATTTTACGAAGCACTCCGAGCATTCCTTCATGTGGTAAAGATTTCGTGAATCGCCGGTTGACACTTATCCATAACTGGCGTCAAACTCTGTTTGTTGTCGAACTAATTTTGATGCAGAAAGTAAAAGAATGTTATCTCTGTTGAACCTTCAATGAAATAAGTGTAGTAAATAACTCACTTGTTTGCCGAATGTGCTCGCATCATTTTTTAGGTTCTTTCAATAAATGCCGTTTTGAATGCCGTTTTGAATAAATAAATGCCGTTTTAAATACTCAAGTAGCATTCCTTGGTACTTTAAAGGCTCCCGCTTTGAAATCCAATTGTACTATCCAAGTGCTTCATTCCGACATCACGGAGTTTTTCCAGTGAGCTTTCTGTGGCAAAGGAGAGCGCGTGTGTTGTCGTGTTTCCTTTTATACTGCTTCATTTGAGTAATACTCACAACCATATGAAATGAGGCGAAAACGACTAACGCACATTGCGAATCAACTAAAAAACTATTCAGTCGGAACCGTGTAAACTGTAGTCATAACAACAGGAAGCTCTCTGTCGTATTTAGCTTAGCCATGTAAATATTAGAGTTGAGTGGAAGGCACCTGTCGTGATCTTGGTTCCACTTGACCGCATAAATGGGAACAAAATTACTGAAAATCTTGTGACAAATATTGCGCACCATCGGAGGCATGATGTCAAATAGCTTGGTCGAGGAATTCAATCATCCGAGACGGCCGTATATTTGTTTGCATGTAGGTGTGTGTGTGTGGGGGGGGATTGTTCCCTGGGGACCGTGTACTAAGTGGGGTAATCGGTTCAGTGTCGCGCCCCTTCGAAATAATGTACGAGGCCGACACTGAACCGATTATCCCTTACATAATACATGGTTGACATCGGGCGCACAACTCGCTTAAGGCGTGTCACGCGTGTTTCGCCCGAAGTGCCTAGATCATGGGATCACGTGACAATATTTGACCCAGAAAAGTTACTCTCGCGTTCACGATCAGAATCCTCACGTGGGCCAGGGTTTGCCGAGTAAAAGTAAATTCCAAAATGGCTACTCCGCCGAAATGAGGCGATCGAGTCGTTCTTTCAGTGTATTCCAGATATTGACCCACAGTCGGATTTACTTTGACTGCAGTAAACAGTCATCAAAGCAATTGTGTTAATTTTAAGCTACGTTTAATGTTCCCATGTGAACTTGAAGTTGTGCTAAACAGCAGATATGCTTGTTGACGCGACAGCAGAATGTGCGATAATGTGAGAAAGTAGCGTGGAGGACCTGTTCAATACTCGACTTGCCATTCGCGCGACGATGATCGCGTTCAGGGGTCAGTCGGTACAGGATACCTCATTAGCATATTTGTCGTGTAACTCGAGTTGTGCGCCCGATGTCAACCCATTTGAGCATGAGAAAATCACCATGATCTTGATATATGAATGCCCCGTCACTTCATCCCGCCCGACCCAGCAAATATTCCAACGTAGGTGAATAATGAACTTGGAAATTATACCCAAGTACAGAGTATTCCGAGCGAACAAAATTAAGTACATTTTCCAATATCAAAGTCCAGTGTCAGGTAAATTCGAACACATTATGCAAATATATGGACATGGACATATGGAGATGAAATCAGGTTGTGCAAGTAATGAGCATTTCCTGACCTAATTGTGGCAGCCATCATGATTTCCAAAACGTTAACATGCAAACAGGTCTTGCTGCATAGTGGTGACAGATTTGGTGTACTTATCATCCAGATCGTGATGACGTCCATACGATTTCTTATAAGCCGCTATTATTCTTGGTAAACAACATATAATTTTCATGTTGTCGCAGCAGTTTAGAAACTAGCTCGGTGAACAAAGTCCTCATATTTGCAATTAGCTCTGGAATAGCGTATGAATTGTGACATTATGCTTGCAACAAAATAATATTGCTTCTTAGTAAAGGGAAATTGACCATGGACTATGGACCAACCTTAAATCCCAATAGTTGGAAAAAAAGTAGAGGGGTCTAATATCTTCATTTTAAGTTCCTATGGCATATATATATGGCATCCAAATAATCGCCAAACTTAGGATTCAGTAAAAATACATGTAGCGTTTTGGCGACGTGGTGGCTCCACAAGTAGTGGCACCACAGTTATAGCGCACAGATGCTGGCAGATTTGTAAGACTTTCGTGACATCCCTTCTCTTTATCGTGGGGTCGTCAAATGTTACATACATATTTCGGAAAATGAATTTCAAGTTATTAAGTTGTTTTCTTAGATCCTCTTCTATATGTTGGATGCTATCTGATTCATATGAGTATAAAGCAGTCTGTCAACAATAGTGCACAGTTTGTGCCCATGAGAATACCAATAATTTATTGAAATTCGGCCACCAAATCTCACAAACTTATTGTCGATGAGATTTGCATCAATATTATTCTTAAAAGTTATCAGAATAAAATACACATTGTATCCATTCACATATAGTGTGTCTGCCCCTGATGACGCCAGTGTGTCATTGGATAAACTATTTGGTCGGGCTTTGTTCTTATTGCAAAACGTTGTATTTTACGTTTGTTATTGTCATAATCAAAATCTGACTATAGGTGGTAATAGATTGATACTTACATTGTTATTGAACTTATAAAGATGAATCTGCCACCGTGTAATTGACTCAGGCAAGCATACACTCTTCCCAAAAACCATGGCTCATTATTATTCGGGCTGGGGCCCGGTATTACTATATTCGTGGTAAGCTTGACTATTTCCGTTTTCCATGTCGCCGCAGTGATGGTGGACATACGTTGCGCGCTAGTGGGTGAGTGGCGCAGTGGATAAGGCGTCGGACTCGTAATCCAAAGATCATGGGTTCGAGCTCGAGCTGGATAAACTATTTGGTCGGGCTTTGTTCTTATTGCAAAACGTTGTATTTTACGTTTGTTATTGTCATAATCAAAATCTGACTATAGGTGGTAATAGATTGATACTTACATTGTTATTGAACTTACAAAGATGAATCTGCCACCGTGTAATTGACTCAGGCAAGCATACACTCTTCCCAAAAACCATGGCTCATTATTATTCGGGCTGGGGCCCGGTATTACTATATTCGTGGTAAGCTTGACTATTTCCGTTTTCCATGTCGCCGCAGTGATGGTGGACATACGTTGCGCGCTAGTGGGTGAGTGGCGCAGTGGATAAGGCGTCGGACTCGTAATCCAAAGATCATGGGTTCGAGTCTCGAGCTGGACTGTTGTGCCATTTCACTAGTGTCCTTAGGCAAGGCATTTACCACTAATGTGTCTATCTTCACCCAGGATTAAATGGGTACCGGTTGATAATGGGTGTTGTATAGAGCGCTTTGAGTGTGGCAGCTCCAAGTACAATCACTCAGACTGGGGTTAAAGTGTAAAGCGCCTTTGAAAGCGGATTTAGTTCGGCTGAAAAGAGCGCTATATCAAATCTGATAACTTTAACTTTATTGTGTGGTTTCGCCCGGTTATTAGTATTCTGTGAATTGTAGTTTACAATGTCTCTTGCCAAACGTCAGCGACGTCTGTACGTGTGATACAGCGGGGGTCGCAATGTGGTCGGTCCTTCGATCTGCCCAGGCCAGTGAATATTTACACGGGCTGATGTAACAGAATAGCAACATCCACGAAATATCTGGTTTAGGAAGGGCCACAAAAATACAGCTAGACAATTTGGGTATCTTTAGATAGGGAATCACCTTAAGGGCGCGATTTCGATGGATGTGTCATTGGACATTTGAACCTTTGTCACAGAAACACATGCACACTTGGTGTATGTGGTAACCACCTTATTTCTGCAAAACAATCTTCTGACTCAATACATATGTGGCCGGACGCTCTATAGCATTACGCGTCTTTTGTACATATGGTTGCCCAAGTTGCGTCCGTGTTTTATTTATTTCTTTCATCCATATTCATGCCATGTTGCATCTGCATTTCATTCATCCCATGGGTGTGATAACAGGTAAGTATTGCCCGCCACGTGATTTCCGGCCGCGCACATATAAAACAGTTTGTTACCCGTTGCTAGCCGCCATTTGCCATTTGTTTGACTGATGACGGTTACGCTTATGTTACAGTTACTCACTCGTCATTATTATTACTTGCAGGAATATCGCCGCACTGTGAATAAAACGCACAATTATTATTATCCGCGTTGTGATATTTGGGCTGACACACTACAATTACGCACCCACACGAACACGGCTACACATATAATTGCAAATAATGTAATATTACAAACCATATTATAGCAATAAGTTAAATAATTATCATGTGGCTTTAAACAACGCATTCAAAATATTTGTCATACGGCATTTAAAAAAATGTTTCCCGGACATATTCTTACGCTCTCCATTATTTTTCAAATTGTAGCTTGTGAATATAAAAAATCCTATTACGAAGCGAACACTTCTTGGCCCACACATGATCGGGCTCCCCCTGTTCGCGGCACAGCGGTAAATCAATTCTTGACGTTATCGGTTTTAAATTCTTGACGTTATGCGCGAAATTCTTGACGTTATGCGCGAAATTCTTGACGATATACTTTTGTGTAGCCACAGAAAGGACAATTGAGTACGTTTAATAATGAAACGAGATACCATTGGCCTAAAGGCCAAACTTGTCGAAATCTTTTTCTACATGCGTGGCCTACTTTAAGCATAATTGAATGAGGTTTCCGACGGTGTAATCCATTTCATTAAGGATTAATACTTACCCAGATACAATCCTATTTCGAAAATGGACGTTTGACGTCATGACGTCATTGTTGTTGAATGTAACGTGTTTAAACTCGGTACATGGCTGGGTATTATTATTTGACATAGGTTCCCATAATTACAGTCTAATAACTTCAAATTTGAGTGCACTGTGGATGTTTCAATGTTTGCTGAAAAGTCGAAAAATTGGTACAGCAGGCATTACGTTTATTACGTCATAGCGGATAATCTATCATGGCGGGAAAGTATCGGACAGTACTCTCCTAAACCAGAATTCAACGAGCTTTCCAATGGTGCAATCCGCATCTCTGTACGACAAATACTTTTCGATATACAGCCCCATTTTGAAAATTGACGTTTTGCGTCATGACGTCATTGACGTTGAACGTAGCGCGTTGAATCTTGGTATATCGCTGTATATTAATATTTCACATAGGTTATCATAATTACAGTTCAATACCTTTAAATTTGAGTGCACTGTGGATATTTGAAAGTTTGCTGAAAAGTCGAAAACAATTTATGACAGGCCTTATGTTTATGACGTCAAAGCGAAAAATCTATCAGGGCGGAAACGTATCGAACAGGCCTCCTAAACCAGAATTCAACGAGCTTTCGAGTGGTGCAATCCGCTTCTCTGAGCGACAAATACTTTCAGATATATAGCCCCATTTTTAAAATTGACGTTTTACGTCATGACGTCATCGACGTTGAACGTAGCGCGTTGAAACTTGGTATATGGCTGTATATTAATATTGCACATAGGTTCTCATAATTACTGTTCAAAACCTTCAAATTTGAGTGCACTGTGGATGTTTGAATGTTTGCTGAAAAGTCAAAAATTTTGTATGACAGGCCTTATGTTTATGACGTCATAGCGGAAAATCTATCAGGGCGGCAAAGTATCAAATAGTACCCTCTTAAACCAGAATTCAATGAACTTTCCAATGGTCCAATCCACTTCTCTGTACGACAAATACTTCTCGATATACAGCCCCATTTTTCAAATTGACGTTTTACGTCATGACGTCATTGACGTTGCACGTAGCATGTTGAAACTCGGCATGTGGCTAGGTCATGATGTTCCACATAAGTTCTCATAATTAGAGTCTGTTACCTTCAAAATTGAGTGCACTGTGGTTGTTTGAAAGTTTGCTGAAAAGCCGAAAAACTTGTATGACAGGCCTTACGTTTATGACGTCATAGCGGAAAATCTATCATGGCGGAAAAGTATCGGACAGTAACCTCCTAAACCAGAATTCAACGAGCTTTCCAACGGTGCAATCTGCTTTTCTGTACGACAAATACATCTCGATATATAGCTCCATTTTGAAAATTGACGTTTTACGTCATGACGTCATCGACGGTCAACCGATCAACGTATAACTCAGTAGTTTGATGGTTAACTCTAAATATTGTTCTCCAGCTCTTGAAAAGGCGCAAAAACCGGTCAATAAGTATATGTAATGACTATTTGATTCATCAGTAGTTTGTACAATTATGTTACATACGGAAAAAGTGGTTATTAATAGGGAAACCTACGCATCCCCAATTTTGCACGGCGTTAAATTATTGACGTTATGATTACACAAGTTAATCATTCTTGACGTAATATCATAGAGCAGTTGACGATATTGGTTTTTATTGATTTAAAGAAAAAAAACATGTTTATAAAAGAAAGAAAAATGTAATAATAGTATTAAATGTATTATTGATAAGTATTTAATATATGTTGACGTTTAACCTGTTTTAAGGCGTCATGGTGCTAGTATTTAATATATGTTGACGTTTAACCTATTATGAAATGTCATGGTGCTACATAACAACCGTGTGCTCATTCCATGGCCTGGAAATCCATTATGTACGCAACAGAAATGTTTTTCCCAGCGTGAAAAAAGTCCTTTAGGGTATATGTGATTGACCGGTGGTCGTTGACATCACCCTATATGTATTTCTTTTAGTTTTCCGACTTCTCCGACGACTCTTTTAGATTCAGCATAGGCCTACATTGGTGTAGAATTCTCGACATTGCAATAAAAGCCGAGACATTCCGGGGATCTCATCCAATATACTGCTAATATTAATGTCCTAAATTTGGTGACAATTTAAGTGCTGTTTTAAATTAGTTTGCGGCTGGTAAGCAACAATTTCTTCATGCATTCTCCTGCCAGTTATTTATTTCGGACCTCTTCAAGTATAATCAATTTGCGTTATATAACTACGCCAACAAAGTTACCACTAGAAATGTGTTGTATTGCAGCGATGGATAGTGATACATTGATTTTGAGCATGAATTTAGTAGGATGTTTTTTTTAAAACAGACTTGCCGACGGCTACGAAAGCTCAGGGCCAAAAACCAGTACTGGCGGTCAGGCAGAGATATGGCACGTCTAAGTAAACTTTGGGGGAGATAATTTGATTGAGGGTGTTCACAATTTGCCGTGTCATTTACTTTGATGTGACTGATCGTATGACGATCTATATGAACTGTATAGATATTGCTGTGGCGCTTTCGTATGGGAATAAACTGTGTAACCACGTTTTATGTTTTATATGACATCTTAAAATGTGTCAGGATGTTTATTTCTTGCATTTTGTAATATTTCATAAGTATTTCCAATTTTGTTTTTACATATTTAGCATCGTATTTTATCTGCAAGAGGAAACCACTCTTTTTTCAATTTTACTCTTTAATTAAATTGCAATCATGCGTCAAAAATAACGACAAAAATTTCTAACATGGCTTTCAATAACGTCAAGCATGACGAACTAACGTCAATAATACCGAACTTATCATTGCTGGTGGAAAACGACTGACAGGTATGCCTAATTTAACATCTGGGCTTTGAACCTTTCAATGCTTAATCATAAATGAGCTGCCAATATGCTAAAGCTCATTTCCAGTACATAGCGGATTCATTGCATGGAAATAAAATGCATTTAGTACAACCGTATAAGTGCAACCCACGATCTTCAACATTTTTTACATCTCAGAGCGTGATTGGGATGCCATACTGCTTCGTCTAACTCATAAATCGAATATATAGTCACCCTGTTACTAATTACCTGAACACAATTAGATAATTTAAGCTGAGATCGCGATAGAACAAAACATAAACAAAGATATCGTCAAAAATTTCGCACATAACGTCAAGAATATTGCGCATCACGTCAAGAATTTAGAACCGATAACGTCAAAAATTTACTTACCGCTGTGCCGCGAACAGGGGGTGCCCGATAAAATGTTCATCAATCTGTAGGATACAATGTCGACAAATACGTCGTGGTAAATGTATAAATGAGATGAGTGAATATTAAAAACGTCATCTTTGCTTTCGCTAAATTTGGTTCTTACGTAATAGGGACATATAAAAAAGACATCTGCGACAACATAATTACTGTACTGACTCCGTCTGGAATACGTGTCGACTGGGCGGATGATTGGCAAAAGCTGCTGTGCACTAGTCTTCATCGGCTGCCACGTTTTATTTTTTCATTGTCTGTATTTAGTGTTTCATATTATGGTAACATCGACGAGCACACGCCCCAGACAACACACTTCATGAGTCGTATGAGTATAACCCATTCGAACCAGTGATAAAACTACAAAGTCGAACAGTTCATAGCTCCCAACCAAAATGAGAATTGATAAGCTATACTCTGATTTGTAAAACTCCTTTACACGCTAAAATTTTTCGGTAATATTTTGCGATGCTTAATGGTATTGTAAATTGGTATACTTCACCTGGAAGTCAAACTGCAATTTCATGCCAAATTTCAGATTTCTATCGCAATTAATTTAAATAAAGTTGACATTCTAACCCAAAATTAAATTTCAGCTTAACTTGTTAGTATATCATGTTAGTGGATTTCGTTCTTCGTCCCATTATCGCATGGAAATGGCTGGTATAAATTTGACTTTAGCTACAGGGAATGAATGGAATGAATCAAGAATGGCGATACTCAATATTGCGGGGACCAGCGCTGTTCGCCATCATATCATAACGTGTTCGTTTTGAGTCTGCGGCCCTTGGTGCTGCGATCCATGGGTTGACTAATAACTAGCATTCCGTAAATTACCATTCATGCTCAAATGAATCCAAATCCAATCCAAAATAACGAAAGCTGATACAGAGGAATCGTCCGCAGCAAGCACCATTTTGGACTAGATGTGGATACAACCATAATATACGAGTTTATCTAGAGAGCCAAGCTAGGTTCCCTCTCTGTCGGCCATTTGGACTGATCAATGGCTGATTTGCACGGATGATCAATGACCCAAAACTTTTTGAATGTTCGTAATATATACCGACTAGTAAGTCTTGATTCCAGATCAATGAAATCCGGATTTGATCCGTATTATAGTAAGTCAAACGAAACTGGAGTTTTTATATTGACACTATTTGATACATTTAACACCAAAACCATGGCTTAGAACTATAAAGTGTACTTCTATCACCGATAATGGAGAATTTATGATCAGTGAATTCGAAGAATGCGATTGGCGGTCATCTTTTCTCCATGAATTTAAAGACGCAATTCAATTCCCCTACCATTTTAAATCCATTGCATATAATAAACAATTATGCATCTCAAATACTAAACGAATTACACCTAGTTTTGAATGCTCAGGTGAATTCTTTCCACCACAAATACTCAGAAAGTTTTGGCCACCACTCATCTCCAGATGGCAGACATCTCTGATCAAATCTTGGATGTATC